>JAODKN010000079.1:13620826-13631371 GCA_026774425.1 Petrocephalus zakoni
AATGTATAATACATTGAAAACCATAAAAATTTGATTTTAATTTGGGTTGTTTGGCGAGTACACCATTGTCTTTTATACTTTTTTTATACGTGCACTTTCGAATGACCCCCCCCCCCCCCCACCAAGAACCCATCACACCACCACCACAGTCAATGTAATCCACCATCATGTGTGATGGACGAAGATGCCACGGCAACGCATTTTTGACGCATTATACAGTTTATGCGTAAGTTTATATTGTTGCCAGTTCCAGATTCTGCTCACTTCCCACAGTTGATTAGACTGGGTAACCTTGCAACTCACGATTTACTCATCGCTAGCTAACCCATGTCCTACAGTTAAAGCTATATTATTCGGCACCTTTTGCAAATGTATTGATCAAATGTCTAGTTCTACATCTGCACATCACGTAGAGTTATAGCGTTCTGCGGTTCTTTTTCCTCAAACATTTATTTAAATTATGTTCTGGGTCTACTACAATTCCAGCGATCGCCACTCAAAGCGTGCCGGAGCACTGAGAAAGTTTCATAAAACGCTTTAATTTATATGTATTCCTGGCTTGTAGGGTGGAGACATACCTGTCTACTGTATTGAATTATGATATTAGAATCGCATACCTGTGGAAGGAGCCAGCACTGGCAGACACTGGAGGGTGCTTTATTAGTCTTAATTAATAAGAGAGGAACAGTTCGCATCTGTACTAATGAGGACCGTCTTCTTAGTTGCCATTGAATGCTTAGAGACAAAATCGCTATGCTATATTTTTATGATCGATGATTTTTATAATTTAGGTGTTGAGTGTGTGACGATATCCAGTAATATCTCATGTATTAATTCATTCACTGTTGCCCCGATTAAGTACTTTTCCAAGCTTTTGAGCAAAAATAAGAAAAAGAAATCCCAGTGAATTGATTAAAACGCAGTTTTTTTTAAATATGCTTGAGATACAATTATACATGCTAATCCGTGGCATTCGCTACAGACTGTAGCAAACGATCGAGGCTTTTCACGTATTGCTGGTTATGTGAGTTGGTTTGGGCACGTAATAGAATATTTTCATAGACATATCAAACTATACGACAATAATATGTCTATATAGATTTTGCTTTGGAGAGAAATTTTAATTATTTTAATTCAGTTCAAATATAATTTTTGGATAGACAAATGAATTGTGCATGAAATGACTTTATGTGTATATATATATAAACGGGTAAAAAAAAGATAAATAATATGAGTCCTGAGCTCGCTCTCCCTCTCTCTCTCTCTCTATATATATATATGTATCATTAAACTTTTACTTGGCTATGTGTGTAATCTTCATACAGCTTACAGCTTTGTGTAGGTTGTCCGTACCACATATTATGCACAAAGAGAGTTTAGGTTTCTTTTTGGGACTTTACATGCATATCCAGTTCTAGGACGGCTACACTAATAATGCAGTGACCTACACAACCCTTGACCTGTAGCCTACCGAGCTCTACACAGCCTCCGCGAATCGTTAGATTCTAGAGCCAAGAGCATTGTTTATGAAGCCTTTCTATTAGAGATGTGATGATTGCGTGACGGGGATTTGCCTTGGGAACGTTGCTCTTAAAAAAAAAAACAGTTTACACATTGCATGTATCACAAATTGACAAACATTATGAACGTATTTGGATTTAATTTATCTTTAACAACAAATAGCATACTTTTGTTTTTTCCTCTGTGATCAAAAATGTAACACACTGCAAAACAGCAAACAAATTAAATAATTAACTTAGACTTCAACTTAAGTTAACCATTTATGTGATAAATATCTCATCCTATAGTCTTATACTTTTATGTCTTGCACGTCTTTTTGAATCGGTATATTACAGCCATTTTTCCCCATTGAGCGTACAGATGTCTTAAATACTGCAAATGGTATACCGATTTATATAAAAATAATCAAACACGAGCTGCCCCTTTAGAGCCTTATTTAATGTTGTTAAATTATTAATGTCCGTGTTTTTTCCCCTAATAGATACAGTAATAAGGGACTTTTTACATGGAGTCCTTTTGAACGGTCTACAAAACACCGAAACAGTCAAATCGCATGCATTACATGAGCACTGTAAAACATTTGATCACTGTGTTATAGGTGCTTTTAGAAAATGGTAATTAATAAAAATTGCTATCGCTTATGTTGATGGTAAATCTCAGCGACTCTTGCATTATGGGTTTCCGCACTACGTTTACGTCAAGAATACCTGAGTTCAAACGTTTGATCAAATTTTCAGCGATTAATACTTCACGGTAATTTCAAAACACCTTAAAGGATAAACGCATTTGCACAAATATTTA
This sequence comes from Petrocephalus zakoni, assembly GCA_026774425.1. Taxonomy (NCBI): domain Eukaryota; kingdom Metazoa; phylum Chordata; class Actinopteri; order Osteoglossiformes; family Mormyridae; genus Petrocephalus; species Petrocephalus zakoni. The sequence goes on from JAODKN010000079.1 coordinate 13,623,149, forward strand.
ACTATTTTTTATGACTGTGTCCGGCATTCTGTTAACTTCCCATCTTCCCTTTCCCGATGCTGAATCACTTTACACTCGTGTTGTTATTTTTTACGCATCTTTATAAGCCAGAAGCGCTGGTTTTCCTTCGTGAGTTTTGCGCGGGCCCCTTGAAAGTGCAAACCACCGCCACACTCATTTATCCATTAGGATGGGCTTGGAGGGTGCTAAGGAGACCGATTCACAAAGCAGGGGTCCCCATACTTGAAACAACGTGCTCGGATTCTCAAACATTGAGGGGGAGAAACACTTGGGATGGTAAAAAATAAACCTTTCCGAGGCGCACAGTTACTATTTTAGATAGAAGTCGTTACATTTGCTTTTTTGTGAGGATCGCGCGAGAAAAGTTTGATGGAGAAGACTTTCAGATTAGAGCCATTGTAAGGTAAGAATAACCTACGTACTTCTACCCGCTCTGCTCAAAACAATGGCTGAACAAAGGGCAGCCGTTTCTATTTTTCTACATTTAAAAATCTACCCCCAGTTCACTACTGGTACAGCGATGAAAATACATATTACTTTCAGTATTTTGCCAGACTGGCCACTTTCGATACCAGCGTGATAATGTTTTTTTTTTTTAAAAAACGTGTATCATTTTGTTCCGTGATCATCGATTGCGCTAAGTTTCAAACACGCAACGAATGTCTTACTTTAAACTTTTACTTTAAGAAATTTTGCCCCCCATAAAAAAAACGTTTCGCCGAAGTTTTCAGTCTTTGTCCAAAAAGCATACCCGAATACGAAGCATATGTTCTCGGTTCCCACAAACGAATGTGAAAAAGAAACGCGCACGGCCCCTTTATGCTGTCGGCCAAACATCATCTTCCGCACGAGGGGGGGAAAAATCAGAGTATAGGTAGAATTTCAGTTCATCTGAGGCAGACTCACGAAACGAAAGACCATTGTTATAAAAACAACACGTGGTGTGCAAAAAATGCCGAGTCGTGTGCAAAAATGCATTTATTTTCCAAAAAAGCGAATATCGAGTTTAATCCATGACTGTGACTAATTTTACTGTATACAGAAGAAGCATAAACGGTCCCCGTGTTAATACTGACCTCACAAAGTGCCACCACATTCATACCCAGTACCACCATGTTGTTTGCAAGTAATTTTATAAGCAAACGCTCAACTACATAGCGCTTAGTATATAGGTAGCTGGCTTTCCGGCACACGTCCGACCCAAACGCCACAATGCGCCACGCAATCCAGGCAGTTTGCTACTTGAAATGTACCACGCTGTCTGAAACTTAATTTTGATGTGTGTTTGGCTGGATGGAGGATGAGGGAGTGGGTTCCAGTGACCTTTCACCTCGTCATGTTGTTCCTCTGTGTTTTTGCAGACCTTCTCATTACCCACAAGCCTTTGCGTAAATCGCGCTCGTGCCTGCTCAAATCCCCCTCTTCAACCCCCTCTTTAACCCGTCCTCGCGCAGGTCGGATGGTGAACTGTGTCCTGCATGATGAGGTTTACAAGAGCTGTAGAAAATGAAGGCTGAATTAATTTTTGATTTGCCAGCGTAATACCGCGGCGTCCATGTTATGAATTTTTGAGAATGGTATTTATACCCTACTGCTAATTTCACTACGAATATACATTGTACCGTAAATAAACAAGCATTTTTGTCGTTCGGTACGCATCAAGTTGTTGTACATTAAAACACAAAATAGTGAGTCCACACACACATGCACACGTACACACACGCACACGTAGCCTGTGTATGATTTATAGATATTTTGATTTATATAGCTAGATACAAACATATATACGCATATATCAAATAATGTACAAATGCTTAAAACTTGCCCCTTTAATTCAAACGGTTAGATGTAGGGTACATCTGACAGTGTCACATTATTTACATGTGCACTAACATTACATGAACTGCATGTATAGTTTAAACAAGACTAAAAAGAAAAGACCCAGCCGCCACTAGTAATTTTAGCCAATGCTATTGTGAAAGTAAAAAAGACTTGAAGATGATTTATTTAGTGAGTTGTTGTTATTTATATTTTTCGACCGATATGTATTGCACAAAATAAAACGGGAAAACCATAAGCACAGATACCTAAATACTGCCTAAATACGGCTCATGAATACGCGGTGCTGTAGGTCTGATCACAAAACACATTTATTATTAAATTACTCGCACAATTAACTGTATTAACAGCTGTATTAACACAATTAACAGCTGAATCAGATATAGGTCGTGCAGAATGTGTAAAATTATCACTGTCGTTATCGATGTATCTGATAGCGTAAATATAGCATTTAAAGTGACCTTTGTGCTGAAAAGCTTTTCCCACTTCGAATACTTCGAGGCGGAATTTCATACATTTTCATTTACTTCAGCAAGTAAACACAGCCAAAAGGTCCTCTTACACTCTCTGCCTGTATTTTCAGCCGAGCCAGAAATTATTTCCGAATTCTTGATGGGCTGTTGCTCCGGCGATGGAATGTAGCATGATGTAATTGTGAGAGCAGATCAGAACAAGATATTGGACCTTTCTAAAAATAGCAAATATTAAGTCCGCAGCCACGACACGCATTGTTAAGAGAACAAAGGTTTTTGAATATTCCTCGAAGCTTTTGCTTAAAAACACACACACACACACACACACACACACACACACACACACACACATTATTCTTGTGTGTGTATGCATATATACACACACACATGTGTGTGTGTGTGGATATATGCATACACACACAAGAATAATCATACGGCACAAAAACTTATGACATTGCATGTTCATATATATGTATATATGTGTGTATATATAACATTACCTTGCATGTCACTAAGAACCCTCATAGAGGTATACAATCGGTGATAATATCAAATATTCACATTTAACCTAGAAAACATCTTCATACGAAAAAATATATCCTTGTGAAATATGAATAACTATATATAGTACAAGTAGGATACTTTATATAATAAAAATAACACATTCTGTTATGGAAGTATGGGGAACACCGTGAGTCATGAATATTATAGCATTTTATCGCTATGTTCTACATGATGCCGAAGTAGATAAACTTTATTATATCATCAATTAAGTTCTGACTCCACTAATTTTGTTTAACCAAAGAATCGATAAATATCAGATGCCACTGATTCATTTAAAAGTGATGTATAAGTGAGAAATGATAATTTAACAACCGGTGAGTTTGTGTGTATGTGTGTGTGTGTGTGTGCGCGCACTCGTGCGTGCGTGTGTGTGTGGGGGGGGGGTGTTACATATAGCCACTCATATATTATGCACTATACACAGATGACACTGCAAGAAAGTGTAAAGCTGGTTTACACTAGAGCAGGTAGTGCTCTCGGCTTAAAGTCGTAAAACATTCAATACTGCTATTATTACGTGTAATACAGTGCAGATAATGCGTGGATGATGTACTGTGTTCTGTCTAATTACAAATAGCTTTTTATAGCTCATAGTAGTTCTTGGGGTGGTGTTACTGTTAATTGTGTAGCGCTGATCCTGTACAGTCCACCTACACGTTGTTTACAGGCTCTCTGTCTTGCCTGTGAAGCCCTCGGGATGAATTCCTTTGTGAAATAATAATGATAAATAGTCAAAAGCACTTAATATTTCAGTTTTCTCTCTTAGGCATCTAGGAGAGAAAATAAACAAACAAACAAACTGTCTCCATATTTTACAACCCTATTTCTTTCTTAGTATGTCTATTAATTGAGTGCATCTGTGGCTATTATTTAAATACTTGTAAATCACCACAAGTTGCATTTGTCTGCCATGGTCTAACAAGCGAGGGTAGACCTTAATTTGCTTCTCTCTTGTGGGAAATGTTTTAAGGTTGAGGTTGGGTAGGAAGAGCAACGCCCCTAAATTTTAAATTCTGTCAATTCCCCACATGCAGCTGAGTAAAATTTTCCAGGACCCAGAAAATAGGTATTAATTACAGAGTTAACCCATTGCCGTTCACAATGTTTTAGAATTAGAAAACTGTACCAAAGTGTCTACTATTTGCTTAAAAATAGCACACAATAGATGTAATGATAAGAGGTAGTAGCGTGTTACATTTTATTTAGAAACATTTCTCTGCACAATGCATGTGTAGTTATAATACACGTATTACTGCGACGGGTTGCTTCAATATTGGACGTAGCGGTCAAGTCAAGTCTCACAGAGATATTTCTAAGGAAATGCTAATACATGCGTGTCAAAAGCGCCATAGACTATTAAACCAAAGGTCTCGACGCCATTAACTCTCGCGTCAGTAGCGTCAGATGGAGTTTGTGGGCGATACTTGAACCGTTTGTAAAATTTTTAACTACACCCACTTACATTTTTCATCAATTATAGCTCAGTACGCATTATACTACCTCATTTAAAAAATCAACTACGTAAAACTATCCTATTAATATGATAGCAACCAAAATTCTTTTCGGAACGCTTTGTATTTCGGAACGTGGCGAGGGAAAAAGCGAGCGTGTGTCGATTAACTGAATTTCAGATCAAGTACTCGGAACAATTCCAGCGTAAGTAAAAGTTTAGACGGCAACATGTGAAGGCAAGTAAATTTAGTTATATTACATAAATCCTAGAAATGCCCGCGGGACACACGTCAGGCCCTTCCAAAGCTGGATGATTATTTTCTAAAACTATTAATCTTGGCTACACCTAGAAATATACGTCCAACTTTATAAAACTCTCCAGTATCGATGTCGTTTTAGATCAGTTTATTGTGGCAGTTAATTTTTTGTTTGTTTGTCTAAGTATTTATTTATATGTACATGTTTGCTTTGCTCACTGACAGCGTGGTCCCGAAGTAATACAAATGTAAGTGCTCAATAAAACAGCCGTCCTCCTACGCTGGAAATTCTGAATGAATGGAAACCGGTGTAACAGTAGTTTGGGGACAATAGAAACATTAAAAGAAAGGAAAAACAAGAATGTCTAAATGTTGCACTAAATAGTTTTAACGACACATCATTCTTTGAAAAAAAAAAATACATAAGAGGTGGGGACAGGGATGTGTAAGTTCAGTGGTCTGACGTTGTGTAAAGCATCTCCTGCCATTAAAAGCAGGAGGGTTTTCGCTTGACCGAGAGCAGGCAAGAATATGGGACGAAGCAGCTTTAGACCGCAGGTGGATCTGAGCCGCGTTCTGCGATGCGCGGCGCTTCCCCTCACACGTGCAAATAATGGGCAACCGGACCAGCAAATCAGACATGGCCTGGCGGTGTAAGGCTTTAAAAATTGATGGCGGTCATGAGGCAGCTGTCCAGCTGGAGGAGCGAAGGGAAGCCCCCCCCCCCACACACACCCGCTTCACCTGGGATGCAGACACAGCCTGTATTCAAAACGCCTGCACGAGTCCAGCACTAGGAAGCAGTTAAGTTTAATAGTTGTGTCTCTGGGTGCGTGCGCATATGGGCTTCAGTTACCAAGGAGTAAGAAAATGCCGAAGATGTTCACATTGATGACTTCCATAGCCTCTCACAATGATAAGAATTTTTATGACAATGGCAATTTAATAATAATAATAATAATAATAATAATAATCAATATATCGTCACTATAGAACTATAATACTATCTCTGTCGCTACTAATATTGTTTCTCCGTAGTACTGAAAATAACACGGTGTGACTTTAAGGACTATGATTGATTCCAATCAGACCGCCATGATTGCCCGGATTAGTGGTGATGAAGGGCTTTGGAGGGAATAAATACGTTTAAAAACCCTTTTGTCTTACTGACAAAACTACAGTAGCTGGCGCTCAGATTCAGAGTGCGAAAATGTCTACGTGCGCGTGACCCAAGAGGTATTATGGGCAATACGGGCCATTAAAAGTATCATTACAATATTAAGATGAAATGCCTCAGAAAATTTGACAAAAGACATCGCTGATGAACAATTAACTACTTTTAGTCTGGTAGTCTGGTTTGCTGCCGCCTTTTTACCTTGTAGGATTACAAATCATGCCTTTTTTTTTTACAATTGAAGCGTGGCAGATTTGGCAATTATTATTTTTTTCTTGGTGTGAACTGAGTGATAAACCGTTTTGTCATATAAGCGGGCGGATGAACGTCTCGCGCAGCTGGCGAAGCTTCTGTTCGGTGGTTTATGGAGAAAAAGGAGAAAACCTGTGGAATTAAAACTTGGTCAAAGCGAATTGTAAAAAATTGTGATGCGGCTGAAGGTTTTCATTCTCGATAAATACGTGAAAAGAAAGAGGGAAGAAAAAATGACAACCTACTGATATTTGGTGTAGGGGCTAGACTATAAGACTGGACCAGGAGTGGGTTAATGCTGTGATATTCGGGCTTTGGCTCATAAGCTACATTTTTACCTCTCTGCTTATCACAAGCTTAACAGCTGCAGCTTAGGACAACATTTTAATATTAAATCTACCTATCTGGTGAGCCTTGGGTCCCCTTCTAAGCTGTGACAATTTCAAGAGTATTCTTATGTCTTGCAGGTGGATAGCAGTTTGGAATTAATCTTGGGCATATACCAGCATCTCCCTTCCTCTATTATGCCCATTTGGGTCCAATTCAGGGTGTGTATATATGTGAAAACCATGCCCGAATCCAAAGCATGTGACCAAACCACCAATTTTGATTTATGAGCCAGAACCTATTGGGTGTTTCCACAGAGGACATGCCTCCTGCTGAATAATACTTGAAATTTCCTGTAGTTTTGGTAGTGCATTTAAAGAAATGGGAAACACCTTCTGTGTAATGGTAGAAATTTATTTCATAGCTCTATAGATGTGTGTGCATGCATATACATACACACACACACACACATATATATATATATATATATATATATATATATATACACACACACACACACACACACACACACACATATATATATACACACACACATGCTACAGGCCTCTTTACAAATGTAGGCCTTCAAGTTTTTTTTAATCATATATTATATATGAAAGATGTAGATGTGGGCCTATTTTGCATGCTAATGTGATATTGTGGTGAAATATGCAAGTAAGAAAAAAAAGATGTTTCTGAAACAAGCCAGGGTCTCAGCGCGAGCAGTACGCCTCCTTCGTCATTGTCCCAGACGGAAATTGGCCGCATTTTAAGATGGCGACCGCTGCATTTAGGCAGGAAATTGATGCAGGCACTTCTGTAAAAGTGACATAATCACTGTCTCAGAAATGGGATGGAGGATGGAGGAAATGGAAAAAGCTCCACTGGCACACAGCTGAGGCCGGTGAGGATCCAGCCCTTAGCCAAACGTCTCTGTCCAGGTGCATCCAGGGCACCTTGTCCGCAAACCCAGGTCACAAGGAAACGCCACAAAAGCATGCTGCTGTGGTACAATGTCCATAAACTATTAATATAGTATTATATAATTTTTCTTTTCAGCATAAATGGATCAGGGCTATTTGGAGACCTCATGGTTGGGTAGATACCTACAAAATGTCTATGGGTCACGTTCAGAGGGCAACATGACGGACTGCACATAGCCCTCCATGGCCCTATGGCCGTGTGCAGTGGGGGTTTCTTCACTATGTGCCTGCATTCTGTGGAATTTTCTACCTTTCTACCACGTCTCACCCAATCTACATCACACGTTTGTATTATTTTACTACTACTGCCAGTCTGTTTCCCAGAATGCATTTGCAGCAGATTCCTACAGTCTAGTGCTGCTGTGATCCAGTATAGGGGCCAATACTCCATGTATCTGCACCATTAAACCCAGTCTGAAAGCTCTGATTACATTTCTATGGAAAATCTCTCTGTCTTGCTGGTGTCAAGTCTCGATGCGCTCGCAATCTCCTAATGCTGCCCATCGTGGTGATTACGCTCTCTCCCTCAACAAAGTTAACACTCCATGAAGTCTCCAACTTTTTTACTGTGTCCTGACAGTTGTGTTTTAGTTCATGAATAGGCCTTTTCAGGGATCTGTATGCATATTCAGCCTGCTGACGTATTTAGAAATCACATATTATTATTATTTTTTTCTGCTGGAAGGTACAATAAAGATTATGGGGCTTTCAAGATTAAACGTCTGAGGCACATCCTAAGCTATGTAAAAAAACGGCTCTGACATCAATCACCACATTACATCACAAGCAAGTTCCCCAGACCCCCACCCCCGAGCCCCCCCCCCCCCCCAACCCCCGAAATTGGGGAAAAAAACAACCCCCAACAGCGGGGGACCCTTTTT
>JAODKN010000079.1:13631381-13651095 GCA_026774425.1 Petrocephalus zakoni
CCCTTCCACCCACCCCCCACATCCCCTGTATATGGGATACAAACTCAGCCAGCTTCTGCTGGGCACTGTTTTTGAGCTATTCTGAGGAGGAAGGGTCTTCTTTCTCCCCTACTCCAATAGGAATAGGTGTAACATCTGCTATCCGTTGTACCACAAAAAGGTGTTTCCTGCCGAACAAACACAATCGCATAGCGAATGTCGCAATACATTATGCATTTCGGTCCGCGGCCGTGTTCCCCTGTAATTGCACTTGACAGGGGGGAAAAAGAGCGCGGAATTTGCTCCGCTGCGCTGTAAAGAATTAAGAGAAAAGCCAGCGCGGAGCAAACAGGCGAAGTTCGTGATTCGGCCGGTGTTTGCGGACTATGACCTTCTGCTGTGTGCGATGTTAGGCAACCTTAGGTCTCACATTATTTTTAGCAGTAGCGGGAAAATGCTTTTGTTTTACAATCTGTGATAGATGTCATTATTTATTTCTTAATTTTTTTTATTTTATTTTTTGCAGTGATGTGGACAGCTACAAAGCTCGATCTGAATTACGAGATTAAGAGGTGGTTATTTTCCACATGCGCTGCACAAGCTGACTGATTTGTACAGTAATAAAATGTTTCCTTTCACATTCATAATTTCCGTATTTCCTGTTTTCTACATCTACTCCTTTTCATCATGTTTTTCGCTTTCAAGTCTCATTAATAGTAACATGAGTTAAAATAAGATTTTACGCGAGATACCAAAAATGCCAAATTGAACATCTACGAATAGGCCTGAATAATTTAAATATTAATATGTGCTTAATGTGATGGGCTATATTTATTTTCCTGGCTTCACACCTGGACAGATTTGCAATAGACGAGGTAAAGCATTTGACCGTACTTTATGTGCGCTGCCATTCTAAATATTTCTTGCACGTACATTTTAATGCGTAGTTATGCAACCTCCTGCTTTTCCATATTTAAGCAAAATCAGCTATGTCAGTGCAGATGGTAAAATGTACATCTTTTATATTAATATCGCCGCTTAAAAAAATGACTTGAAAACCGCACAGTATCAGTAAGTGAACATTAACGAGGCTGAGTGCCGGCTTCAGTGCGAATGCTTTCAGATGTTTTTTTTTTTTTGCCGGTTTTTCATAACAGCACGGCTCCCAGGTCACAGGGCGTCAGCGAAGACGCCTGCGGCTGTAATAAAGGCGCAAGGGGCGAGAGAAACACCCCGGACTGAGACGCCGAGTGCTGCCCCTGCGTGCTCCGGGCCTCCGTCAAAGCGAAACAAAACCACTAATCAAAATAAAACGCGGAGAAACAGAAGCAAAAAATTAAATGATCTGGGGTTGTCATTAATACGGGGCCTTTTAAATATCGTCTCTTAATTTAGTATCGTTTTCCCGTCACTTTAAAAACTAAACTCTCATGTAGTCGGTTGTCATCTGCCACGTTTTTAAAACGTTCGATGTTTTGGCAAGACTTCAAGTGGCGTTACAAACACTTAAGTTTCAGTAAAACTATATCGCAACCGTGCTTAGAAATTATTATTTTTACCCATCTGCAAGCCTCTTTGACCTTTAGCTGGAAACGATTTTAACAGTTATGACCATATACAGAGAAATACCCAAATATCTTCGAAGTCCCGTGCTCAAAAGCGGTGAGCACGACCATGTTTAGAATGCCGTAAAAAGGTCTGGCTTGTTTCAATTCCCAGACAATTTGACATTTAAAAAATAAACATGCTTATTATGTGGCGTGGCGGGGGGAATCTGGACGAATGGGCACGTACACCTTTCCTATCTCTGGAAGATAAGATGCTCATCTCATGAGCATGAAGGAACAAAAATTCTTCGGCGATGGGATAAGCTTCTGGATTTTTTTTTCTTAAAAAGCACGACAACAAAGAATCTTGCCTCTTCTGTCAGAGAACTGTCATTTGGAAATTCGGCAAGGCACTAAATCACGCCGTAAGGAGTTATAGAGGCAATTTAGCCTTTCTCAAACAGAGCTCACTCACAGCCAACAGCTCAGTAAGTCCCAGGTTTAATCAAGTGCAAGTAGTGAAAATCATTCTGCTATTTCTCCGGCTCGGGTTGCTTCGGCAGCTGTCGTCCCAACCCTCTTTGTTCTGCAGAACCATAATAGGTTTCCTGGTTCCCCCAGCCCCCCCATCTCATTCTGAACGTAGACTCTGCATTTAAACATTCCAAAATTAAGGCAAATAATTGACAGTCATTCCTGGAGACCTTTAATTTTCCATATTACGCAGACTAGGCTCGGGTGTCCCCTTAAATTATTGGCAAACATTATGTTTCTCTGGAAACCAACATTATCACTGGGTGTTTCAGTGAGGCAGGAAGCAGCAATTGGAATGTCGATTTACACATTTAGTTAAAATCAAACTAAAAATAACTTTTAGGCCTTTATTGCTTAATAGAAATAGTTGTTGAAGTGATCAATAAAACAGATGTATTGAACAGCTCTTCAATTTCTTAATCAGCAATTTCTGTTTTTTTTTTTCCCCCAGTTGACAAAAGTAAAATATGTTATTTGTATGCAAGCATGACTTTAAGGTCTAAGCATCCAGTATTTGTGTCTTCCAACTGAATATCATAAAGTGCACCTCAGACATTTTATGTAGGGCCATATTACTGAAGCTATATTTGAGTAATGCCAAATGTTTGCTAGAATTATCTATAAGGGATCTAAAACCGGTTCAAGAAATTGTCTCCCAAAATCAGGTTTAAGTTACAAATGCAAGCTCAAAAAACACGCAATGCAACACATACATTTTGTTGTGTCTTTAGGCCCTCTGGGGTACAGAAACAACAGTTGAACGTTTTAAAAAGAACCAGGCTGAGTGAATTGTTTTGACAAACTCCATGTCTACAAGGAAAACGAAAACCACCATTATGACCTCATGCTCTTGTGTCTTTAAACAACAGTGTTTTGTTTTAACGCTTTATGTATATTTTTTCCAAATATAACATTCTTTCAATATGAAAATACAGATACGTTTATTTTCATGAAAAAGTATTGAAATCCTGGTTTTTGCAGACTCAACTGGGGGGTAATCAGTAAATGCGAACAGAGTGTATTCATTTAAAATGCCATTAAATATATGACTGGCAAGAATTTCCCTCTGCAGCCTTCATGACCCATTCTCAGCACTAAATCTTTAAAAGAGCATTTTCCCACCATGTCACAAATTAAAATAAAAGAAAAATGTTTCCTAATTGGCCAGCTAACATTCATTCTAGTGTTTTTTCACTGCCTTCGAAATACATGAATCACATACAGAGGAATTAAATAATAAACGGGACACATACTCAGGAACATAGTAGAACACTAAATAGCCCATCGGTTTTACGTCGTATTTTATTAACTTAATAACCAAGTAAAAACTCTCTTTCTTTCAGCTTGCAATAAAACAGGACATCTATTTAAACTAAATGGTCACCATTAAAATTGGGTACTTGGCGGATAAAATCACACACATCAATTAATTTAAATAACACCACGACAATATGACAATATTCACATCTACCTCATAAACTTATAGCGGTATGGTCGCTCATTTCTCAAAACCGCAACCTATCGCCTCCTATCAGAGTCATGCAATACTGTAAGCGACAACAACTGACATTTCGATGCTCTGAACAGATGCTGCACACTGGTTTCTACTGCATCCATTGCAAAAAATGAATATGATGCAACGGTTGTCCTATTTGAATTTTTACGTTGGGTACCCCAACTGTTTAGAAAAAAAAATCATGGGTATTCCAGTTTCAAGCCCCATAAACGCAAGTTCTCCTAGGCAGCTGAATGGCATCCATCCTTCGTCCCAGCTCTTCCCACTCCCGCATTCCCCTTGAATTCTTTCCATACATGACGGATTTCAGCCTATATTCCAAAGGCTCGGCCCTCCCTGGCCGTAAACTCGATCGCCATAGGTTACGGCAGCGCAGGACGACACTTCCCGGGGACTTCGTGGAGCCAAAATGGCGTCCAGAGGCCCCAAATCAGCCAACCAGCGCGCAGCTTGTTCATCCCGTGCGGGCCGCGCATGCGCGCCAGCGACCTCGGCGCTTGCGTTTCCCCGCAGTGTACTCGTGAGTGGAGTGGTACAGTGGAGGCTAGCCTGCTAGTCAAGGGGCTCATCAAAGCCAACAACATGGCTTTTTCAAAAAGTGGAACCTAACAGAACCTGGCCGAGAAGGGAAGCGGAAATATATTGTCGCTAAACGTTTGGTTCCTCTTTCTTTTTTTTTTTGCTCGCTTTTTTTTTTCTTCAATAGATGGTATCCAGCGAACCGTCTCTAGCAGTGGAAGACGACTACATCGCGAATAATATGAAGGAGATGATTGGAGGCTGCTGCGTTTGCTCAGATGAGAGAGGCTGGGCTGAAAATCCGCTGGTTTACTGTGACGGGCATGGTTGCAACGTCGCTGTCCACCAAGGTAAAGAAAAGAAGGAGGCGTATAAGGCTGGCTGGCTGTTGGAGGCCTTACGTGACACATTTGCTTCCTACGTAACATGTGCATGTCCCGCTCGCTGTTAGATTGGGGGGGGGGGGGTGCTGTTTACACCGCGTAGGGGTACTCCGGGCAGGTACACGTCCAAGGCCGCGGGACCAGCCGAGTCGGCCGCCGGTGGCCGGCAGGGGAAGCGCTCGCACCGGGGGGGTGGATCGCCGAGTCGTCCGCGCGTCATGTGACCGTCATTAAGGAAAACGAGAGTGAGTGTGGCGTACGTGGTGCGTTTGGGGGGGGGCGGCGCGAGGTGCGGCGCGTGCTTTCCCGGTGGGGAGAGGGAGAGAGGGAGAGAAAAAAAACGGTTTCCTGCCCGCGCGGCCCGGCGCGCGCGTGTCACGCGGTGACGTCTCTCCGCGGAACGGTCGCAGGCGCCTGTCTGACGGCCCGTAACGGCGCGCGTGGGCAGCACCGTAGGTAACAGGGACGTGGGCAGCACCGTGGGTAACGGGGACGTGGGCAGCACCGTGGGTAACGGGGACGTGGGCAGCACCGTGGGTAACGGGGACGTGAGCGTCGGCCCACCCGATGCCGCTTCGGCTGGGTACGGCCCGCTAGTGCCGCTTCGGCTCGGTACGGCGCCCCGGTGCCGCTTCGGCTGGGTGAGGCCCGCCGCTCTGACCGCGCAGCGCCCCGGTGCCGCTTCGGTTCGGTCGTGTGGAACCAGTCCTCATATGACGATAATCCCGCTTTCCCGAAGAGGCCGGAACGGGCGAAGTGTAACACGGCATTTTAGCGCCGTGCTACATGACGTTTCCATGGAAACTGTGCAGACTCTCCGCGCAGCTGCTCCGCGCCCGCTTTACTGTCTGCGTTTTTCTTCTACATAAGTATTCCGTATAAAAATGTATGTCTTGCGTCTCTTATCCGGGATAAATCGTTAGAAGAATCGTTTAAACCCCAAACGTACCATGGTTTGGCAGTTTTCCCCCAGAAGTACCAAATACAGTCCTTGGACAATGCTGCTGTCGTTATTAGTTGGTATCTTGCGGTGGAAATAATGTAAATGAATTTAAAATCACAAATTAAATCAGAAACAGGAACAGGGTAAAATCAGAAATGGATATTACTTATTGATATTAATTATTAATAAATGTAATTTGTTTAAATTGTGAAATAGTTTTAAGTGACCTGTATCTTGATAACTATGAAATTCTAACCATTTTCAATGCAGAATTGTACGAAATATTTTGATTTTGAAATGCCTTAACTCCTTATTTTTAATTTCTGCCATGTTTTTGTCTTTAGTTTGTAATGTAATCTAAATCTCAATTTGCTGAAAGCAGATGCAAGTTTAGCAACATTAGTCCTATGTATATATAGGAATTCTGGAGTATGTACACACATATATATTTTTCTCAGATTCCTGCACTCTTTAACTAAAACGAAATAAAACATACTTTCTTGTTTTAACCTGAGAAACAATGTTTGTATGCTTTAAGGTGTTTTGGTTGCTCCGCATGTTTTCACCATGAACATGACCTTAAGTTGTGGAGTATTTTTATGTAATGGTGAGAAAAGTGTGGCTTAATTTTTCTGTGGTAAGTCTTTCTATTTAGGTCAGTGGTTTAGGAACTACTGTTTGTGGTTGTACATTTTTTGTCTTTGGACTTTTCCGCTATGACCACAACTCAGCAGGGGCCCAGCTCAAGGCTTTGATGTCTGATGACCATGAGATGTCCTCCCTTAAAGGCCTCAGTGATTGTGAAAGGGAGGACTTTAAAATGAAATAGCTCAGATTCCGAGTACATTTGTATTTACACTTGTTCATAAGTACTTGTAAATTTTGGATTAAGGATACAACAATCCCATACTGATGGTGACAATGACAAATGGCTTGGAGGGGAAGTTTGCATATATTGAACAATATTTACAACTGTATGTTTAGCGTATCAGCCACTGTGTATATCATTTGTACATGCCAGTGTTATTCATGATAAAGACATGCTCCTACCTGAACTGCGATTATTATTTCAATATTTACGTCAGTCCACACCTACTGCAGCATAGGATTGGGTTTAATATTTCTGTATTGCATTTATATGATTTGAACTGTCAGAAGAAAACTACTTTGGTTTCATTGTTTTAACATCATTGTATTCTGCATTTTGGTATATGTGTAGCACAAACCTTATGTTCATTTTGTTTGTCCTGATTGCAGCCTGTTATGGCATTGTGCAAGTCCCGACCGGCCCCTGGTTTTGTCGAAAGTGTGAATCCCAGGAGAGAGCAGCTAGGGTGGTAAGTAACTTAATCTGCACTAATTGTTAACCTACATTTTCCCAGCTAAAGGGTGGGACGATAGTCCCTGTGAACTTTAGCACATAAGAAATTCACAGTCATCTGTTCAACACGTTTGAAAGTATTTTGTATCTTACTGAGTACTAGGAATGTGCATGTTATGATCACAGGAAATATGTCTGTATTGTAGAAGACATTCTGCTTCTATTGAAAAAAAGTAAAATTTTTGCAATTGACAGAATGCTGCTCGGTGTACTTGAGTTTTGATTTTTTTTTCCAGCCTCCATCCATCTAATCCCTGCTCTAAAAGTGTATCATGGATCTCTGACTCCCATGATGGCACAGTTTCTTTCATGAAGCCATAAATCACAATTCTTTTGTTTGGTTTGCTTGCAAATTTCATTGCTTATCAACACAGCGGCCATGTTTATTCCTGCAGGGTCTCAGCTGCGTGTGAATGGAAATACAGTTTGATTCTGTGGACCGTTACTCCCAGACAGTTTAATTTCTGCATGTTATTGCATGTTCCCCCACCCCCGGATCTGATAAAGTCTGAGAGCATTTTCCACTGTTTCCAGAAGGTTATTTATGATCACCTTGAAATTCATGAAATTAAGATTTCATTCTCTTCACAGACTTGAGGGAGCTGAGTGCTCATGGAAGTACTATTTCCCAGTTTACCAATATAGCAGTATTTATAAAAATGTCTTCTCAAAAATACTCGGAATTTTGCTAATGTAATTTGAGAATTGGTTGAAATAGTTTTATTTGTGTTCGTAATTGCACTGTGTTCATAACTTCAAAAGCACATTTTAAAGGTAATTTGTTACTTCTGAGAAGGGTTCTCTAAAATAATGGTCAGCATTCATACCTGTCTTGCTTTTTTCCCATTTTCTTTTGTAATTTTGTTTCAACGACTGCTGTCGGTCATGTTGGCTGGAGTATTTGACTTTTAAGAATGTAGTTGGTGTTCCTGTATAATTGTAATGCATGCAGTTTGAAGGGTCTATATTGTAATGGAAAAGTTTATGCTCAGATTCCATGTACTTTGCACAGGTAGTTAACAACAGTTAGCAATATGCTGAAAGGATTGAAGACTAGTATGATCTCAAATAACTTCTGCATTGGATGCTGTCTCAGATTTCGAAGCCTGGAGAGAATGTATGTAACTGATTATCATCTTTACAGGAAAATTACCATGGTCACTAATATCACCAATAACTGTATTTTTGCTCACATTTTTGCTCGGATCTGTTTTGCACTCTTGCCTTGCAAATTAAGCATTTATAAGTTTAGTCCACTTAGAACTCTGCGTTTTGCATAGTCTCATTAATTGTGCTTTGAAAGTGACCGTTGAAGTCCTTAAACACAAGATTAAATTATATGTTCATATTTATTCTAAACCTTAAAATTACTTTCAACAAAGGTCTTAAAAATATAAAATACTTTGGGTCAAGGACTACGGGATGTGTCTTCAGTCTGCTCTGACGAGGTGTGCTGCTACTCAGTAGGTTGCTCCTGAGTTCATGTTCTGAATTAAAAGGATGTTTTGTTTCTGATCTTGCTGATATCCTGGTACGGTGGCTTCAGTGAATGTGAACTGTAAAGCCCTTACACTTGAGCACTGCAATTTAGCCTCTAAGAACGCTAATTGAGCTTCATGTAGGAAAACATGTTGTCACTGAACATACAAGTATGTACACAAATGGCACACTCTGTTAATGCCCTTTATTCATCGCATAAATACTCAGTGTTGCCTGTCTTGCTTGTATTCAGAAATAGCCACAAGTGACATTAACTGCAACACTTATGTAAGACCTGTTTTATGAAGACTTGTGTACTCTGGCAGAAGCTCGACCACTCAAGTTGTTTGTCTGCTGTTTCTTTCCTAGTATGCACAGTATGTTAATCTTGTATGATCATGATGCATGCATCCTCAGGGCTCTACAGTGTGCCCATTTCACTCAAATATGCGAGGAAAATTGTTGGTGTGCGAACGTCAGGAAAGATTTAGGCGCATTGGTGCGAGTGACTTCTCACATCGTCTGAGAAAATCACCTGAAACACCAAAAAGCACATTGAGTGAGCGAGTCAAAATTTTCGCAAACGCTGCCACATTTGCATATATTTATATAGCAGTTGTTTCATGCTGCAATTGGCTGCTCCAGAACCTGATAATCTCCCAGCATGCACCTCTGCAGTGATACGGAGATAGTTTTCTCAAAGTCAAGAGCTCAAAAAGAACTGGTAACATACGAAGCATGTGTACTTTTTCTTTTTACTGGAGAATAAAGATATAAATGAGGAAGATCAGAACCCGCTGGTGAAGTGAAGGTGTACAGATGTAACCCTGGCTGACTGGGGGATTTCTAGTGGCTTGAATAAGAGAAACCAGCGATGTGTTATTTAGCAGGGATGCCCCTATATCCCTTGCACACTCTTCGCTTCTCGTGTCGGGAGACCCGCATATGAAACGTGATGCTGTACTAAAACACAACGCATCTCTTCAGCATTCGCTGTAGGGATGCCTTCATTTACAAATCAGACTTCATTACAGTATCAATTGTAATGTGATCTATGATAAAATATCGAAAGAGTTCTAAAATACAGACATAAAAATAATTGATTTTTTTTTTTTATCAAGTTTTGTCTGTCATTCTTAACTTCGACATTCCACCTGCATGTATGTGAAATTGTATTATGATGATGCGTTAAAAACCATAACTGACTGTGCTCCTAAATTTTTAAACTAGTGCCCCTGGTAAAAAAGTTAGCGTATACCCCTCATCCTATTAAAACAGATCCCATTGCTCTTCTGGACTATTATAGCAACAAACACTGCTCTCAAATATTCACCCAGAGCTCAAGGCAAACGAGATTTTGTAAAAATTCAGTTGTAATCCAAGGTGGAACTAATTGGCAGATTTAGATCCCTATGGACAAATGCTGTTCCACACATCTGCAATCACATTGAATGTACTTTATGATGTATGGCCTACAGAAGGCTGCATAGTTCGCCACTTCTCGGACTGGGTGTGAAATCTTTTAAATCTGTTAACTAGTCTTTTAGATGTGACAGGAATCAAATTTTGCCCTCCTTTTTTGTGAAGTGAGATGTTTTCTTTGGCTTCCTGATGTTTACTCTAATGGGAATGTGGACTGACATGTATTTGTGTAATGGTACACTATGGTAATGGTACCTCAGTTGACTCAACCCACTGCATTGACGTCCAGAAAAAATGTTGATAAATCACTTATGTTCTGCAGTCATTTTTGGACCAACTGCTTTTTCATTAAACAAGAATATCAGACTTCATACCAGGTGCTGTTATCCTTTTTTATGAGGCCAATGAGATGTTCAGTTACAGAATAATCCAAGGCTATATCTGATTACACAGAGAAGTTACTGCCTCTATTAATTTCACAGGGAAGCCATATTTATCGAGGCCATGTGCAGTTTTCAGTCATACAACACCGAGGTACAGGTAGTGGACAATAAAAAGGAATGCAATTTGCATTTTGTTTACCAAATTGTGAGGCTCTGCATGCAAAATGCCATGCTATGGATACAGTATGAGCGTTGAGTTAAACGGGGCGGGATTATTTATTTTTTTGCAGGGATCAGGCTTCCTTATTCCTTTGGGCATTCTTTAATTTCTTAGCTGAAATAGCTGTTGTAGCTTTAGATGGTTCTGCAAAGGGACTACAAAAAGCCTACCTTCATTCTTGTTTCGTCCATGAAGGTGTTGCCTTCTTGAAATATGCTTGTTCCAGCAGTAAGGAGAAGGTGCACATTGTACCTCAGCAGGCTGGTATATAAGTGCATGAATACTGCCTGTTTTGGCTTTTATTGCTGGATCTAGGTACCTCTCGAGTTTGTGTAGGTTCGCCATGATTCTGGGAGCAGAGATTGTGACGTGCGTCGTGAATGATATGTTCGCATACAATTGTTTTTGGTATACTTTGCTTTCTCCTTTTATTGACGCTGTCCTACTTTTCCCCTTTGGAGTCCAAGGCAATCTTAAATAACGCATGTCCAATCGCTGCTTTTCAGTGATTACGACTTTCTGTGTTTCCAAGTCTGGGTATCAATTTTAAGATTCTTGTGTGTCTCGGAAGCTTTTGCAGCTGTTGCCGCACACTGACTGTTACATCCCAGTCAAAGTGCCGAGGCCTTGGCTCCTCGTTTGCTTCTGACCGCTAGTAGAAGGAACCATGAACACAATAAGAAAATGTATATTCTGGTCACATATTGACTTCTGGTGTTTGCAGGTTTGGTACCTGCAGTATGGCTTTATCAGTCAGTTATAAGTCAACTAGGAATCGTTGGACCGCAGAAGCAGATCGAGCCAGCCATTGAAGCAGGGTACTGGGTTGCCATGCAGTACATACTTTGAGTAGCTTTTCACCAGTGCTGGCAGAAGGAGAATGCCTACTGGTTTGCTGGCATCTAGTCTTGGAGCAGCTCCTTTGTTCATTCCTGCAGCCTCACTAAACACAAAGCATAAACGAGCATATACATTTTTGTTTTTTGGAGGACCATAGAATTTTAATTATTTGCTTCACTGCTATTTTGTGAGTTGTCTTTTTTGAGTTGAGACCCTCAGGATTTGCTTCTCTGGACAGTGTGCTTCCCAGGCCTTACTGTTATTGTTGTTTGCCTTTTATAATTGGGGGAATTTAGCCTTTTGGTGCTTGTTGAACCTCTAGTTTAAGTAGTGTTCCATTATTATTTCTATGTTGTTTTTGAGCTGTATATTTTGAGCGGCGTTAAAGCCATTTTCTGCAGTAATTGATTCAGTCTTTAAACAACTGATTTTGATAAGGGTTTTTATTATAAAGTTTTGTTATCTGTATTTGTCTGTTGTGACCTTGTCTGATGTGACTTATAGGGAATCATCCCTCCTTACCTCTGCTAGATAAAACACAGATGGCATACAGTGAATCAAGCACTAAATTGAATTGAAACACGAGGACACATTAAGAGGGATGCTGGGATGTGTTAATGTTGTTCCACAAAGACTGTCTGTGTGAGGAAGTAAGGTGGCTTTTAACATAAGTCATGTTTTGTCCTTTAACTGTCACTGTGGTATGTGGTGTAGGGAGGCGCAGAGCAATAGATGAGTGTGTGTAGCTTTTCACAAAGACTGAAATCTATGGGAGTAACCTCTGGGTTTGTTGGAAAAGTTTTATCTGGCAATGAATAGTCCAAGGGCCCTGAGAGAGGACATGAGTGGTTGTGTAAAGGACTTACCTTTCTCATGGTAGAGCTTGGAAACACAGCTGTAGCTAGACTGTGGGGGGAAAAAAGTATATACCTTTTATGTTTGTGTGTTTGTATGGAAAGGAAAGACACAAAGGTGGTGTGTGTTTCATGGACAGGGGGTCAAGAGGTTGTGGGCATTTAATCAGGCAGCACAAAAATGCCACTGCATCTTTCCCATTGGCCAGCCCCAATCTGCTGAAGTTTGTTTGGGCCATTCTGCTTGTAAAATATCAGCAGGCTCAGAATATCAGTTCTGTTGAGTTAAACTTACCTCAGGAGTCAAGATTCCTTGTGTTCTAATAATGATGATTGTTATAGAAATTGTTATTAATATGGTTCATGCTTTTATCCAAAGAGGCTTATGGATTTTGGAATTGGGTTATTGTTGTAAGCTAGCTGGGTGACATTGCTCAAGGGTACTTGGGGGTTTTGCAGTAGTGATTTAACCGTGTTAATTGAAAGTCCTCCAGAGCAATACTGTGATCACATCCTTCCACCTATGATAGTGTGGAAGAAAATACAGTCTAAGACGGGCTCCTCTATAAAATGGAAGCCTTACTAATTTAGGGCTTCTGGGAAACACTAGGCTAGTTCTTGTTTTGTTTATCCATCTTACCCAGTCATCTCGTCCTTCTCTCCAATCCTGTTCAAAATGTTCCAGCTCTCAGTGTTTCATAGATGTGTATGTATTTTCCTCATGTTTGGAAAATCGAGGCTGCCATGGCAAGGGTCAGGATCCTCTGCTTAGGTGTATCAGGGAGCCCCCGTACTAAACACAAGCCTCCTGTGTGTTCCATGTGTGCCCCTCCTTCCCCATGTGCACTAAAGATTAAGGGGTGGAAGGGAAGAAGGGCCAATCAGCAAGCCCCAGATGGAGGAGGACGGTCCGCCACCCACCACAAAGATGCGGAGGACGAGGGACATGCCAAAAGTTTAAAAACTATGAATACATGGGTATGTGGCCTGTCCATTTCAACACGTCTTTTTTTTTTGTACCACCAGCAAGATTCAAGGCAAGTTGTAGCCCTGTGCAGGTCATCATTCAGTGTTTAAGTTCAAGCATGTTCCAGTAGCAACTTTGTTTGGTTCCTCTGTGTTATCAGACTGATGCAGGGGTGGGCGAATTGTTAAGTCAGTAAATTCCTTCTAGAAGGACCAGCATGATGCTTCCACCTGAAATACGTCCCATAACTCTCCATTTTTTAAGATAAGATTTGTGAATTTCATATAGCTGGAAATAGTATTTATGTCCACTAGTAAAGTGATCCTTCTTTAACAAAACAGCATGACCCTTTTTGTTTTCAAAATTCATTTGTCATTTCAATTCTCAAATGACAGGCGTGCATGTGGTTTTCATATCACCATTCCAGTGCAGTGTTCATAGATGGTTTCATTTCCCCTTACTGGGTGCATCAGCTTCTAAGGAACCTTCTCTGTTTTTTCTGTTCTGCAATATGTTGTTGGTTGGATCATGTGATGTTGATGTAATGTCCACAACAAAAGTCCACGATTGAACCTTGTTCCACAGTCTAAATGGGAAAACCCGGTTCCACCATTTAACTTGACATTATTGGCAAGGCATCTTCCTGTCTTTATTTGATCTCATCCTCAACAGTCCCAGTCTTTCTGGTTCCATATCTTCAGCAGAATGCATTTTCAATCAGAGTCAAGAAGGTCTTGGTTTGATGGTTGCTTCTGGTTTTTTTTTTCCCTAAGAAGTTGCCTTACAATATGGGGAAAATGTTGAGCATATAAAAGTGTAGATTGATAGATTTGAAGTTGATCGTTTGACGTTTTTGCACCCCCTCTCCTGCCATCTCATTACCTAATCGTAATCCAGAAATACACTTTCTTTTTCCTTTTTTCTTTCCTGTCCTCCCTTTGAACTCCAAACCATTTGCACCAACCGGTTCCCCTTCCAGGGTTCTCCTGAGAGCCGTGTCCAAGTGTCCTCTGTGATCCTCTTTTCCCACAAGTGTGATCCCGTGGAGCCAGCGTGTGTGTGTGTGTGTGCGTGCGTGCGCACCAGTGCAGGTTGGGCCACATCTAAGACCTGTCTCTGTCTGTCTTCACAGAGATGTGAGCTGTGTCCCCACAAAGATGGTGCTCTCAAGAGGACGGACAATGGAGGTGATGCCTTACTCTCTCTGGATAGTGTGTCTGGATGTGTGTTATAAAGCGAGTCATTAGCTTTCATCTTTTTTGCTGAGTATTGCTCTCTTTCAGTTGTTAGATGTTGTCCTTTAAATATGTGGTACACTAGTAAATAATAGCAATAATACTGATATGGTTAATAATGTAGTTGGTATATAAGCAAACATCAGTACCCCTGGAATTGAAGGTGGAGCTTATGTGGGAGTTGTCATGTGTCTGATTTGTGCTGCTCTAGTGATGGGCTCCTTTGTATAAAGAGGCTTGGTTGTGTGTGAGGCGGGTAGTCAGGCAGTTATACCATTCAGAGATAAATATAAATAAGGGGAAGCGGAGGATCTGTGGTATGCGTGTTAACACGAGCTCTCCATGGGTCCCCCGCGCCCGAGGCTGCAAAAGGCACGCTTCCTGAGTGTGGGCGGGCACCTGCAAAGCCGCCTGGCTCTGGCTTATGTCATTTGCAGATTGGGATCACGACTCCCATCGGCTGCAGATGCTTTCTGGAGGATGTTCCCGCGGGCTTGAATGGGCATCTCGTGCACCTGTTGGATTGCGCTGGTCTTACGTTTGTGGAGGGCTGGGGCTTGTCATAGGAGGGGGAATAGCCATTATGAACAAAGTTTGGTTACTGCTGCAAGGTATTTAATAAAGCCCCCAGGATTTAAAGTTAAGCTGTGTTTTTCGCACCTTTTAGGGAATGATACTGCTGCCCTAGCCGTTTAGCAAAACTTCTTTTTCTTTTATTTCCTTTTATAAAGACATGTTCAGCAAATTTTGTGATCAGAATGGGTTAAGTATTGTAATGCGATCTTCGATGCCTTTGCAGATCCTAATTTAAAACACTCATTAAAATGTGTTTGACGATGCTGGCAGGTAGCCGTGGCAGCCCTCTGTCGTGGGCCTGAAAACGGCCCGTGACGAGCCGTCTGTATGACGTGCTGCTGCTCTTTGTTTTGCTTCTCTCTGCTCCTTTAACTTGACCCAGAGTGTGACGCAGGGGAGTGCCTCCTCCGCTTATTTTGCTGATTAATCCAGCGGGGGACCCGCGGGTCGTTGGCACGCTCTGTGTGCGCCTAGGGCTTTTACGACGGGGAGGAGCGGCCCCACGGGGTTGCCAGGCGGCCGCAGTCTCCAGCCATGTAGGGTTCACGCAGAGGTCACAGCAGACTGTAAACAGGCCCACTGTGCCTAGCGAGGAGGTGCGGGGTTGCACGTGAGAGCTGCATGTCACCCTGCTCCCAGAAGAGTGTCGTAAAATGTGTTTTTTTTTTTGTGGAATGATATGCTTGAACTTCATTCACAAACTGCTTGACTTATTCCGAATGAATTAAACAAGTTCCCATTTTCCTAGTGACATGCAAAATATAGTTTTTGTTATACAGAAGGGCTTTCATGGCTAGGAGCGTGTAGCTCCGTCACTAACAATGCGCATGACCAACAGGCACATCTGCTTAAAGTAGCTGGGACTAGGCAAGCCAGGACTCTTTGGGCCTTAGGTTGCACAGGCTGCGGCCCTTTGTCTGGTCATCCCTCCGGATGGGGCGCCGAGCTCCTTCATCCTTGACTCGTGCACTGCCTCCTCTGCCTCCTTCGCATCCCCCTCTCGCATTGCCTTGGGAAGTCGTCCCCTGGGTTGTTTTTACAGGTGTGATGGCAGTTAAGCAGGGCTAATGGCAGATTAATCTGAAATAAAAACAAGGGAGTTGTGAAGGAAACTTAGCGAGAGGTGCCACGGGGGCTGGGCAGTCGTATTGAACGAGCTGTTAAAAATGGAAGAGAAAAAAGAGCAATCTAGTTAAGGAGGTTTATTTGCTCCTGCTCACTTGCCTGGTAAACTTTCGGCAGCCCCCTGAGGACAACCTTTGGTGAAGGAACTTTTCTGGATGCCCGCTAAATACTAGTTTTCATATCTGTGCCACAGTCGAGTAGTTGTGTTCTTCTGAAAACTCAGTGCACGAGTCGCAAGTTCTAACCTTGACTCTTAATGAATGCTGGAAGCAATCCGTGTGTCCTCAGCATTACATTGGAGTGCGCTGCGTGCCGTTATATGGCCTTCACATGGAAAAGGTACAATGGGATTCATGTGCGGGTACCTCAGCACCGATGTGGCTTTTCTAGAGGTGTCCCTGCCGCACACATCGGGTGAGAAGTTCAACGCTGGACCCCTTCTGCAGTTCGTTGGTTTTTATTGCTCTCCCTTTATTGCCAGCTGTGGTCTCTATCCTCAGACACAAGTCAAAGACAGTTCATCCCAGGGTTCATCTGGAGGTTTAGTTATTGTTCTACTAAATTGTATTAACACTCACAAATGACTTTGTGCTCACAATTTCCTTGTGAGTTTGATGGTATTGAACTTTTAGACCCCTGTCCCAATCTACCCAGCTGCAATCTTGTTTTACAACTTGGGAGCTCCCCGGACATTAGTGTGCAGCTGTGGGGGCCTGTTTGCGGCCTCCTCCTCCTCCTCCGCAGTCAGGGTCAGGCGGTGGAGACGGTCACTCAGCACGGTCAGCCATAATGACTCTATGTGGCTCAGGGCTGACCTGCGGTGCAGACAGGGTGGCTGGGA
The DNA here is from genome assembly GCA_026774425.1 of Petrocephalus zakoni. Classification (NCBI taxonomy): domain Eukaryota; kingdom Metazoa; phylum Chordata; class Actinopteri; order Osteoglossiformes; family Mormyridae; genus Petrocephalus; species Petrocephalus zakoni. The sequence continues at coordinate 13,648,126 of JAODKN010000079.1, forward strand.
TCCATCTCTACCGGGTTTCTGTCTGTCATAGAGCAGTTGTGCTGCTCCAAGTGATGCTTGGTTTTGAGGTTTTGTCTTCCCTCCCATTACGGTTTTTAAAATGAGATCCACATGCTCATTCCAGCTGTTATCGATTATAAATGAAGGATCATTTTTCAAAATTATGATGATTTTATTGACAAGCTTATTTCAGACTTAAACCATGTAATCCATTTGCTATTGTGTACCAGCTGCCTGTTTGTGGGGTGCCTGGCGCGATGGGGCGCATGTGAAAGGACCGGCCGACTTCCCATGTGACGTATAGTGAATCTGCCGTTCTGCCTGCGGCTCTGCGTGTGCATCTGCATCGACTGTGTTTCTCTGCGGCCTACAGGTTGGGCCCACGTTGTCTGTGCACTATACATCCCGGAGGTGGAGTTTGCCAACGTCTCCACCATGGAGCCCATCGTGCTGCAGTCTGTCCCCCATGAGCGCTACAACAAGGTATTTGGCCGCACAGATTAAGCGGAACATTTGCCTTTGCTTTGTGAGACCAGATGGACAGTTGAAATGACACTTAATGGTGGGGCACAGCTCGCTGTATTCAGAAACCTGATCTGGTCACACCAGGCAACAAAGGGTTGGGGGTGGCTGGGCGTAGGAATACAGTCATAAAGCTCAATCCTTACCCATGCTGATATTAATAAGCAGCACTGTGCTAATCATTTTTTTTCTTGGAATGTTTTGTTTACCTTGTCATTACTGGCAGGTATTTAATGTAAACATTACTTTGCTAGCAGTATGCTGCTTTGCAGTAGTGTAAACAGTCTGTGCCACTGTCCCTGGGCTGTAAAGGGTGGTTGAGAAAATGCCATTAGTCTGTTTTATTTAGCCCCTTGGATATAAATTCCATGAGCACAACTGTGTCTAAAATGAGAAAATTGCTACGTACACAGATTTGATTAGACGTAAATACAAAGAAATGGTAGTTATATTGACAGCAATTCAGTTGTCTGGGGCTGAACGGGATGAAGTTGCAGAGTGTTAATCTCATGCTTGAATCGTTTCTGAAAGCCCTCCAATGTTTGGGGTGAAACGGATTGGATGCTGTTTACACCAGTGTCCTTGCCGTGAGTAAATTAAAAACAGCATGGATGTCGCCAATCAGATAATCAAGGCTCTCGATGCACCGCGCAGCATTCACAATCTTCACGCCCTCCACAGTGGATGGATGTGCATGAGTGCCTTTAGAGATTCAAAGTGCTATTAAGAAATGTGGGGTTTTCATCTGTCATCTCCCCTCGTGGGGGATACTTGGCCATCTACCTGTGTACATGTGTGTGCCCGTGTAAGCGAACTCGCGGTTACCCTGCGTGACCTCTGACCTCTGCACACAGACATGCTATATCTGTGAGGATCAAGGCCGCGAGAGTAAAGCTGCCACTGGTGCCTGCATGACCTGCAACAAACATGGCTGCCGGCAGGCCTTCCACGTCACCTGGTGAGTTAAGAGTAGCCCTGCAGTCTTCCCTGCCTCCCTGCGTTCAGTTTGTACAGTGAGCACTTTGAAGAGCAGGCAGACGGTCGAGAAACCGAAAGCCAGTCCACATTTTTGCTTCCAGCTCTCAACACACGGTAGCAGGTGTTTGGTATGCTTGATTGTTTGTGTTAGGTATGCTGAGAGCTGTGAGGGAGCACAAATGTGGGTGGTCTGGGGATAGAAACACTGCCATAGAGCATAATGTAATAACATCATGCACTAATATGAGATGATACGATGGGGTCTTGCTCATAGTCAGAGATGGATAGATTAACTTACCCCAAATAGATCAGACCTAAATGGAAGAAAATGTTGCCTGCAAGTGTTACACCTTAAAAGCTTGTGTACATTAGTGACTAATGAATCAGGGAGGGTGTTTTTGCTGCTAACTTGTCTGGCTTTCCACCAGAATGTTTGCAGATCCTCACATAAGCTTTTAAAGGGACATGTTTCAGGTTTTTGACAGCTGGATATATTAGGCCCTCTGGGTGACTTTGAATAAAATGGCTTTGTGTGGTTTTACAGGAAAAGGAGCTGAAAGCTTTGGTTCTGTGCGGCATGTGAACCCACACTGATCTCTGTGTTTCCCTCTGTGTGAACCACAGCGCCCAGTTTGCGGGGCTCCTGTGCGAGGAGCAGGGTTCGGATGCGGACAACGTGAAGTACTGCGGCTACTGCAAACACCATTATGGCAAGCTGGTAAGCCCCGCCCACCAAATCACCTGCGCGGGTGTCCTGAGAATGGCCGGCAGTGTGTGTGAGGCACACGGGAGTAACTTAGGTCCTCACTTTGGCCTGGAGCCTTTGCCATTAATCGCCTCGCGGTGCGCAGGAGCATGAAATCAAACAGTTTTTATTTAAAAATAGCCACTCAAGCATCGTGGCTTACAAAGGTGGCGTTCGCCGTCGCAGTTTGGTGGCTCTGTGGTGTCAGGAGTTTGTGTCGCTGTGGGTAGCCACAGATGCACGTATGTAACAGGGTGGCTGTTTAAGTGACTTGGCTGGTATGCAGCTTGCTTCTTGGAGGCCTGCCTTCAGTGGACCCTGAACAAAGAGCAGCCTGCTCTGTGGGTTTTTCCTTTGTCTGCGAGGATTCCCATTCCTGTCCCACACGTGCGGCTTCAGCCGGTGGCAGCCCCTTGATTCTAACTGCTGCCTGGCTCCGCGGCTCTTGGGAGGCGCCGGCAGGGTCCTGGCCGTCATCAGCGGCTCCCGGCCGGCGCGGTGCCTCCGCGGCTCAGCTGATGCGTCACGCAGCGTGTCCGTGCGGCTTCAGCATCAGAGCCTTGAACTCAGTACCCCCATCGCTTCCCCTGGCTATGCCTGTGCACCCCCACCCGTCTCCGCCGGCCGTGGCTGCGCCCAGGAGGCGATTGCGGGCGGGGGGCCGCCCCCGGCGCGGCCGGGGGGGCGGGGGCGGGGCGGACGGGGGGGGGGGGGGGGGGGGGGGG
>JAODKN010000079.1:13660778-13676343 GCA_026774425.1 Petrocephalus zakoni
CCCCCCCCCCCCCCCCCCCCCCCCCCCCCCCCCCCCCCCCCCCCCCCCCCCCCCCCCCCCCCCCCCCCCGCCGGCGCGCCTCCACCTGACACCGGCCGGCGTCTCCTGGGAGCGCCAGCTTATTCACGGGGAAGGGGTCCCTCTCTCCCGCTGAGAATAATACCCTTTTTATACCCTTTTCCTTCTCCCATCATCAAGGTGTTACAATCAGCGGAAAGTATTTACACCCCCCTGTTCACTACATGTTCTCTCACATGGGGGGTGGGGAGGTGGGGGTAGGGTGGATTGCCTTACAGTTTACAAAACAAAGGAAGTTTCAACACCGGGCCCCACCCAGGCTTGGAAGTGTGAGTCAGCGAGGTGTGCGTGCTCGCTCTCTTGTGCAAATCCGTGCATGGCTGCCTGGCAGGCCGCTTCCCCGGGAGTCTGTTGACGGACCTCCGTCGAGCCGCTCTGTGCCGGAGTCCTCGCTGAGCGGGCAGGCCGCTGGCCGCCTCTTCTCTTTCTTTTGGGTGTTCTTTTTCTGAAAGGCTGACTGCGCTGATCTGTGTAAGCCAGTAATGTGCTGGTCTTTTGTTCTTTTTATGGCTCAGGGTCTTATTTACTGTAATATATAGTTCTCTTGGCGTAATGCCTCTTTGATGCTGCCTTTCAGCGCGGGCTTCGCATGCCGTGGTTTGCATGTCATTTTCCATGTAGTTTGCCTTGTCTGTTAACTGGCTTACTTCCTCCTGGCTCTCTCCCTACACCCCCACCCCCACCCCCAGGTCTTCTCCTAGGCAGCGGTGGGACCAGCAAGACGACCTCAAGCGTCTCGGGGGGGCCTCCCTCCTCTGACTTTCTGGGCTTCTCGGAGGCGGAGTTGCGTGCCGAGTCCTCATACCCACCGGCTCCTTTCGGGTGTGGCCCCGGAAAGGCCGGCAGTGAGGGGGGGATCCCCGAGGGTGTGGCCACCTCCGGAAGCTTCAGCTCACTGATAGGGCCGGCCCCCGGCTCCGCGTCCTCCGTTGGCAAGCCGTATGAGAGCCCCCTCCCGACGGCCGACATGCGCGGCAGCCTGGCCTCACTGGGCCACAAGCGCCCTCAGCCTTCATCCTGTGGCCGGGGGACGGCCGGCAACCGGGCCGAGGAGGCGCCGGTGAAGGGTAAGAAGCGTCGAGGCAAGTGGAGGAACCGCTACGGGCCGTGCTGGGCCCACGACGCCGGGAAGGGCGCGGAGCCGCCTTCGTCCGCCTCGCCCTCCTCCTGCTCTACGCCGCTGCTTCCTGGCGGTGCCAACCCCGCTAGCCTGAGTGCCAACGGCAGTGCGGGCATCCAGAAGTCGCCCTCTCTCCTCAGGAATGGGAGTTTACTGAGCCACCATGTCAGTTCCTCCCCTGCTAGACCAGGTATGCTTCTCAGACTCGCAGTGTGTTAAAATGTGTGTCAAACTGCACTTTGAAGGTCTGGCCTGCCCCCGCTAGCCCGGGTCCTACACCTCCGTGCCATTGTTTGTGTGATTAAGGGCACTCGGGGGAAAGGGAGCAGCTTTTGGACCTGCAGGGCCGGCCATCTGCTAACACGGTACCGTTCAGCATTGCTGGCCATTGTGCTAATGGGCCAAAGGCTTTTGGCAGGCGTACAGTTTGGAGATTAAAGGTTTAAAATAACTGATTAGCACAGGCAGTGGCTTGTGCGTCCTCCTCAATAAGGCGTGCTACAGGCGCTTAACTTACTCTGGAAATACTTATTGTTTCATTGTAATAGTTGCTCATAGTCATGGTTGAAACATCTCTGTGAGCATGTAGCGTTTGCTTATTTTGGGATGGAAGTATCCTCTTCATAAAATAAATTGGTGAGGAAAATGTTTTGTGGCCGTTTATGGCCTCGCGTGGAGGTTTGTTTGCAGAGTCCCGAGCGTCAGCGGCGCGAAGGGGGGGCGGGGCCGCGGGGGGTGTTTCTGTTGGCCCTGCGTGTGTCTCTGGCCGTCCATTGACTGCTGCTGAAGCGCGCTGCTCTCTGGGGCCACATTAACACAGCGAATGGGGCGGGGGGCCGGCGGGGTGCTGGCCGGGTCGGGTCGGGTCGGGTCGGGCCGCGGGCTCCACTTCCAAGCCCACTGCTCAGTCAGCTCGACAGCCCACAGCTCTCTGCTTTACCAAGACCCTTCTTACCTTTAAGACTTCAGCTTGGCACAGGTAGACATTATACATGAGTAATCTCTGTATCATTATTTAATATTTGTGTATGTATAACAATTAGGTACAATAACTGAGAATCGAGATTGAAAATTGCTGATTTGTGTCTGTAGTGGGGTCCTCACCGTAGTTACAGCAAAGAAAGTGCTGCACGTCTAAGCTCCAATGTGAGACAGCAGAACTTCTCTGCAGACCTAAAATACCAGCGTGTTCGTCATTCCCCGAGAGAGGTGTCGTGCAAGGTCATCATTCAGGGTTTTAAAAATTGAAGAGCTCTGAAAACATCTTAGTCCCCGGATGGAGCTGCTCCTTAGAGGGCAGGGGCTGGCTTCGGGTGAAGACTAACTGACAGCCACATGAAAACTTCTAACAAATTGTCGTTCTTACTGCATGAAGAACATGGCAGACCACGTAACCGTCGCTGTCTTATTGATGACTTGAAATTTGTGTTCCGGGGCTGTGAGTAAATCATTAAGTGCTTTTCAGTAACTTAATGCCCACACTGCTGCTGATGGCAGCCCCCGGCATCGACGTGAGTAAAAGCTGGGCCTCTTCATTTCAGGTTTTCACTGTAGAAAACCAGGCAAGTGAAAATATAAATATTCTGTAAATGTTCTGCCAGAGTGGCTGTAGCAGAAGCGGGCGAGAAGTTGTCATGGGAAGAGCGTACTTAGCTAGTACTTGGTCGAGCGGGGCATTCGCTTTTGGATTTCTAAGCTAGAGGAGGGGCAGAGATGGGGCTCTGTGGAATGGTGTTTAAGGTCCTTCATTGCTACTTAGCTCAGTAGGGTGGTCCAAAGGGGGCAGGAGGCCTCTGCTAGCATTCAGACCATCACTCATAGACCTGCCTCTTCTGTAGCTGGGAACTCTGTTTATCCGAAACCTTCGGAAACAGTCTGCCAGCGTTTACTTGGCCAGGCCGTCGTCATTTGATTTATCCACTGAATTACTTCAGTCTCTGAGTGATGCGGCTGTACATCAGCGAGCGACTGGGGCCATGTCCGGGGATTAAATGCCTAAGTCTGTATCACAAATCCAAGGTGCATGGGAGTGACACAGAGATGAATGCGCTTTCTGTTATTTCATGATGGTGTATTTTATTGTGAAGGGGTAGGCTAGTGGTGTAGTATTGCATAATGTATGGCCTATGCTTGGGTGGATTCTTACTTATAACTGTAGATGGAACCCAGAAGTGACAGCCTGGTCAGCAGGAACACGTGGGCTTGCTGTACAGCAGCGGTTCTCAGTCTTATTCCTGGCACCTCCTCTACCAGAATGTTTTCATTCCTACCCAACCTTAATCGGGCTTATATGGTCCTTAATAGGCTAATAATGAATGTGGCAGGTTGAAAGCAGTGCGGGTTGGAATGAACACATTTGGGGGGGGGGGGCTGAGACCAACTGCTGTACAGGGTCTGCTGCTCAGGAAGCCACCTGGGCATTTTGTCAGCAGAAATGGGAGCTGGACTTGAGGAAGGGTCTGTAATTGTATGGCAGTATTTTTCTCCATTATGTCCATCAATGCATGTTTTCCTTGTGTTGAGGTAGTAACCCTAACCCTTACCATCCTGCACCTGTCATTTGTCAGTTCGGGGGCCTGTTAAGCCCGAAGGAATCAAAGGAACTTTGTCTTTTTTCGTCTTCGCTTGATTAGGAGTCTTGCCTTGTTTCCCAGTTTAACCTTCATTGCGACGCACATTAACCTGCAGAGTCAAAACAGGGGAAAAGAGTCCATAACAGGCAATTAGTTCAGATTCATTTGTTCCTCCCTGTTGGCCGTTTGGCACAGAGAACCAAACAAGCCAGCCAACTCCATTTAGCCATGGAAGGGGGGGGGGATTAGAAATGTTCTGACCCCTACTGGCCTTTCTACCATACTGCACTTCTGAATTGGGATGAAATGAGGTCTAAGACTTCTGGAACAGGAAAGAGAGAGTTTAAGTGCAGTTGTGGTACTCTGCCATCAAAGTCGTACAAGGTTTCAGAGCGTGTGTCCTTTTGAGTGCCGGCTCCCTGCGCTGGTGGCCCATTCACCTTTGGTTACAGGGTCACTTATTGATCTTCATTAGACCGACCCCCCCCACTTGTTGCTGTCCTTGGCTGGGACTGTAAATATGTATCCAGGGTTAACCTACAACATCAATGCAGCACACGACCCGTTTATCTGCCCTGCTCGGAACGCAGTTTGTCACTGTTTCTGACTGATGGAGATTTTATCAGCAGAAACTGCGGGGGCCATTATTAAAGGCAAACATCGATCTGTCCTAGGTGGCCCAATGATTTGACGGGGTGTTAGTGCGGCCGGGTGAAAGATTCGGGGGGGCAAAGGAAAGGCGTCACGTGAAGGGTTACTTTAAGGACTAAAATGTCCCCTTCTGTTTGTTGATGGGGCTTCAGAGTGTAAGCGGGGAGCTTCTTCTGTTGAGGTGTGAGTCAGGCGAGCTTAGTTATGAGTGACATGGGCCTCAAAGTACCGCTGTTGACTTAAAATCCCCAGCATGGTGGTGCTGATAAAGCAAGGCGAAGATGTGGAAGCGTCCGTGGAGAGGGAGATAAGGCGGCTGTTTGTGTATGTGTTTCTGTACATCAGCGAATCCGCAATGCAAATCTTCAGAATAGATTTTTGTCAGGAATCGTTGACGATCGATATTTGATACCTGCTGTGCTGTCCTTCAGTGGCCGTAGGATCGCAGTTATCGCGTGACACAAAAGCTGTCGCATCTAAACCCCTCTGGAATTAGCCCGATAAATTGAACTCAAGTTCTGAAGGATTGTTATCAGACCGTGAGCCGTGTTATTAACCTTTGTCTGAACCCAGATAGATTTTCTGTTGTGGAGGAACAGGCCGGTTTAAACGATGTGATTGTTAATCTAATTCAGAATTTGCCTCATCCACCTGATTTCCAACTGGAGCCGGCTGGACAGGAGACCAGTACTGACTAGCACTGAAGGTACTATGTTCTTTCCTGGTCAGATCTAGGCCCCCCTGTCACCTCCCTGTGACTCCCATTTATTTCTGCGGGGTATGTTGAATGACCACCACCATCACCCAGTAGAGCAGCAGTCTGATAAAGCTGCTTCGTTCCCAGGATGGATCTGTGGAATGTGGAGTCCACGTTCCATGTCTAACTGCATGCAATGAGGATGGCATTCACGTGGCACTGTCCCAGACTATTTCTGGGCAGGGGCCCTTCTAGCACCCCTTCAGGAGGTGTACAGATGCGTCCTCAGTTTTTCTTTGGGGCCAATAAAATTATTCCAGCAAAGAGCTGCCATGCAGGCGGCCGGCACATGAATATGGATGCGGCCCTGTTAGCCATGCATCAGGAGCTCATTCTAATTATATCTGAGAACATGAGTCATCACATTCTTCCCTTCCTCGTCTTGTATTAGTGACGTATCGCATTGAACTTATAATGGTTTGGCCTGCAGCAGGGGTGTCTGTTTGGCGCGGAGCTGTACCGCAGCTATGCCCCGTGCTGAATGGCCTCTCTGGCTCCTGCCTGTGGTTAATATGCTCAGCCTGGAGTCAGCGGTTGGCTGCCGCCACGGCGCACAGCCCGAGGCCTGCTCTGGTAGCCTGTCTGACGGTCTGCAGTGACCCCACCCCTACATGCCTCTGAAGCTGACCCCCCCGCTTCTGTCCCCAGGTGCCTTCCCCAGCAGCGACGTCTTGGTGCCTTTGCCCAGCGTGGTGAGCAGTCCCAGCACCCCCCTGTCCAGTGCAGAGCTACCTCAACAGCCTCTGGGTGGCACCTCGCTGCCCAGCGTCCCGACAGCACCCAGCACCGCCTGCACCTATGTGAGTGTCTCCTGCACCCTCCTTGCGACCACACGCTAACCCTAACCATGCAGGGCCCAGCTTCTTGGCCTCTGATCGGGCATCACCAAGTCACCTTTGCTGCTGTAGCGGGGCAGCGCCATCACGGCACGTTTAAGGACTACCAGGCCGCCTTTTCTTCCGGCTTTTAACATCCCTCATATACAAACGATGTCTGCACACTGAAAGGCACTGAGGTCATATGTGGGGGATCGTGTGCATTAGGCTGATGTAATGCGTCACACTGGAGCGCCTTTTAATGGAGTCATAAAGTGTCATACTGGTTTCTATATTAAACAGACAGATGTACGGGAGCTTGAAAATTAACAACCATTATCACGTGTCAGAGTTCCCCTGATTGAACGCAGTAACGCTCGGTCACGTGCTCGTTGGAGTCTATTCCTGATCAAGCTGCTTATTCCAAGCAACGCGGCTTATAAATAATCCGGGAGTGCTGTCATGTGACCTGCCGTCAGCAGCAGTTTGGGCCGTGTGACTGTGGCGCCGGTTGCGTGTTTCTCATTACACGAGGTGTCCCGCCTCTTTGCCGGTTTTCGCATAATTATGGTTTTGGTGCCCGGCTCTTGAATTACGGGGGTGTTGGTGTTTAGACTGCGTGTTTGAAGGGCGCCTATTTGCCCTGCCGGATGTTTGTCAGATCGGGGTGTGCGTGTCAGAAGGGCCCGCCCTCATGGTGGCATCATCACCGGGATCTGCAGCCGGTCCTGGGTGGTCTGCATGCCCATCCTGCAGGACTAAATAAACATGAAGTAATCCCCAGCAGCACAGTGATGTTTGGCTTTTATATGTAGCGCTGGTTAGCCATGCCTGTAATGGCTTTGTTTGTTTCCTCGCCTCTTATGAATTGTATAAATAGTTGCACAAATGGTGGGGGCAGGAAGCAGGTTTATAGCTTGACTGGGTACCCTGAGGCTAAACGGGCGTTTGTTTTTTGCGGGGGCTGGTGCTCCCATTAATGTATCTGTAGCAGGTATGCCTTTACGCCGCGCCCTGTCTCCCGAATCCGCCCACACGCTCGCTCACTCTCGCACTCTCCCGGGCTTGTGTCAGCCTGCTCTCATCTGGCGCTGCTGTAGCAACCGTCGGTCTCCTGGCAACTGACCTCCTTACTGAGGCGGGTGTGAGCCTGCTAGCGCGCGGCAGAGATGCGGGAGGGTGGGGCCGCGCTTGGCTAGGCTTCCCTGGGGTGCCACTGCTGCTGATCTCTGGGGCTTTTTGAGTGTGAGAGAAAGGGCCCCTGGTCTGGAGTGTGGGCCCTCTGCCCTGAGCCAGCACATGCCGCGGGCTCTGAGGTCAATCCAGAGTCCGTGTTCATCAGCAAGGACTCAGGGAAGCACTTAATGCCACCTGAGGGCCGAGAGTAACAGTCAGTTGGCCCCGAGGATGGTCCTGGGACAATGGATACCCGTGAGGGGCGCAGCATACCTCCAGAATGCCTGTGCATGAATCGGAGCCAGGGACAGTTTGCGTGGCGTCATCGATCCAGTGGCGAGCCAGGACCAGGGAAGCTGATCTCTCTGCGTCCCGTTGCAGATCGATGGCATCTGCTCGTGACGCTGTTCCTCCCCTGGCTGTGACCATGTGTGAGCTCCATCCAGAGGGACGTGCAGGCCGGTAGCTTCCCCAGCGGCGTGCTCTGCCCCCGCTTGTGACGCTGTTCCTCCCCCCTCCCCGTGGTTTGTTTAGATGGAGGAATGTTCGGAGGCCCCGTCGCCCCTGTGCACCGGTCCCGGGCACCCAATCCGCAGCGAGCACTTTCAGCATTACCTAAACAATGGGGCTGAAAATGTTAAGCCCCCTGAACAATTAGGGAGCCGTCTGTGCCCCCCTCTCCCCTGGCATTGAGCAGCGCCGTGTGATGCAATTGAAGCCGACAGCCTCCGCGGTGGGGGCCTCTCCCGGGACCGCAGTGTGCCTCACACTCTGTTTAATCTCCCGGCACCGGGAGCGCGAGGCCTCGCCGGGTCCTGGGGTGACGGAGGCCTGGGCTTGGGCCCGTTGCCGCTTTCCAGCGAAAATAAACTGGTAGGAGTGAGGCCTGGGCTCGCTCGTGTCGTGCACCTTGTTAAAGCAGCCCGGGAGGAGGGAGGTCCTGGCTCCACTGAGCCCGTCTCTCTGGGTTCCCCACCGGCTCCGGGCTCCATGGCTGGGGACTCTAATGGGCTGAGGCTGTTTGGTCGGTCTCTCAGCGCCACGCAGCTGTGGGCCATTTTATAGCTGCTTGTTGATTGTTCACTCCTTTTTTTATTATTATTGTTTTTATGATGATGATTTTTTAAGCCGCTTCATGATGGAGTTTGACTGGCTCCCAGAGAGTCACTAGAATCATTCAGAACATACTGCCTGACAGCCCCACAGATGTCAGTGCGTCATTCGGTAGGGATTTGAGCTTCAAGGTACGGGCATTTGTTTGTTTGTTAATGCGAGTCCCTGTCAGTTTGTAACCATGTCTTTGAACCTACCTTTTAAACGTTAATGAATGTAATCTGCATCTCGTTAATGAAATCGGAGTGCTTTTGATGTCATATTTGTCGTCGCTTTCATAGGTGCTTAAGAGCGCTTGTCTTCCCCGTACATGTAATTCGGCAGGATGCTCGGAAGTCACAGCCTCGCGGTCGCGGTCGATAGAGGTGTGACTAATCTTTATTAATTTTCTGTCATGTTTTTTGCATTCAGGCAATTAGTCACGCACAGCCCTGAAGGCAGGAGTATTTTGAAGGAGAGAAATCAATGAATGGATTTCTTCTAAATATACCATTTATTTTTTAAGTTATTGTACTTATCAGTCTGGTGGCTGCTTGTGTAATAGATATCTAGACTGAAATGTGCCCTGACGTGTGTGAATGAGGAATATGAGCGGGGAGAGGCTTCGGCAGAGTCCCATACTGATCAGTATTGACAGGAGTAGCATTGTTCCGTTAATGGGCCTTATCTCCAGCCTTTTACAGCAGTAATAATGTCACTCTTTAACATCACCTAACTCGGCCCCCCAGCATTACAGGGAAAAGATTGCGGCTTGCCGGCCCCCGCGTGCTTCCCAGCTCCCCCTGGCCTGGGTGTGGGTTTGGTTGTGGGCGTGACTATGCCCGAGTCTTGGTGTATTAACGCCGGGAATGATGCTGCACTGGCGCGGCGTCATGTCATACGAGGCTATTCCTCATGTAATATGCATGCTGTTCAGGATAAAAGGCAGTTCAATTTTACTGCGTGAGGGCCAGTGAGAGCTGGTCACAGTGCTCTTGGTCAGATGTTTTAAGCTGCAGGTGTTGAGTGAGAAGCTTCCAGCCTTGGGCATATGTTGCTGAAACCGCCTCTGGAACTACCTGCTAGCTACACTACTGGCTGTGGGTGGGGCCTGCCTGTCCTGGGCGGAGCTTGCCTTTGCTGGGCGGAGCCTACCTGTGCTGCCTGTACCAGTCTGTTGATGAAAGACCACCACCGTCATTCTGCCTGGCCTTTCCATTGCTCCCAGATGTGGGCTGCTGTGAAGCTCTTGCTGCGGGGGGGGGGGGGGATTGTGATTCTATAAACATTGAAAGTAAAAGCCACAAAGTAAACACGCGCACGCAAAGCAAAGGCATTTTTATTGCTCTGGATTATGCAACAGATTTGGATGGCTGCAGGTTTTCTGTTGGCCCCTTTCTTGGCCCCCATCCCAGCAGAGGCCCCCAGAGGTAGGGGGTGGGGGGGGGGACTGTGAATGGAAGCAGACGTGAGCAGGAGCTTCCAGCAGCCTGTGGGGGGAGAGCTGGACGCCTGCCCGTCTCCTTCCTCCCCGCCCGCTTGGACGCAGGGTCATGGGGGAAGCCGGCAGGCAAGCCCGCTTCCTGCTGGATGTTTTTTCTTTTTTCACCTCCCCGACCCCCCCCATTGCCTGAGGGTTCGCAGATTTTTTAGAGCGACGGTAGGGAGGCCCTGCCCAGCCTGTGGCGTCACACGGGTGCGCTGGGGGGGGGCGGCATGACCCCACCGAGTCGGAGAGATGGCCGTTTTGTTTGACATATGCCACCACCTCCTGATCTGGGAAATGGGTTAATTAGATAAAACAATTAGCAGCAGAAGCACATGGTCAGCGGAGAGCCCTGGAGGTGCTAGTCTGTCGCCCGGGCAGGCAGACCCTCAGGCAGGCAGACCCTCAGGCAGGCAGACCCTCAGGCAGGCAGACCCTCAGCCCGGCTCCCCGGCCTGCTCCCCTCTGCCGCCGTGGCCATTTGCATCACGCAGGCTTCCCCGACCCGCTTTTCTGCTGTCGCTTTGTTTGAAACCATCCTTGTCTCTCTCTCTCCCCCCACAGTCCAACGCGTTCAACCTGGCCCCTCCTCACATGTTTGGGAACCGCCTGAACCCCACCTCTGCCATGACGGCCCTCTTTGCGCAGACTGAGGGCCCCCCTGCAGGTGAGCCATTCCCACTCCGCCCCCCCCCCGCCCGTCTGGTCGCAGTGTGTCAGCCACAGACATGCCTCCTTTATCTCGGCTGCAAACGGCTCATTCGCTGCGGATCAGTGTCTGCGCAGTATCGCCGCCCGGAAAACACACCGCTGTCTGGGGCTCGGCGTCATAAATATGTAGACAGCAAAATAGGGAACTTGAGCACAGAATTACATGTGTGAGGGAAGAGTATGTAATTACGTAGCTGAAGTATTAATGTTTGAGGTGACGGTGGGCTGTGGCGATAGCACCCTGACATGTTAACCGTGTGAGTATTAGCAGAACGTCACTTCCCACATCTGCATGCACGCTGAATGCGTCTCATGGACAGCGTGCTGGGCTCGGGATCGCCGATGAACTCGGAATTAGCCGCAGGCCGGCAGCATGAGCTGCACATTCCGCATGAGCTGTGCACAGACCGGGCACCTGTGATGGGAAGTCCGCGTCACGTCACCGTGACCAGCCGTGCTGGCTCTGATACGCCGTCCGTGTCCTCGACCCAACACCACACCCCTCCTCCTCCTCTGTGGCCCTCTCTGCTGAATAGGAGCAGGTTTTGTTTTCGGGGTGTTTTTCCAGCAGGCCCTACAGCCATGTGTAGGGGCGGGGGTCAGTGAGGAGGAGCCCTGAGGGGGGGAGGGGCGGGGGGGTTGGGCTGTGGTATTTTACGAATAATGGATCAGTGCCGTCCGCTGAAAGGCAGGTCACGGGGTCCCCTGCCGAACAATGGGGGAAGGGGGGCTCCTGTTTAAAGTGTCCATGTGAGGGCGTGCAGCACCTGCGAGGCTTAGCGCATGCCTGCCTTCCTTGTGTGCTAGAAAACGCCCCCCCCCCCAGCCAACCTGGATTCTGTACTGGGGGTGTGTGGCATAATCATTGCTGACCGTGTGGCATCAGTGTCCATCCCGGTCCCTCTCTGGCCCTCTGGAGTGGGAGGCCTGACCCAGCGTGGTGACCTGGACCAGGACACTTGCTGGGTGGCTTGTGGCTCAACTGACCTGGATTGTGTTGGTATTGGGCTGGAAAGTGTTAAAATATGACGAAGGAAGTTAGGGAATAGGACGGGATTGGCCGGCTCTGACTGGGAGGTGGGCCACTGGCCTGCATGTGTGATTCGTTACTTTCATTTTAGAAGATGGGAGAGCACGGTCTGCTGTGGGCAGGGCCCTGTGTATGTGTGCGTATGTACAGGGGCAGAGGGGGGCTGCGTGATGTTTTCGGCACACCCACCTGCGTATGGCCCAGCCTCTCACAGCCTCCCTTTAAGCTCCCGGCCGTCGTAACCGCACTCTGTTTACTCGTAGACCTGGAGCTGGGCGACTCTGGCTTCACGGGAAGGAGCACTTCACCGAAGGCCAGCCTGTCTCCCCGGTAAGTCTTATTTACATTGCAGCCGGAAAGCCGCCCTGGCTGCCTGGGTACGAGGGCCCCCCGCCTTCATGTAGGCCTAATGCCCCGTGTCGCTCTCCGTATCGCACCAGCGGACATTTAACTTCATTACAAATGACCTTTAGTTAAACAGTTTGTCATTCATCATTTTGTGTTTGTTCATAACTGTACAATACTTCAGGTTGATTTATAATGTTTATAATCTGAAACACTTATATGTTTTCAGTGATTAAAATACAGCTTTGAAATTTTTTTTAGCCCCCCCCAAGGAAAAACATACACTGTCATACATCTGCATGCAAAATGCAAATAAACCTCTATCCCTAAAGGTGGCTTTTAAACCTGGTTGAAACAAAAAAAAATAACTCAAGCTCAGGTGCAAGTTTTACTCCTGCGTCAACCAAACAATAACATTTTTCGGTTTGATAATAGAGTAAACTCAGTACATCATTTTAACATAATTTAAAAAAATTCTCTTGTGACTGCATCATGAGCTTGTTCCCAGAGCGGACTGAGATGCCGGCCAAAGCCCATAACAAGCTCTCTTCAGTGTCCACCTGGTGGGTGATCTGTCAGGTGGGAGGGCTGGGTCATCTGACCATTGGGGATGCAGTCACCCACTGTCTCGAATCTTATGTTGATGACTGAACTCCGATTGGAGGGCAGGAGACCATGGAGATTTACTGCGTCGGCCATCGGGAGCTAGGTCCCCCCCCCGCCCCGGTTTACGGAAACTATGCTATTTACCCATGAAGCTTGCAATCCCTGAAGGAGATGGATCATGTTAGGCTTGGGTTGTGAGAGTATGGTCCACTAAGAGCCCCCACAGCATGGCCAGTAGACCATCAGCACGGGAAGAGCCACAGCCCCCAGCTGCGGAATATTATTATGGGCTTTAATGCCCCTCCCCTTGTGGCCACGGTATCTGTATGGATGAGCAGGCTTTAAACGGCTGCGTCTGTCTGCTTCTCTCCTCCCCCCTCAGATCACCCGTGAGCGGCCTGAACATCCGCTACGACTCCTCTGGCCTGGGGGCCCCAGGGCCAGCCGTCAACGGGGCGAGTTCGGCACTGCCAGTGGCAACCAGCATCGAGCAGCTCCTGGACCGACAGTGGAATGAGGGCCAGCAGTTTCTGCTGCAGCACGGCGCTCCGGGGGCATCCGGAGACTGTGAGTCCTGCCAGTCGCATGTCTCACACCTGACTCTCACATGCCTCCGAGTTATTAGCACGTGTGTCTCTGGGTCACACCGGCACTCGGCTGTTACGTGTGCCAGCGGAGGCCTGCTGCCCGGCTCATCGGGGCTCTTCTGCCCTCTAACATGGAGACATTTAATGCAAAGCTCTCTGGCTCCTTCCTGTCCGCTTTGCTGCATAAACGGCCACCTGTGCCACAACAAGGATTCTTAGGCGATTAAATTCACAGGTCATTTCATTTGTAATGAAGCTGCGTAATTGAACGTGCAGTCACTGGACTCTAGGCAATTTTAATGAATCCTCAGTGAAATTGCAACTCTCCTGTTTACATGGGGAATTTATTATTGTTCTAATATACATCTAATTACTTACATGGTTGCAAAATGACAGTTAACATTAAATTACAGTTTTGTAGCCTTGTTCTTCTGTAATGATGAGTGGCATGAGGCCTGATCTGAATATCGCTTTATCTGTTTCTTAATTAGCTTAATTAGTAATGGCCATTTAATCATGCAGCGGTACATTACAGCTCGTTTTCGCTGGGCCCTGCTAACATGCAGTAGTTTCAGTGTTTTAAAGTAGTGCTACTTGTCGACCTTTTTGAAGAGCTCAGCCTGGGAAATTTATTTTACTTATTGCCTAAGTGGTGTTGAGTCCAGGTTGTACTCCAGTTTCATATGCTGTGAGTACTGATTAATGGCTGATTTTAATGTTACTAGAAGTTGCTCTCTGATAAACAGCATTTTTTTCCCCAGTCAGCGTGAACTTTCCTGCCGTGTTTGTTCATGCTGCTGCATTGTCTTCATGGCGCTGCTCTGTGATTGGCAGCTGTGATAGATATGCAAATGAGGAGGAAGTGAGACTCGCTTCGGCGGGGTCACCGGGGCAACCTTCGGGCTTTTTCCCGCGCCGCGGCGTGGCTGAAATGCGGGCGGAGGCGCTGATCGCCGACCTGCTCCCTGCTCCCGCCCGCAGTGCTGGCCATGCTCAGGTCCCTGCACCAGCTGCAGACGGAGAACCGGCGGCTGGAGGAGCAGATCCGCACGCTGACCGTGAAGAAGGAGCGACTGCAGCTGCTGAGCGCCCAGCTGGCCGTGCCCTTCCCCCCCACCGGCAGTGCCGCCAGCACCAGCAGCACCAGCACGCCGGCGGCCTCCTCGCCCCAGCTGCCGGCCGCCGGGCTGCACGCGGGTCAGTCGCGGGTGCCGGTCGCACGCCATCGCCAGGGGGCCCCCCGCTCTGCTCTTGTTAAATCGCCTATTTCACCTGCAGATGTGCTGAGCAGCGGCAAGAGCCCTCAGCTGGGTAGCGCCTTCCTCCCGGACTCCGCCCTGCCGCTGCCCCTCCCCCTAGCGGCTCAGGTATGCCCCCCCCCGGCCCGCGAGGCATCGTGCCGCATTCTCCTTTGGGATTCGGCGCCCTGCTGAGCTCCGCCTCCCCTGCTTTCTTCCCCTTGCCAGGACAACGCCTCCAGCGGGCACAGCAGCAGTAGCTCCGCCCTCTCCACTCCCCCCTCCGTGGGTCACGGCTCCCCTCCGTCTGTACAGCAGCAGCTGCAGGTCAACGGGGCGGCGGGGGGCGCTATGCAGGCTGTGACCCCCGCCGGGGCCCTCCCCACCATGCCCGGAGTAACAGGACTGATGGGGGCCATCCAGGGGGGCCAGCTAGCGATGAACGGCATCGTGGGGGCCCTGAACGGCGTGATCCAGACGTCGCCCAGCTTGGCACAGAGCGCCAACGCCCTCCCTCACCCTGTGGGCGTGCCGAGTGTCCCGCTCACCATCTCCAGCACCCTTAACAGCAGGTAAGCCCCAAGCCGCCCCACCCCGGCCGCTCCGCCCAGCCACCGGCCCCCGGTCTGCCTGTCTGCGGGGGGGCTCTTTTGAACTTTCAGCAAGCCGACTAAAGCTGAACAAGTCCAAGTTGATTCCTTGCATGTTCTCTTTTCCTGGCCTTGTTCATGTGGATCGCAGCAGCGCCACACCTGGGAAAACCAGGTGAGCTCTCCCCCCCCCCACCAGGGCCCCCATCCTGCCCGCCTGTTTGTCCGCCCATCACTTTCATGTTGCGTGTGCTGTGTAAACGCCCAGCTCCGCTGCCATCAGTGTGCTGTACTCTCTTTGCACTTAGAACATCCATCATGCTAATCCCGGATTGCCGGAAAATAAACTTTAACGCCCCGCGGCCTGCGCTTCGTTTAATCAAAGTCACGCCGCGGTTTTTGTTGATGCGCCGCCGTCCCGGTGGCCCCACACTGGCAGTAAGATGCTAGCGGCTGACTGTCACCTGCTTGCAGCGCGACGGGCCTGGGGCTCCTCTCAGAGCAGCAGCGTCAGATCCTCCTCCACCAGCAGCAGCTACAGCAGCTCTTCTCGTCGCCACAGCCCACTCCGGTAGGTGAGGGGGGCTCCCGGGAGCTTCTCGCTCGCTCTCTGAGCTGGGAGCTCCGCCTCTGCTCCCGGGGGGGGGGGGGGGGGGGGGGGGGGGGGGGGGGGGGGGGGGGGGGGGGGGGGGGGGGGGGGGGGGGGGGGG
>JAODKN010000079.1:13696114-13711592 GCA_026774425.1 Petrocephalus zakoni
AGAGGCAGAGGCAGGCGCGGGGGAGAGCAGGAGAGGCAGAGGCAGGCGCGGGGGAGAGCAGGAGAGGCAGAGGCAGGGGCGGGGGAGAGCAGGAGAAGCAGAGGCAGGTGCGGGGGAGAGGAGGAGGAGAGGCAGAGGCAGGCGCGGGGGAGAGGAGGAGGAGGCAGGTGCGTGGGAGAAGAGGAGGAGGCAGGCGCGGGGGAGAGCAGGAGGCAGGCGTAGAGAAGATGAGGAGAGGCGGCTTACTTGTCTGAACTGAGTTTCGGCGTTTTCGTCTTTGTTCTTGTCGGGGTGCAGGGTCAGGGACAGCTTGCGATAGGCCTTTCTGATATCTGCAAACGAGGCGTCCTACAAAAGAACGGGGGGGGGGACAAAGCACGCCAGCCAATCAGTGCTAAGATGCCACACAGGACTCAGGCAGAAACCAGGTGAGGCAGCAGGACTGACAAACGCAGAATATCGCCACCTTCTTAGACAAATGATTCTCGATGTTCCTTATTACATGAGCGGGAGGGAAGGAATTAAAAACTGAGACAAAAAGAGAGACGGACAGCCACACAAAGGACGCGTCCATCTCTGCTACCTATATTCACCAATAGATATATATCCATAGGCCTCGTACACAGGTATTTTTAAAAACTGTTTGTCTTCCTCCATTATTAAAAAAATAAATACAAATATCGCATCCATTCAAAACAGTGTTAAAAAGAAAAGCCAAACAAAGTAGATGAGGGTGCCAGCCAAAACCTCCATTTTCCCTGTTTACACGGCAAACAGTTTCTGAAAATCTTCACCCTGGGCGGAGTTTTGCGAAAGCTCCGTCATCAGTGACCTAAAACGCCGTTTGCGTGTGGAGGAACGGCCAGAATGCATAGAAAAAAGCTGTTTTAAGAAGTACTCGCGTACGTATATTTAAGGCCATAGACTGGAAGACGGATGAAAGCCAACATATCGACAATGACGCAACTACAACTTCAAGCCAAGGAAGCGCGTGGACTTTAACAAACACTTAACAGGTCAGAGATGCACCAGAAAGCTGTGTGACACCCCCCTCCCCCCAGCACCGGCTCACCTGCCGGAGTTATGCCAGCAATGCGTCACCGCGCGTTTCAGGAGGAAGGGGGCAGCCCACCCGGCCCCTTGGCATCAGGCTGAGATTACCACTCACAAAAAAGCAGGTCTTAGTCTCCCGGGGGGAGGTCTGCGGGGGAGTCCAGCTTCTATATTCTCTCCAAAATGGTGCATTATCCCCCCCCCAAGTTAAAAATTGGAAACTCAATACTCCCATCAGGCTGAATATGACAGTCGAAGCATTTAAAAAAACGTATACCTAGAGGCGAACAGTTTTATCATTTTAAGGGTCCGAGACTTGTTCTTAAGCGTACCGTAAATAAAGGAAGCTCACAGTGAGGAGTAATACTCTGCTCAGTTTTGGGTTCACAAAGGCGGCAAAGAGGACACATGCTCCAATCACAGCTTTTATTGGTCTTTTTTAAAAAGCACATAAGGAAAACAGAACCCAAGCAGCCAGTTTACAGCTGGCTTACGCAATCACCAAGGGGGGAAAAAAAGTGTGTGTATTTTATATATCATCACACTGCATATTATATTTGTGCGTGTGTATTTTATATATCATCAGACTGCATATTATATTTGTGTGTGTGTGTGTGTGTGTGTGTGTATTTTATATATCATCAGACTGCATATTATATTTGTGTGTGTATTTTATATTTCATTATATATATATAAAAGCTGGACACAGACATGTCAAATATAAAGTGTGTGCGCGTATATGCAAACAATTTTTATTGATATTTGGAATCAACCAACACATTTAGTACAATATTTTTATTATTGAATTATTCACTGCAAACAGACACTTATTTAAAACAGAAAAAAGTATCAAGTATCAATTTGGCTATAAAAAATGTAAAAGTTAAAATTAGCTTAAATTTGAAACTGTATACGAAACCACCTATAAATTTTCCCAAAAAAAAAATCCTGCTCATTTTCCATCTTAAAAATGAAAATACTAAAATAGCTTCTGCAGTTCCCCCATTTCTGCTTTTACGCAACATTTATTTAGTCCAAATACAGGCATTTTACGTAACAATCTCCACTGTAGATGTCCACGCATACCCAAAGCCTGTTTAAATATACCCATTTAGTTTATATCCACAAGACAAGAGGCTAGAAGGTGAATCCCACACATGGCACAAAAATGTCCTTGAGAGGCTAGGCCATATCTGTATATATATTTCATATACACACATATATACAACATGAAAAACCCTGCCATCTTTACAAAGCCCTCATGATTGTTATCGCTCTCTCCCCGGGAGCCAGAGAGCCTTGAAGTTTCCGTTTTGTTTCGCGAACACAAAGCCGGGTTGTGAAACACGAACGGTCTGTCCACGTCGGGGCGAAACATTCCTGAACTTTTACCGCACACAATAGCGGCAATTTATGATTATGAAAGGAGAAGTGCTCCCCTTTCACAGCGCTGCTCTCCGAGGGTCCCGTTTTTTTTTTAATTCTGTTGCACCTAATTAATGACCTTCTACGGAGCAGAGGGAGGAGATGTGTGCATTTCTCGCAGTCCCTATTCAAATGCAATGCCTTTTAGAATGGATCCAAAAAAAAAAAAAACATACGCTAACAACTTTCACTGTAAATTTTCTACAAGACGTCCTTCGGCTTTGCACCAAGTATGAAATTGAGGACCCAGTGAGGCTTCCCTGCACACGTGTGCCCACAAAACCAAAACGGGTGGAGGAGAATAATGCACAACAACTCGGTTTTATGTGAACCTGGAGAACATTGCCTCAGGTTGACATCCTGTTATTCAAGCACAGGTTACGTACTAGTCCAATTTCCTCTGCACTAATCAGCAGCATACGCACCTGCGCCATGTGCTTACAGACCCCCGCCTCGCTCAGAACGATCACTGAGATCAGAGTCACATGACTCTCTGAGCGTACTTCACCTCAAGTGGCTGATATCTGCTCAAGGATAAACTGCAAGAGACATGCGGCCATCCTTCTCTCAGAGCCCGCAGAGGACTATTCCGGCTGTTTGCCACAGCTCCTAGCTCTACTGACTCTTACTTACTATAGCACCCATCTGAAACCACGTCCCTCATGCAGCAGTACCGCCCTCCCCCCACACACACACACACAGAGTACAGAGAGGCCAAATTCAAGTTAAACAAAAGTCCACAAACAAACCTAGTTTCTAGAGAACTGTAGCATTTGATCACATTGTTGCTAAAAGCAGAGTTAAAAAAAAATTCTACTTCTTTGTAAATTTCAAAAGCTTTGTATTGCGGTTCAAAGCACAGCCTGAAATAGGCAGTTACTCAGAACGGAGGGGACACAATGTCAGCAGTACAGATTAAGGGAGGGAATTTGACAATAACTTGGATCTGACGCGTTTCAAACACACACACACGGTACTGCAAGGTAACAGGATGCACACGGTTATTAAATTATTTAAAATAATTTGAAAACTTAATGGCATATGACATGCTTTTCTATATCTCAGCAGTAATATCCATCTCCTAATGCATATCCTAGTGAAGGTCGCGGGGTAAACACTATGCGCTAATCATTCCGTGTTCTCTTTAAACGTTAGAAACGCAGCACTGATATTTTCCCCGCTAACAGAAACATCATTACATACAAAATTAATGGCACTGAAACAAAGCACTCTGTAACCTTCGGTATCTGACATGACCTAATTGCAATTACAAAACAAATAGCAAAATGCAAACGTTCTGTTCTAAAGCACATACGCATATGTAGGACAATATGAGAGTATTCTGCGTCAATTTCACCACAGAGGATAGTTACATTATTTCACTATTAATCGCCCGCAGAATAACAAATTCTGCACACAAGTTACAGCCTCTAAGAAATTAATTAGTACAGTATCCGATACAATAAGTACTAAAAAGGTCCCCTAGTGCCCGGCGGGAAATCAAGACAAATACTACGGAAAATCATGTCAACGTATCTTCAAAAGGTTAAATATCAATTAACAGGATATAGTTAAAATTCACAAATGGAAAGTATAGGCCTCGGCCTAGCAGTGAGCGTACGTGAATACGGCAGCGCTGTCGCTCACTCCTGATTATATAATGGCAGTGGGGCCATTAGAAGCGTCCTGCGAAGACAGAACGGCATCCCCGGGAACATTTCCCGGCGCGGGTATCGCCGCCCGCCCGCATCAGGCCCCGTCCTCGACCCGGCGGTTACATTGTCCCAGCAGCACCAACGCACCAGGCAAACCGCAATTTATTCGCAAAACAGCGGCAGACACGCCACAAGCACGACGAGTCTGTTTCCAATACAATAAAAAAGGAAAAACGGGCTTTAATAAACCGCTGGGCTTTTTTTCCCGAAGGGAACATGAGCCGGGCCCGCAAACAAAGCTGCCCGTTACCCGGCTCCTATTTGTGCGGGCATGTGCGGGCGTACGGCGCATAGGCACATAGCCGCGCAGGACACACATTAGCGCCAGGTAATTAGTACATTTAAAGTGGATAATTAAACATGCATTTCCGAGAAAAGGCTCGCAGCCGGAAGGGCCTTTGATATGACGGCAGGGCGGCTCGAGAGCAGCGTCACGCGCTCCGAGGGGGTTTTTATGGCGTTTGCTGGATGCACCTATTACATCATAGGGTTTAAAGGCGTCAGTGATTTACCTGGGGGGGGCGCAGACCTCCATTTACCCTGCACGAGATTTTAATTCATTCCCGTCAAATTCCGCAGACGTTCATCCGCTTTAAACGTGCACGTCCGGCCAATTAATAACAGCAATCTGGGCGCTAGGAAAACGCAAAAGTAAAGTTATTTAAAATTATGAATCTACTAAACCCAAATATAATAAAAGTCCATCCATTACTGCTGCATATGCGCACCCCAGCAGCGACGTACGACGGAATACAGCCATTAAACATAGGGTCCACTGCTTTAAAAAAATACTACTAATAAAAAATTAACAAAATAAAATCGTATAAATAAAAGGGTGAAAGTGCCTGATAGCCTACTCGATGGTGAATTCGTTTATGTACACAATATAAGGGCAAATACCAAAACTACTACTCATGAATAAATTATCGTCATAATTGTTATTATTATTATTTTATAGACAGTCAATTCGAACGTTATTGCGAGACTGAAGCTCCACCTAGAGGGACCCCCGCACCCTGGGATGTCAGTGAGTATAAATCAGATTTTTTGAATCATATCAAATGCCTGGCGATGCGGTCGTGCAGTCCACCGGCAGTCTTTGTTCCTCTCCATTCACTTTGCTCAATAGGGCCTAAAAGCTGGCTTCCTTCCCCGGCGCTCTCCCGGCGCCACTCCCTCCACACCACTGCCATCTAGCGGCTACCTGGCGCTCTGCGCGTCCGGCCGCACCGACTGCAGCTCGCGGGCGCCATTCGAAATCCACTATTACAATTGCTGCTCACACTCACGGCGATGGGGGGACACAAACGCGCTGGTCTAATTGAACAGTCCTATGCATGTAAAAAAAGAGTGGAATAAAAAAGCACACATTCGCAATTAACGGCAGGCCAGAACTGAAGTACCGCGGAAATGCGGCGCCGATTCTTCCCGTAATTCAATTACGCGTGCAAATGGTCCATCTTAAAGAACGAGTAGGAACCGTTAACATAATGCGCACGTAATGGATAAAAATGCATCACGACAAAGATTTTTCCTTATTTTTTTTATATTTGCTGATTACTGCAAGCACAGAGCAATTCTCCGAATCGACGTTTTTATTTACTTTTAGTTTATGGCTTTCTAAATTATGGTAGAGCGTTGGTAGAGCGAACATGAGTAATTCATTTTTGGAACTGTACAACACTGCGCTTGGCAGCGTCTATGACGAACTGCCTGGAAGTAACTGCTACCAGGGATGCAGAGGGACGAGGCTGAGCACCTCCGCTGATAAGACGCTTTGGGGAGTGGGCCATGAGGGGTGCGCGGCTCCCCGGGGGGGGGGTTAGGGTCCGACCAGTCTCATACTAGGTTTTGGCTTGTTGTTACTAGTGGATAACCTGTGGAACCAAATACATACCTTAGATAATTACAGGGTAGTCAATCTGGAAACGAGTCTTTGTGAAACAACTCGGCGATGCAGCAGGGCACAAAGGTATTGGGGGAGTGACGTATTAACGTCGGTCAGACGGGGAGACCCTCCAGGGCAGGGGTCACAGCGAGGTGTCACAGGGAGAATGTTACAATACAATTCTTAACAAGGTGCTCATTCTTATTCCATCCATTTTATCTGCTTACCAACCTTCTATTAAACGCAGGTAGATTATCTGCTGAGATAAGTGCTTCTGGACTCATTAGAAGGCTTGACGAATTAAGTTGGTTGTACCTTAATAGGCAATATGACCAGACACTGATATACAGAAATGTACTGTCCATATAGATATACATTCATTTCATTTATTAGATTTACTGGAAAATGAAGCTGTACCGACACAGATTACAACAGTACAGGGACACAAATGTCTTCTGGTTGGAAAAGGTTTAAACTATCACCACACAAATTTTAGTACTTCCCCCCCTCCCCCCCAAGATTAGCCAATTATAAGCTAAAGGAGATCTACATGACTGGTGAAAACAACCTCCCAGAGAACAGAGCCGGGGCCTCTCCTTGTGACTGGCTAGCCCCCCATACAACAGCTGAGGCGAAAACAGGCAAAGTGCCTGCAGAGGGCAAATTCATACTGCCAGCTGGCTGCACCTTCCCTGCGCCCCTCTCTCTCTCTCTCTCTCTCTCTCTCCCCACTCACTCACTCACACACACACACACACACACACACACACACACAAAGAAAACAGCGGAGCAGACACGCTTCCCCAGAGAGAGGCTCCTGGCTAGCTTTGCACATGCACAGAACACACACGTCACATTTTTGCTGCTCATTACTTATTACCTGTACAGCCACCCTCCCTAAGAGCAGCTTCCAAATCTCCTGCCCCCCCCCCAAAGTCTGCTGCTCCATGCCACCATATACTGCATCAGAAGTCTGGCTTTCTCGTGAGGGCTCAGTTGCACACTGTTTCTTTTTTCGAGGTGTTGTTTATTTTACACTCATGTGAGCCGTTTGCTCGTTAACAAATAAACAGCTTGGCCACAGGAGGAGGCCATGAGAGGGAAGCCCGTGGGCCTGTGGCTCTCGCTGGGCAGCCCCACAGGGGCAAGGGGTGGGGTGTAAAAACAGCACAGTCCTCCAAACCTCACTAATAAAGTCTTTAGTACTCGCTGGATGGAACAACAAAGAGGCTCGTTAAACTGGGGAGGTCAAGCAATTACCAGCATCAGGAAGGGGGGGGGGTAACTCCTGAAAATATTACTGCGACCAGGAGGAGAAAGAAAAAAAAAAAAAAAAAAAAAAAGACAGCAGTAGTGGCCAGGACCGGAACGCAAAACGGCATCTCAGCGGCGCATCTCAGCGGCGGATGGCCAGCACCGCCGGCCCACGGCATCCCCTCTCTGTCAGCGACAGGGACCCCAGCCGCGTGAGATCAGCAGATTTCGGGCAGACTGACGGCCAACTTTGTGCAGAGGGGGCCAACTGTGAAGGGACAGACGGATGTCCAGGTTCCGCAAAAATCAGAATGCAGCAGTGCTAATGCCAGTCGTCTCCTCTAGAGAACCACTCAGTCCAAATGAAAGGGGAAAAAACATGCCCATTTCTCAGACCACAGACAGAAATGTTCCTAAATGACTACCAAGGGTTCTTGTGGGTGACTGACACACAACACTGAGGCAATTCTATTCAGCACCAGACGACTCTCTATCTAACCTGAAAATTGTATTGTGTATCATGAACAATAGGGAAGGGAGGTTAACATTTTGCACTCTAATACCCAACTTGACACAAACTCCTCAGTGTTATAAAAACATGAAAAGACGACTACATAATGGCTCACTGGGAATTTTATGAAACTGCCAACTTCCTGCAGTGTAGCTCAACGCCAAGAACAAAAAGGAAAATGCTGATTTAATTACCTGCAGATATTAAGTGATGCTGTAACAATAAGACATTTTTGTGGCAGATAAATTAGCCAAATATTCGTATATTGATAAATCACTGTGCATACTTTATGCAATCATCATTCACACCCACAAAACGATCGCAGAAAAAAATGGGCATATTCTTCATGGTTGGCCAAGGGGGGGGCAAGGCAGAGCAAACAAGAAGGAACAAGTCGGTTATTTGAGAAATAACAAAAAGTTATTAAAGCATCTTACATATGGCAACAACATTCCTTAGTGCCGCCCAACACCACTGCTTTCCGTGTGTGTGTGTGTCTCTACCTTCTAGCCAAGACCTACATACACCACTATGTGCTAAACACAAGAGATTTACATTATTTACGTTATTTATCTGAAAGTTACTCTAAGAAACAGTATGGAAAAGTAAGTTAACTGCCCTTTAACTACTACAGAAACCAATTAGTAAAAAAATACTACTCACCACATATTTATAGAACACATGGTCCACCAGCTAGATATTATAAAAGCCTCACCGCTTCACACAATACCTTTCAAAGAAGCTGACTTGTATTCAAGCACACCAAATTTTGCTAATTTGATAAGCTGGGCAAAGTGTTCTTGGCCCTAAAAGCACTAAAACAATGCACTCCGAGAACAACTTCTTTCTACATTACTGCTACATAAACATAAGGAGGGCCATCCATCTTGGCAGATCAAAGGTTAATAAGCATGATGGCGAGTCATACCCGAAACGATGCAAATCCTCACAATGTTTATGTTATGTGCCGGTGTCGTGTTGCCATGACAACAGAAAGACATAGGTTTCTCTGGAATAAGCTCAGCACAACTAATCAAGAATAAAAAAAGCCTCTTTCTGGTGCCAGGACCAAAAACACATGATAAATAGGACTATAAATGTTTTGAAACTACGTTGCAAAAAAAAAAAATCAGGACTGCATAAGTTTTATGTCTGACAAAGTGAAAGAAAACATTAACAACCAACAAGAGAGAGGGTAATTTGGATTTATTTTTATTATTATCTGGCATATTTGATTAAACAGAATCTCTTTACATCATTTGCAATTCGGTTATCTGATTATAGTGTGGCAGTTAAATGACTGAAAATTAAGATGTAATCATTCATGTAAAGTATTTCTAAACAATCATGAACCATCCCCCATAACACCTCGGAAGGGTAAAGAAATTAAAATACGGAACAGTCACACATCTGGCCTATTTCATGTGACAAGGGAAGGCTGCCAGTTCCTCAGTATCACACACGCAAAGTGCATGGATGTGCATTATTTTAGTCCAATTAGAAGCTCTCCCTCTCCAGCTGGGTGTAGGCTCTCTGAATTCATTATCTTGGTAAACTTTGACAGAAGTCATGAGACGCTGCAGACAGAGCGAATATGAAAGAATATGCAATAATGAGGACTTAATGACAATTCACAAGTGCAGTTTGGCCAGCAATTAACTCGGTGTAATGAGGTGCATATTTTAAACAAGTGTCACACTAACAGGAATGAACACAGCTGTAGGCAAACACCAGGTTTATAAATACGCTATGACCTTCTAACAATCAGTAAAGAAATGCCAATAATTCAAAACGACCAATAAAAAAAATGCATGCATTTTTTTTATTTATGTAGATTCGAACTTACACTGAAACCACATCTAGAACAATGAATGTTTTATAGCAGTAATCATTTATTAATAACTCTTCTGCACACCCTAAAGAATGTGAGGAATTCTGGGGTTGTGATAAAGCCTCACACAGAGAAATTGCAATTCATTGCACTACTAATTTTAAAGTAAATGGGAAGTAGCTCTCTACGTTTATGGTGCTATTGTGCAGACTACTTACACTTCACCACAGGGTATAAGGCTATAAATAAATCTGCCTAGCAAAAGCTTTTATTGAATGAATTTCACCAGAATCAATGTTAAATTCTACAATGCCAGGACGCGTGGCATATTTCAATTGCGAAACACAGGGAGATACAAAACTGGACCGATAAAGTAAATTACTTGCAACGAAAAGAGAACACGCTTTTCCGACATGCACACGTTGCATAAACCCCAGTGGGGTGTGTGAGAAAGAGGGGGAAGGACACGTCAGTAGTTGCTGTGAATGAACCACAGGGCTGTGGGTGCTGGCTAGGCCTCAGCCCGGAGCTTTCTTGAAAACACAGCCCACGATCGAGGCTTCGCAACACGCATGGACAGCAGCTCCCATTGCCCGTCCTTGCCATGTTCCAAACTACA
Source organism: Petrocephalus zakoni (assembly GCA_026774425.1). NCBI lineage: Eukaryota > Metazoa > Chordata > Actinopteri > Osteoglossiformes > Mormyridae > Petrocephalus > Petrocephalus zakoni. Next base: position 13,706,411 of record JAODKN010000079.1, read on the forward strand.
AGCAAGAAACCTACGGACCTGCCAGCCTGAATAACGGCGCCTTCGCTTCCAACACCACCCCGCACCAAACGAAAATGAAACCAATAACTTAAGTGACACAATCGCCGGTGTATCAAACGCCACCCACAATCAATATAAAGACATATAAGTGCAAATATCCCGGCCGATTACAATGTAGCAGCAATCGGTATTTTATTTGTTGCCAAATTAGTTTCTGGCAACATAAATGAGCGCGCATTAGAGACGCGAGGGCTGTGCGTAAATATGCCGTTTACAAGACACCCCTTTAGGACGTATTCACGGGGAATCGGCGCCTACCTGTTCGACAGATAAAAATTCATAAAAATTCTGAGGGATTTCCTCCACCAAGTCGTAGAGCTCCCAGTCGGCGTCCCAGGCGAGCGTGCACGCCGGCAGGGTGGCGAAGAGCAAGGCGGCGAGTGCCGCAAACGAAGCCATCCTCGCCCGTGTGCTCGCTTTTTACTCCGGCGCCGGGTCCCATCCACCGGTAGGTCTGCGCCAGGCGAATATTAAAGTCCGGGAATTCTTCTCTTTTTAAGACTGAACGTTGGAAATCCGTCCCAGGCAAACGTGGCCACCGCTTCCCTCGTTGATCTTAAAGGAGACGCGCGTCGCTTCTCTCCCAGAGCCGCCGCGTCTCAGACCTTCCCCTACCCGGGGCATCCTACGTCCACCCTGGGCTACGCTGTAAGCCGCTATAGTACTAAAGTCTGGCTTTTTAACACAAACGGGAAAATAACACGCGAGCGGCACGATGCCGTCCACTTTCATTATCATCCAAAGATAGTGCAGTATAAGGTCTTCAAGTTAGTATTAGAGAAATAGTAATATGCAGTTACACACTGCATTCGCTCGCCAACGAATAGGTTATTTGTGTATGTCGAATTTAGTGCCTCGTTTAAATTCATACGTGGAATATATTTGTTGTACTTATAATTCGTATTTTCCTATTTCAGTATATGATGCAATACTATGGACTAGCAATCACGTTTTAAGCTTTGGAGCGCCCTTCACTATAATAAACTGATAACTATTGCTAGTATCAGTTACTCCTATTGCTAATAGAAAAATCAAGAAAAAAAACCTAGTAACGATATTACTTCAAGAAAGCCATGCATTATTTATTATAATTTAGGACGCACCGCATTTTATATAGGCTAACCTCAACCTGAAATAAGTGGCGATGTACAGGTCACCTAAATGGAAGCAAAATAATTGCTCACGGCATACTTCAGTGTGCACTGGGAGCGAAGCAGCACGGCGGAAATGCGTCTTCCCGGAGACCGCTGATTGGCCGGGCAGGATTCTCGCTTCATGCTTGCCGTTTCTTCTAAATATTCCCAACATAGATGTAACTTGTAGCTATTCTAGTTTCATACCTTAAAGAGACATTGCGTTATGTCTCCATTGTCATAACATGCAACATCCCGTTTACGTTTGACAAACCGAGACTTTGCATTTTCTCAATTCGACTAGATCAGAGACCTGATTTTGCAACCTAATTTCTGCCGGCTACACTGTAAAAACGCAAAGATATTGCATGCACGTGTGATGAAATTTAGGTTTGGTTGGACAGCATATAGTCAAATGCAGCATAAGTGTTTAACTTTCAGCTGGTTCAGCTATTATAGTGTACCAAAATAAAGACAGGTTTGATTATTGGATACAGCTCATTTTTGCTTGCTACAGCCTTCAAATGCTTGCCTTTTATGCTAAAAAAACAGTGTTTTACGTTTCCTTTTAAGCTGCTGAAAAAAAGGTGTGCACTCGTTGAAAGGAGATGATGGAGTGAGGAGGAACAAAGCAACCTTCTGGTCAGTGACAGGGTGATAAACAAGAGGCCTCTGCAGTTTCAAGGCAAAGAAACCCGAGCGTGGAGGGAGTTCAGGAGACTGCCAGGCTCCCGATATGCCGTGGCCGCCATATCATCTGTATCAGACGATAATTATCCAACAAAGGACGTTTGCCTGAAAAAAAAAAAATAATAAATTATATATATATATATATCTCTCACCCAACCACTGTTTTCTTTTTTAATGTAAAGGAATCACATAGATTCCTCAGCCCGGAGCTTTCTTGAAAACACAGCCCACGATTGAGGCTTCGCAACACGCATGGACAGCAGCTCCCATTGCCCGTCCTTGCCATGTTCCAAACTACAAGCAAGAATTTAATGTAAAAGAATCACATAGATACTAATTTTATGAACAATAGGCCAACATTTCTTCACTAAGGCATCTATGTGATACATTTCTTAAGTTAGTGTAAGTATTTGTATTGTGCTTTTTATTAAAGTAACGGTTACAAGAATATGGCCCAGGGCACAGCCTGGGTGGGACGCCAGTCCAGCACAGTACCTGTACAAACAGACACCAGAAGGAGTGTCTGCATATTTGTGTTCTTTAGGAGACCTGTGTAACGTGGGGAAAACATTTGGCCCCTTTAGCCCAAATGATTGAAAGTGCCCCCTTCTTGTGGGTCTGAGTGCCCAACTGCAAACGATCAGGTTCAGTTTACCGAGGGGGACTAGTTGAACATCTGCTCCTCAAAGAGTCTTCAAGAAGCTTTTGGTTTGATAACCAGATAGTCATATGCGTGTCAGCACACATACATATGTACATATACATGTGTACACACACACCTTATGCCTTATGCTGCCTGGGATAGGCTCCAGACTATTCTGCAACCCTGTCCAGGAAAAGTGTCTGCAAAATGGATCGATCAATGGAAGTATATTGTATATATTATATTAAACTGACTGGGGGAAAAGTGAGTGATTTTTTCTTAAAGATCACACTCCACCAAGTAGTTACATTGGCTTTGTACAAACAAATCAATTAAAGCAATTATAGCAATTAAATTCATCCATCCATCCATTTATCCATTATCTGCCGCTTATCCAGGGTCGGGTCACGGGGGCAGCAGTCTAAGCAGGGAGGCCCAGACCTCCCTCTCACCAGCCACCTCCTCTATCTCCACCAGGGGGAATACCAAGGTGTCCCCAGGCCAGCCGAGAGATATAACCTCACCAATGTGTCTTGAATCTGCCCCAGGGCCCCCTCCCAGTTGGACATGCCCGAAACACCTCCACAGGGAGCCTTTCAGGAGGCATCCTACACTGTAGGAAGAATCCGTAAAAATAGGGTCCGTATAAATTTTCCGTAAAAATTTTTCACAGGTGTTTTACCCTTTAATTTGAATTTCGCGTTGCATTGTGGGAGCAAGTACACCTGCTAATGTCTGTAAATTTAACAAAAGAAAAATCCGTAAAAAAAAAAGAATAATGTCCTGGCAGAAAATTACCCGTACATTATCCGTTTTTTTTACGTTTTTTTTTTTTTCGTTTTGTCTTTTTTTCCTTTTGATGCTGAGGAGCAGCAGCTCTACTTTGAGTCCTTCCCGAATGTCTGAGCTCCTGACCCTATCTCTAAGGCTGAGCCCAGACATCCCGCAGAGGAAATGCATTTCTGCTCCTTTTATACATGATCTCATTCTTTCAGTCACTACTGACAGCTCATGACCATAAATGAGGGTAGGAACGTAGATTGACTGGTAATATTATATCAAAAGCTTTGGCTTCTGGCTCGGCTCCCTCTTAAGCACAACAGAACGGTACAGCGTCTGCATTACTGCTGTTCTACCCCGTCTGTTTATCCCCTGCTCCCTCACTCAGGAACAAAGACCCCGAGACACTTAAATTCCTCCGCTTAAAGCAGCCACTCATCCCCCACCAGGAGAGGGCAATCCACCCTTTTCTGATCGAGAACCATGGCCTCAGACTTGGAGTTGCTGATCCTCATTCCAGTCACCTTACACTCAGCTGCAAACCGCCCCAGAACATGCTGTAGGTCGCAGGCCGACGATGCCAACAGGACCACATCATCTGCATAGAGCAAAGATGAGATCCTGAAGCCCCAGAACTGGACCCCCTCCGCCCCTTAGCTACACCTAGAAATTCTGTCCATAAAAGTTATGAACGGAATCTGTGAAAAAGGGCAGTCCTGGTGGAGTCCAACACCCACCAGGAATGAGTCTGACTTACTTTTGGCAATGCAATGAAACTCTTGCGCTGTTTGTACAGGACCTGATGGCTCACAGCAATAGACCCCATACTCCTAAAACACCCCCCCCCCCACCCACATAACCCCCAAAGGACACAATCCACAAAATGCATGTAGACTTGTTGGGCAAACTCCCAAGAACCTCCAGGGTCTTTGTGAGGGTGAAGAATTGGTCCATCTTTCACCAGCCAGGACGGAATCTGGATTGTTCCTCTTAGACCCTCTTAGGTTTGACCAACGGGTAGACCCTTCTATCCAGTACCCCAGCAAGGAAGGCTGTAGAATGTGATCCCCCTGAAGTTGGAACACATCCTTTGGTCCCCTTTCTTAAAGATTGGGACCCAGTCTGTCATTCCAAAGGCGCTGTCCTCAATGTCCACGCAGTGTTGAAGAGGGGTGTCAGCCAAGACAGTCCAACAGCACCAAGAGTTTTAAAGAAGTCAGAACGAATCTCATCCACCCCTGCAGCCTCCCCCTTTGAGTCTTCCAGCTCTACTTCCTCCAAGGAAGGTGTATCGGTGGGATTCAAGAGGTCCTCGGTCCTCAAAATGTGTTTTCCACTGCCTGACTGTATCCCCATTTGAGGTCAACAGTTCACCATCCCTGCTGTAAACAGCATGGGTAAAGACCTGCTTCCCCCTCCTGTCTATAGAGTATAACCATGAGCACCTCCAGAGTGGAATAGAGCCCCTCCCCTCTCCAGGAGTTTGGTTCCAGAGCCCAAGCCATGCGCTGAGGTGAGCCTGACTATATCTAAGAGGCGTCTCTACCTCCTGCCCTAGCTCAGGTTCCTTTCCCACCAGAAAGGTCACATTCCATGTGCCAGCCAGTTTTCGCAGCCGATGATTGGTCCGTCAAGGCCCCTGCCTTCGACTGTCACTCGATTTACATTTGCTCCCAACGCGCACGGCTCCCCTGCAGGTGATGGGACCACAGGAGGACGGACCCATGTTATTCCGCCATGTTAGTCCCAGGGGCCTCACTTCGAGCGTCTGCCCCAGGAGATGGAGAATCAGAGCAACCTGGATAATCAGGGACTTGTCTCACCCCAGTAAGTCTGCTTTGCCTGCTGAAATCGCACAAATGTCTCAGAAGTACTA
>JAODKN010000079.1:13713153-13731320 GCA_026774425.1 Petrocephalus zakoni
GCTTCATAACTACACAACACAATTGCACACAGCGCTTTAATATACTGTACATGAATTACGGTACTTAAACATGCTCATCCTATAAGGTGTAGTAGTGTTTAGTAGGCAGACTGTATACCTCCTTCTTGTTCACAGTCTTCAGACTGAATAGGTATATGTGTTGTACTGTACTTGTATAGCTACTATACGGTCTGCCCGTTGGTCAAACCTCAGGTTCAAGAGGAACGATGCCCCAAAACTGACCCCGACGTGATTTGAACACGCAACCTTCTGATCTGGAGTCAGACGCGCTACCGTTGCGCCACGAGGTCGTTGGTATTAGCGCATTTTTATGACATTGGTCAACTTGCCTTATATGGCGTTCTATGGGTGTCATGCCTGAGACCTTTATAGTTCTCGTAATGCAAATAGCACATAAATTTAATTTCATAAATGTATGCATGGGTAACACTTGACATACTTTGCAGGTAGCCGTCTTAGTAAACTTTAAATGATTTAAACTAGGTTGAAAGCCTATAAAAACAAGTCAGATTTAAAGTTAAAAAGGTCGCAATATTTAGCGGAGCTGACTTAGAAATATAAGTAAAAATATAATGACATGTCAGGGGGCTGAAAGAGCAAGTTTTAAACTTTTTGAAAATTTATATCCAGTCACTGTCGATGATATATGTTCACTGTAGATTGCATACTGTAAACCAAACGGGAATTTCTTACCATCTAAAATTTGTCTACAGAAAAAAAAATACGTTTTGAAATGGGAGTCAATAAAGCTAATCTATTACTCCTAACCAGCTGCATCACATGTATGAACATTACTGTGGCGCTGACGCGTGCGCTCAGTTCGACAGCAATAGGACATTCCACTTTATGCGACATTGACCATGAACAGGTATGCCCTTCGTTCTGTTTTACAGAGCATTTTATAAATCTTAATATTTACACGCAGCGAATGTATACCGAATTGTCTTCTTATAAACAGATATGTTTAACAGTGTAATAGTCTTTCACATCCCCTTGTCCAGCAATTAATATTACAGCTAGGGGTTTCCTGAAGCGCGCTCTTTCCTTACGCCTTTACGGCACGTAATCCTCAGTTTCTCATGAATCACCGGTGATATGAACTTTATACTATATAATGGCGAAAAGTTCACCCGTAAATAGGCTTTCGCCATGATAGCGACTCATCTACACCAAGACGCACATATCAATACGTAACAGAGTCATGTGTCCATTCCTACCACATTAACTACAAGAAAAGTTAACTAAACCTGTTAAAGCGGATATCTAACTGGCATTTGTTTTAAACTCAGTCTATCTTTCAGTAAATCAGAATGGTATTTCGCATAATGTTAGGTGACAACTATGGTTGCGCATCTGAGAATAGATTAAACCGGTTCTTTGATTAACAAAACAAATATACTAAAAACACTGTCACGATTACAAGGAATCGTATGTGTTATTGCTGGTTGCGTAGGGTGAGTATTGTTAAGATGGGACACTTGCAAAGCTTAACTGATTAATTTTGCCAGGTGTCCCATTTTAACAATCCTCACCCAAACAAGCCTACATGTGTTAAAATAATCCCATAATTAGTGGTTCTTCTCTAATGATTTCGTAGTGTACAATAAGTTCCATGTGTTGTTCATGGAATACATGATGCATGGAAAGGAAATTATAGCCAAAATTAATGTCGGGCTCATTTCTTTAAAGTACAAAACTGCTCAATTTTGTTGCGGAAAACAACGATATTGGGCGGTAGGTCTCTCAGGGCGTAGTGCTGTTGTTTTAACCCACCGGATTTAGGGCTCGAATCCCACCGTCTCTCCATATATGCAGCGTCTGCAGGCTTCCCCTTGTACGGAGCGTTCCCGGTTAGACTATAGTCGATGCCCATAGAGCGTGATTGCGTGTTTTCAGAGTCAATGGAGTATACCAACACCTCCAACTTCCCCCGGATTGTCCAGCCGTCAAGCCCATGTACCATCTCCTCCGCGAATTTACGGATCCTCACTTTATCGAGTGGAAACTAACCCCCCCCCCCCACCACCACCACCGTACACACTTCCAAAGCGATTAACAAAAAAAAATCCGCAGCCGAATGTTGGCAGGTATATATATGCAGTCCCCCCGACGAAGATGAGAAGCTAAATTACTACAACAGAACAATAAACAAAGCTGCCTATTAATATAATACTTTCCCTATTCTAACATGAAAAATTCGATGTTCACGTAAGGGGGACGTCGCAGATGATTTAATCAAAGCGCAAATGGCATGGTATCTACAGGTAGAGAGGAGACTGCCCCATAATTTGGATAAGAATTTTAATGAGATAATGGGTGTCAACATAATTCACGACATATATTTGTGCACAAAATACTGTATTTATAATTGCATGTATTCCTCGCTGTTGCGTATATTGTGTCTTATATTTATCCTCCGTCTGCATTATGCCCTAATTGTCAGTTATCCATTGTCGTGGTGCCACCAACTGCAGCAACTGTCGCAAAAAATCCCTCCGGATTTGGTCGTGTGGCAATAAAGATTCCGATTTAATAAATCATTCACGTTCTTGGTACACGCAAAATCTAAGACGACGTGGACAGCTTCTATTTTTACTAGTGTTTAATTTTTACAGCGACACTATGCTTGAGAAAGCAAAAGCAGCCCGGCATTTGTACTGGCTAACCATTCGATAATTTACATTAACTATTACAACGCCTGCTAGCTGCACTGAGCGCGCGGCGTTTCCTAAAATATACAGTGTCATGAAGAATAAACAGTGTAGGTTACTTGTTCTTGAAATGTAAGGCAATGAATGCACTCCTTAGTCTGACTGCGTCACTAAACTGACGATGTGTTGAAAAAAAATGTTGAAAAACTGACAAATCTTACAGACATTTTACTGGTAAGTAGAAAACGTCATGGGGCCACCACAGCAGTTCATGTCCCATTGACTCCTCGCATTTGCACGATGCACCAGCTTCACTCGGCTCTTAAGGACGCGCTTAAATATAACGCGCCTCGAATCAACATCCGAGCGACCGCGTAAAAAGAGACGGTTAAGGAAAAGCTCCAAGTCGACGAGGAAACTGCAGTCGATGAGACGTATTTCGGCGGCTGATTTGGTCAAAATCTCAACAACTTGTAACGCAATTAACTGAATATGACATCCCGCAGCGAAAAACGTCTATAATTTATTTGGTATAACTACACTTGAAAATGTGCGCTCTGTGCTTTGGTCCTCTGTTCTGCATTTTGAACCTGTTTGCTGATTCTGCGGCGGCGTGGAGCGCTGAAGGCGCTGGGGAATGCTCGGCTGCTCGGCCACTCGCGTGCGTGTCAGCCTCATTCATTAAGAAAATGATCAACAACCCAAGAATCCGGCAAAGGATGTTGACTTGTCGCCCTTTAAGGGTCCATTTCAGTGACAGACAATGTAAAACTGTACCCATTTCCCCTGCAAATTCCAACAATTCGCAGAAACCAAAATCTTTCGCTGTAAGACGGCTAAGAATACACTGACGGTAATAATGCTCAGGCGCAAATAGATTTAGCTTCACAGCAATGGGTGTGATAGTGTCAAAAATGAGTCCTGTAAGTCCTAAACAAAAAAAATATTTCCATGTTTTGGTGATAGAAATAACAGATACAAATAATGCTATGGCTTATTATGTAAGTGATAATACGCGTATTTCCATTGTAATAAATACGTAAATCTTATTGAAATATCCCGCCAAAGTCTCGAAGCTATAGTGGGAAGTCCTGACTAAAGGCTTTTAGCTCAAATAAGCTGAGTCCAAGTCCTATTCTCTTCATGCTTAGCCCGATAAGCTCAACTGAAGTGGGTTTCGGGGGGTTGTTGACGGAAAAAAATGGATTTCTCACAGAAAAACCAGAACGAGTCACTGAGTACACGACTTAGGGGAGAAAATGAAAAAGTCAAATTGGAAAACCCGCCTAAACACTAATTCATGTCAATCTTTTTAAAAAATATTAGTGACAGCCAACAAAAGCAGTTTAAGCCGAGAGGTAAAGCTAGAGGATTTTAAAGGTTTTATATCTACCGGATTTTAAAGTGTCCGTTTGTAAACTACTGCCCACCATTGACTTGATGTTACATTATGTAAAATATGTTATGCAGTGTGGTGCATCACATTTAATTGATTTAAAATTTTAAATTAATATTGGCGCATGGCATTGTCAAACATTGCCAGGACTTGACAACCTGGGATCTAAGGACATCTTTTTTGCTTTCTTATGGTTGTTAGCGTGTAATGATATTTTTATATCTCAAAGAAAAGAAGACCAAAGCATGTTTTACCTTTATTCATTTCCACAATATTCACATTTCACACTTTACCAAAAAATAGATCAGGCCTATATCTGTTAAAACTACGTAGATAATCATTTACATGACAAACATACCAAGCTAAACATTTCGTGTTGAAGTTCTAGTTGTACATTTTTACTTATTTCAAACTATGCACAAATGAAAAAAAATTGTTTCAAATTATTTCACAAGAAGAAAGACTTCTTAGATTGGTATACTAGCATAATAAATATGCATTAAATAAGCACCATGGTGTTACCAAATATATGTGTTTATGAGCTCAGACTCTGTTTTGTGGAGTGCTGATATAATTTCTATACTTAAATTCAGCTTAGTACGAAACAATACCTCCTCTTATATGCATCACACAGTCATTCGGATGAGTTTGTCCTGTAATCGTCCTTATACGGAGTGATTCCCAAGGGAAAACTGAGCAGTCCATTTGTTGCATATATTACCATCTTTTTATCTATGATTCCCTTGACATCTTAATTTGTTTAGGTGATATTAAAATATTTGTGATTTATACAGGGAATATATAACACAGTTTTAAAGTCATTAATGAGTGCGAATCTAGTGTAAAGTGTAAAAAATACTTTTGGGGGATGGTACTCAAAATGTTTTCTCCTGTAGATATACCGTTTATTTGTTTATCTGATGTTGTCGCAAAATATAACTGGTCATCTATATATAGATATTGATAGTTTCTGTGATTGTGACCTTTGCTTGTGCACATTTCATAATATTTTGATTTATCATTCAGACTTGCGAGCTATTTACGTAGTTTTATGTAGGTGAAAAGTATGAACTTCATTCGCCTTCGAGAAATATGAAAAGTATTATACGGGAGATAAATACATATTGTATTTATATTTCGCTTTCGCAAGCAAAAGAATACAATACCTAATATTGCATTACGGAAAAAACGCCGTTTCTTGGATTGTAAATATTTAAAGACGTACGTAAATGAGGTACTGTGTATAAATTATTACTGAACAACAGAACTAGCTACAACCACAAGAGGCTGTCTCGCTTCAATTGTCGCTTTCTTCAAGAAATAGGCTGGATTTTTCCACCAGCAACATCAGCTGAGCCCCCGTCACGTGGTGCAATGTCGGAGGTCAGGCTACCTCGACAATGGAGTTGTATGAATTTCTCCTGAAACTGTGACGGTTTTCCGTGGATCGGCAACATTTTGATGTGTAAATATATAACGATGGTTGTATAGGTGACGTTTGATGTTTTAGGCTTCTGGTTGTGATCCGCCTATTTGGTTCTGGGTGAGCGCGTAGCGGACGGATGTTTGTGTATGTTTCCAGCCACCTCGTGCAAAAGCGGAGTATGGGAAGAAACCGGACCACTGTATGAGATTTAGCAAGGATAGTGTCGACGCCGAACACTGTCAAATGCAAATCAGCGGCAGCGTAGAATGTACTGATCGGTAGTGAATCTGTTTGCTAGGACTGAATGCCAGTTAGTCTTATAATATAAACAGTAGAACCTGGGTCTTTGTCAGTCGTGAAATAAAAGATGTTTAGCTGAGTATTCTATTGAGGAGATGTAGTTCGTTTCCTGGTCGGTGGTGCAGTTATCCGTATTAAATTAACGCGGTGTTGGTGCGGTGGCGTGTGCGTCTGAGATGCAGACCGTTCGTTTCCTTTGTTTTCGTAGTCAGCCTGTTCCCGGGTTGGGTGAAGACGTCACAGTATACTGTGGACGCGTGCTGTACAACGTGGAACAACACACAACTAAACTCGGCTCTCGTATTAAGTATTGATCATACGTTGCGACTAACGGCATTGTTATTGTATAAGTTTTATTGCTCTATATCTGTTTTAAAACAACGGATTTTTATTATAGTGAAATTTAAAACTTGAATAGTTTCGGGTTTGGGGTAATTCTTTGTTCAAAATGTATTTATTAGAGTGCAAAGTACAAATGCATTGTTGAAAATATAAATAAAGTTATTTCTAAAAAGATTTTTTTTATTTGGAAGCGCTGAATTTGGAGTACATGGCGTTGAACGGGATTATCCAAGGACAAGCCTTAAATGCGACATAATCATTAACATTCTTTTTGATGCGTGTTGTTCCATCCTGCAAAGATCTAGAAAGTTATAACTGACACTGCTGAGATGTTTTCCGTCATAGTTGGCAATGCTGTTCATTAGCATTAGAAATATTGGCGCGATGAGATAGATTAAATAGGCATGACACGATCTGTTGTAGCTGTTGTTTGCACACATCACATGCGTGGGTTTGCGTTCAGTCCCGGCCACAGTGTCCGCCGGGTTTCAGGTCGTCCCAAGCAGTTTAGCACTCCACTGAACTAATCGTCATACCAGTTAGACTAGAGAGGCCTTCTCACGCAATGTTAAGGGTGTTAGTGGTTTAATGGCTTCTGAAAATCTAGAGATGCTGTAGCCTGCCAGGGCCAGGGTTAAGAGAGACATTGCTGTATCTTCATTTACACGTATGTGACATTAGGCTCCACCCAACTTTAATCGTAATATGTATGCATAATGGATCTTCATAGATTCTTTATAAATGCATACAATTTATTATATCGGTTGATGATTCCTGTTTGCTAATGACGTATCTTACATTTTTTTAAACTCCTTTCTTGAAGGTGCAGAGTTTCATGCTCAGAGATACTGGACAGGCATTTGTCTCAATGCCGACGGCTTTTTCCTGTATTGTGTGTTCGGCTCATTTGAGTTCAGAATTGCCACTTTTTAACGTCATCATATGTCTCCTTTTCTTACAGAAAACACACAATGAACTCAAAAGCCCTTTGTGAAGGTGAGTTTTATGTGTAAGAATTGTATGGAACAATTGTATTGTTGAAGTGACCTATTCACAATTGTACATACAGTGATATTCTGAAAAATAAAATGTATGAAATATGTAGTGTTTTGTCCTTTTTTTAATCAAGTAGCAAAATTAATGTATCCCTGCTATTTCAGGTCATTGGAAACCTTATTTCCGATGTTAATAAAGTGTGATTAACATTTTGCTTCAATAAAGTTTTTTGCAAATCATCCTGTCTTATTACTTTTACTTCATATCGAGAAAGGAATATAATTTCATGAATGATTAAATATGTTCTCTTGCTCTATCACTCCTGACAGAACAAATCGAATCATGCCCCTGTTTTATATGAAACTGGGTAGCTATAAGGCTCATTTGTGTTTTATTTATAAAAATGTTTCATAAGCTTAAACATGTATTAACAACTGTAAATCATGTACAAATAGCTGATTCATTCCAGTTCATTCCAGTTTTATTTTTACTATTAAAACCCAGAGGATCCCTAAACTGGTTTTAGTGCGTATCCCTTATCCAGTTGTACCTTTAGGCCTACGGGTTTTGAATGCACTTTTAGCAAAACTTAAATTATCATAAGGATCTAAGTTGGTTTAAGACTTAAAAGCAGAAGATACGGCCGTCGTACCTATATTTAGGAAGTCGAGACCCTTAAATAACTTGCCATTACGTGACCCGCAAAACATTTCCACCTTCACTTGCAAGCCACTTTAAAAAGAAAGAAAAGAAATTTCAACGACTTCCATCATAGTCCGAATTTGTTTGAGTCTGGAAAAAATAACTCCGCAAAAAGCGCAGTCACCGTTAAAGGAAAGGTTCAATGAACAATGATAAATCTGAAAATATGTGCTTCCATAATGGGCATAAATATAAATATTCTGACGCAATGAACGTAACCTGTGGACGTTACGCATGGCTCAGTAACTGAGCACCGCTCTGCCAATAGATGCGCTTGGTACACAGAAGTCATACCGAGGTCGGCGTGGGATGTGACAACAAAGAAAATTACTTCGTATGTTTCCGTGTATATTTAGATTTTTTTATATAGTGTAGTTACTTACAATAACCATACTACCTTTCCTTACATATTTTAACTGAAAGATTTTATTTGAAAATCATGAGCTTCCTACGTTCGCCATTTCTCATTTTCTCTAAATATTAAAACTCTGTTTTATGTTGCTAAACTTGGATTCCTTATTGTTTATTAGTTAGTGAGAAAACTGTGGTATATCGGAGTTAATGAGAATACCCCATCACATTCACCACGTAGCTTCTTAAAGATCCCACGTGATTCTGAGACTATTTTATTGATCTAAAGTACATTTCATTTTCATTTTCTCCTTAGACCCACTGAAACTGTGTCATCTGGAATGGATTAAAGTTTGTTACAGCGGGTCATCGCTTTTTATTAATCAGTCATGTTTTAGGTTTAGTTAGGGCACATGATTTATTCGTAAGCATCTAAGAATATTTCCAGTTTGTAATGTGAACGTTTTTCATTGCTGTTGTTCGATGGCGTGAAGGTCAAAATGTAGGCCCGGTGGCCCAAGACACTTCAATACCTTTGATCATTGGCTCCAGTACATTTGACATGTTACCCGATTTACAGATGACGCACGCACCCTTCGGAATGTCAAAAGCCTTTGTGGCCTGGCTTCAGATTGGGAGAGCATCTCACTTCTTGGTATTTCAAAGTGTGATGACATTTTCTGTGTATCACATTCCTCTTAAAAGATTAACTTCTATTGATCTATAATCATACGGTTATAATGTCTGCCAGGAAGTATCTCAGACACTCTGTTCAAATCTGCTTGTGGCACTCGTCCATTATTTTTTCAGTTTCTTTATCGCCATGTTACGACATATTCGAACTTTGTCGAATTGTCTGTCTGGTAATGTTGCCTTCTTAGAGCAGAAGCCGATAAGACCAAAACCTGCTAATCTTCCTCCTGATTTCTACCAAGGAAGACCAGCATTTTAAAACAAACGTTTAATCATACTGAGCATACTGCAGCAATATCGATTATTCGTGTCAAAACACCGCAAAGTTTTTCTTGGAATTACACACAACACGCAGGTGTTCCTGTGAAGGCACTATGTAATCGGGTATTTATTGCATATTCATTGAGCATTTTAGTGTTCTTTAAGGATGCGAGCTCGAAGGAGAAACTCAGCAAACGGCCAAGAAAAGATCACACAAATGTAACGCATCCTGAGACTAACAGAATCCTAACAGACTAACAAATTTCGTCCGTGACCCCTTGCACTTGAGTTGAACCGACAAATAGCAGCACTGGGCTATATAGTTCTTAATGAATTCGTTTACTGAATGCAAGTTAAAGCGATAATATAACAATAGGGATAAGAAAGTTTAACATCGGACCCGAAAGAGCAATAAACCGTACAGTCAACAGCAAAACACCCCATTCGTTAATTTTTATTGTCGATGCTTATGTGCGTGTTTGTTTTTGCTGGAAGTCCTATGACATATTATTTAATGTTTAACTTTAAAGTATGTACCAGGCGTTTATCTTCAAAGTCAAATATAATTTGCAGTGCTACTACATGGACAGCAGCCTGTATCGTGTTAAAAGTTTTGTCGCTGAAGTAAAAACAGCGGTGGAGTTTGTCCCGACGATTGCGCTTGACGTCACATGTAACGTTAGACCCGCATCTGCAATTAGGTCTACGGTAACTGAGCGTAATAACACGGTTTACTTCGCTTATTGAGGAACCTACTCCTTACAGAAAAAAATGCTCTGAAACTGGAAAACTTGAACACGTAATGGTTCAATCGTTTTATGAAGGACAGCCTGACAACAGCAGTAATACTTTTTTATTTCCCGGTTTTAACTTAACCGTTAGGCTTCCGATTGATTTGTTTAGTTAATGGCAGTTTCTTGTTCCTGGGAGTACGGTGTATTTGTTGTTTTTGTCGTCAAAACATTTTTTTGAAGCGTTTATAAGTAGACGGCCACAGATGGGCTATAAGAACGTCCCAACGCCGTGACCTGCGAGACGAACGCATCGTGTTTATCCGGAGGCAGGACGTATGGTACAAAAATCTAGTCGAGGATGGCGACATAGTCAGAATATGCGCAGCACTGCACTCCAGACGTAAACTACTGCGAACTCGTTCGTGTACCTGTACCCATATTAAAAATTCACCGTACCACCTTTACTCAGACATCACCGTTTGTTACCAGCCTGGATGAAACTTTCTAGGCATGCATCACTTGGGTTAAATCAATTACAAATTAAACATTTGCAATTCTGCGCGCATGTTAAACACACTTAATGAAAATAGGCGAGCCGTAGGGAATGTTTGAGGATTGTAGCACTCCAGATAGGAAACCTGCATGAAGCTGCTCTGCACTGTTGCAATATGAAATTCAGCCTGCACAAAATGCCTCATGTGAGAAAAGCAAGAGTTTAGCCTATATATGACTGACATAAAATAAAGATTCCTCCAAAATGCGGGGGGAGGGATGGATTTCTAGTTTCTGATTACACCGACACTAATTCCCAGGCCACCCTTAAGGAATGAGACCACGTGACGAAGCGGGGCGGTCGAACTACAAGCCATTTTGGGGGACGGTGTCAGTTTCCACAGAACCATCAGCATTGCATTTTTCAAAGCAGACTCGGGACCGGTGAGCTCGCGATCCGATCACCAAAACAGTGCCGGCGAGGCTCGGAGTCTTTACGCAGCGCATGCTTTAGCGTCGCACGCGTTTCCGGCACCGGAGAGACGTGGAATTCGCCTAAGTAGAATGCGCTCGGTGCTGCTACGCTAAGGCTATTGCAATTGACAGCGTCTGCAGCTTTTCCAAGATGGCCGCTTGGCTCGCATTCATTTTCTGCTGATCGACTTCTAACTTTCATTGTCTATCCACCCTATTCTCACCGACTGCTACCAGAGTTTCTGGGTACGTATCATTCACGATTTCATCTTACCAATGAATTAATTATGAGCGGATTTGTTGAATGTGTATGGTATTTTATTCCTTTAATGGAAGACGATGTCTGCTCGGTGCAAGGTTCTGACAGTGGTTCTCAGTAGCTCGCACCACACGGGCTTTAGTTGCGCACCGCACTTTTAAATTCAGTTACATTCCCGACCGATGGTTAATGGTTCTCTTCAGAGACACGACTACCCCATAGAAAAATATGCTCACTTGGGATTCTTCTGCTGTTTGGTTAAAAATTATAAATTTTAATTGTTTAGACCTGCACTGAAGACGGAGCTCGCATGAAATTTAGAAGCGAAATGGATCAGGCTTTCTTGAATGCAGGCATTCAAACCGATCTCTCCGCCAGTTCATCTCAAGATATTAACGTTATTTTATAGAACTGTATTCTATACCGATTGGAGAATCTAAGAAAATGATTATATTATTGATTTACCTCATGTCCTGGATTTTATTAACTTAAATTCCCCAGCAAGTAATGTCTTGGCGCAGTAAGACAGTCAACTTACTAGACTGAGTGATGACAGAAAAGCAATCATATCGAGGTGGGAAGGCTATACACAATATTATTTTTTATTTCTTAAGCCTCACACTATATATGATTGTGCATTTTTTATCATTCATTTATTTCCCCCCCTCCCCGTTATGATTATTTTTTGGTTAATTAACCTAGTGGTATGTTTGAGTCGCCCTGAGTTGTCGCGAATTTCATGAATGTGTTTGACACGGGAAGCTGTTGATTCGAATTCTGGAATGTTTTTCTTATCTTGGCTTTTAAGATGAATTTCTGTCTAGATAAATAAATAAAATAGTTTGGTTCTCGTGTGATGCGTCCTACCAATGCAGGCGCCCCACTGGTCTTGCGGCAAATAAGAAGGTGTTTGTTTGTTGTTACTCTTCTGACGTACAGAACAGGTATACTTTTTTGAACTAGGGCTGTGTAATTTGTGTAGGCCATTGTAATCTCTGAGAATGCCGAAAAAGCACATGCAGCGACGTTTTTAAAGATTTCTTAAGAACTATTGGGGCACATAATGTTGACGGAGGTCGTATTGACGTAAGGTGCCTTGGTATCAATCCCCGTTAATTCTTGAATGATCTGTCAACAGTATGTTAAAATCGCAGAATGTAGCAAACTTCAGGAATCCTTGGCTTAAGAAATCGCTTGCCACCCTAATTGTATCATGTCTAACTTAAAAGTATTTTAAAATGGTATTAGTCCCTTTCTTTTTCTAGTAAGCAATGTAGTCAAAGTATATCTTTGATTTTTTCCTTGCATGGTAGACTACGTCAGCATTTTTATTTGATGAAAGGTAATTCAAAATGGTATGGAAGTCCTGTTGCCCGGACTTCTATGGGACTTGTCATTGAATTGGGCCTTTCTGTTGTGCAGTCTACAGCTGAATAGTACTAAAATGGACAGTTGTGTGAATATGTCGTTTGTGGTACATGTAAGTACCTGAACGTACGGAGTAGCCTGCATTCGTTCATACTGATCGGCTGTTTATGTTTGGATATTTGGTGTTGCTCAGTGGGGTCTTCACATATAAACTGATTTGATTGATATAAAAGCGCAAGAAATGCAACATGGTTGCAGCGGTGCTCCAGCGGGTCCTCACATTTGGGAAGGTTTTTGGTGAATACGCTACCTGGACACCTCTACATGAAACCCTACTGCGTGACTTCAACTTAAATTGTCATAATTCCGAACATTAAGAGCTAGTGAAGCCATTGTTAATTAGCACCGTTGAAGGAGGATGGCTTCAAATCTAATCGCTATGATAATGTCATAGAACCATTTAACATTAATTATTATATGCCTCGCTTAAACACTCAATAAATATCTGACGGGTTGAAACTAAACGTAGACATAAACGTACGTTCTAACCGGGAATGCCCGTAAAATGCCGAGCCCATGCAGGGTGCTCGAACAAGCCCGCATTGTGCAGCCCTGCCTTATGAACAGCAGTCCTCGCTGCTACTGCCTCGCACTTTTATGCAGGACGAACGCTGGAAGCTGCGTGGGGATGACTGAACTTTCCCCTCTGGCCGAAATGAGCAGCGTATGTTTTGTGTCGGGGGTGGGGGGTGTGTTGAAGCGGCTGTCGCTTTCACCTTTCGCGCGGTGGTTTCTTAGGGAAATCCTGCCCTGCTCGCGCGTGCGGGAGGGAGCGAGAGCGCGAGAAGCAGCCCTGCGCGAAGTATGCACCCGTCTGTGCGGGATCCCCTGCATGGTCTAACACGGTAATTCGGATCGTTACCAGCACCGTGCACCCTCCGTTTGTCGCGTTTGGTATTAGGCTGTCATCTCGTACAGATTTTTTTTGGACCGTTTCCCGCTAAGGTAGGGTACCGTGGAGAGGTCTTGCGTTCTTCACCTTTAGATGGGTCGCAGACGACGGGGAAAATATTTAAAATATTTCCTGTCTTTAAACAATGTGAGAAACCGAAGTGAAATCTGTAATAAATGTTCCTACTATGGATGTAATCAGCGCTGGTTTTTGACAGGGAGCAGGCTCATGCCGAGCCGCACTGAAAGCATTGCAGATGAATAGTGGCTCTCTCCCGCGAGCGGACTGCGTTTATATGTAGGATTCTTTTGCGAAATGGCAGTCGCTAGCCTGGTTAAATCGGTAACCGCGTAATCCGCTGCTGGTTTGAGCGTGGCTTGTCTAGTTACGGATTTGTTTTTCTGTCACATCTGCACGAGCTGCAGTTCCCCCTCGTAGCAGGGCTCTATTTTCATTGGCAAAATGCCAAGTGTAACCTAAGTTGTTGCTATAGCAACAATAAGAGTTATCGTGTTTGGCACTAGATACCACTCCCCATCGTCAAATGTGGAAATAAGGCAATCTAAGGGCTTAAATTAGGTTATAATGTGCTTTGTAATGACAAAAGGCAATTGCGTTGCAACCAGACGTTGCCCAGTCAACATAACCGACCGGGGATGCGTTGGGAAACCTATCATCTGTCTGTTGGATCAATATCCTATCCTTCGGAAAAAGATTTAACATTATTCTAGTTTCATTCGGAAGAAAATGAAAATTTACATGTAAAATTCCTTAGTCACACATGGTCACCTAACAATACGAGAACGTAACGTTGCTTGACGCTGCTGCGGAGTAATGCGTAATGATCAATTAACTCCTTTCCTACAAACGGGAGGTGTCTCGGCTACGCATCTACTAAGTGTAAAAAGGAAAAGTTCAGTCATATTAAAAACGGCTTTGGACACATAATTCATTCTAATTAAGCGATTACTAATTTAGAATTTGCCATTAATATTTCCAATGTAGGTATTTGCCTTCCATGACGATGCACCGAACAACCAGGATTAAGATAACGGAGCTAAATCCGCATTTGATGTGCGCGTTATGCGGAGGATATTTCATCGACGCGACGACGATCGTGGAATGTTTGCACTCCTGTAAGTAGCGCGAGGCTTAGCTGCCGTCTGCTCGCAGCACAAATGTTTTCTCACTTCTCCATATGAGTTAAATAATTGGCTAATTTCTTCTTCTCCAGTCTGTAAAATGTGCATCGTACGTTATCTTGAGACAAGCAAATACTGTCCAATTTGCGACGTTCAAGTACACAAAACTAAGCCTCTTCTAAATATCAGGTAAGTCATATTTTACACCCGCAAAACATACTGATACGGTTTTATGTAAGAGCTATCTATCCTAGGACAGGCCTTAACTTTTTTGGTGAAAAAATTTGCCCTTGAATATTAATAAGTTTTCGGCGTCGCTGTTAAGATCTTACTGGAATGAAACAGGAATTGCTACAGGAATTAAAGGAACAGCTTAAACTCTATTAAAATGAACGTGTCATACCAGATTTGAATTCGATTTGATAATTGGGAACAGCTGAATTGATTGTGTCATTTTGGTTACGACTTCAGTTTTAATGGGTATTTGTACAAATGTTAACTGTAGGTCTGACAAGACTCTTCAAGACATCGTATATAAGCTGGTCCCTGGTTTGTTTAAAAGTAAGTAATTTACATGTACAAGACCTTGCTAATGTATTTTCCTAGACAAGGATTGTTAGGCTTAACACCTTCCTCGTTTCCCTCTACAGATGAAATGAAACGAAGGAGGGATTTCTATGCTGAACACCCATCAGTAGATGGTTGGTTTGTGTTAAAATTTTCCCTGCCTTGTGAAACCAGATGGCATGCAAAGCAGTTACCTCTATAGAAATATAATCCTCTATGTACTTCAGGTTGCATTATTAAGAATCAAGTTCACGTCTACAGTGACGTGAGTGGGTAAAAAGTCCTTTCTGTCTCTTATCTTAAGCTGCAAATGGATCAAATGAAGACCGTGGAGAAGTGGCAGACGAGGACAAGAGAATAATTACCGATGACGAGATAATCAGTTTGTCCATAGAATTCTTTGACCCCAGCAGGTACGACTCATAATGAAAAATGCACGTCTTTTCTGGGCTTACAGCTCTGATGGTGACTCTGGCCATGTGTTGATTTGCCTTGACATTTGTCTGTAGCAAACTAATACATTTTAAGAATAAGTTTTTATAAAAAAATGCTACATAGTAAAACATCAGCACTTGCTTTGATTAGTAACACACTGACACATTCAATCCTTAATTCTATACATTGTACACAGATATACACCAAATGTGGATTTTTTATAATCCACTTAGAGACTTGGTAATTCCTGTGATTCCTTCAGTAATTACTAAAAAATACATTATGCCAATTAAACTTGGAGTGGATTCCTTAGTTGGACTTGGTATTTTGTCTAATTCTGGCTATGTTACCAATTTGTTCTTTGATCTACTTATTTATTGTCTACTTATTTGAAGTTACTGAAATGTTTTGTGTTTTTCTATTTAAAAGGTCAGTATCAAGCAATGGCTTTAGTGTATGAGTCACTTTTATATTGTTCCTGATTAGATCTTTCTTGTTTATCATGTTAGTTTCCTTGTATGTGTGTGTTAAACTCGGCGTTGAGTCATACAGTGAGTTTCTGCCAGTGACCTGCCAACTGTGTGTTTCAGGGCTGAAACGCATGGAAGTGGTGAAAAGGAGAAGTCAAAGGAAGAGGTTACTATGTATTTTTATCATTTCTTTTACTTTTAAATGATACTTCAGTTGATTATAAAATGCTACAGCAGGAGATGTTTGTGACTGATGATGATTCTAACCCTAAAATGGTATCCTCCCCCCCCCCCCAGCAGATAATTGACAAACGATATCTGCAGTGTCCAGCTGCTATGACTGTGATGCATCTGAGAAAATTTCTCAGAAGCAAAATGGATATTCCGTGTACCTTCCAGGTGAATCGAGCCTACCCATGATGGGAGTGTTTTGCCATCTATTCTGTACTTTGGTATTATTCTGTATTTCTGTATAATTAACATCATGATATTACCGAATATGAATAATGCATAGATGCAATCTTGTAGGTTGTGCAGTGTTTGTGTAATTATAGTTTATATATTTTGTATTGCATTTTTTTATATAATATTATGGATCATTTTAGTTCTAGTTATGTCCTGCACATAACTGAGTTTGTTTATTGACAGTTTTAGAATTTTGTTCCCATGAAATAAAAAATAGCCACTGAACGTTATTTCTCTGTGTATTTTGTAGATTGAAGTAATGTATGAAGATGAAGCTCTGAAAGACTACTACACATTAATGGACATTGCTTACATCTATACCTGGAGAAGGGTAAGACTTATGTGAACCCCAAGACACTAAAACTGAAAATATTTAGTATCTTGTCACTATACACAGTGTATTGTATTTACTTAACATTTGCTAATGTATTTTTTGATTGGAAATGACCCACATTTAATTCACATTGTAAATCTATGCTGAATGCATTGTGGTGTGCAGTTGGCCACTTAAAATAACTAATGCAAGCACAGTGTAGTAAACAGGAACCCATAAATGCTAATAGCTTCTCATTTCCAACTTGGTTGCCAGTGACATTCATTTCATAACTCTTAGCTTGCTGCTAAATACCTGTTTGATTGTGAATGCGAAGCCCCTTGGTTTGCTGGTGCATAGCGGCCTAACCGTGCTTAACCCGGGTCTGCTGTCTGCATCTAGCCTTTTCTTCACGTGTCCGGAAGCTTAACAGTGCTTCTCTCGCAGAATGGCCCCTTACCGTTGAAGTACCGAGTCCGGCCCGGCTGCAAGAAGATGAAGCTCGGCCAGGCACCGGAGGGGTTAAACAGTGCCAACCGTTCTGAGATGGAGAGCGACTCCGGCAGCGATAAGGCCAACAGCCCGGCCGGCGTGCCATCCACTTCCTCGTCGCTGCCCAGCCCCGGCACCCCGGTCCAGTCTCCGCACCCCCACTTCCCGCACATCTCCAGCGCCGTCAACGGCACCGCCGCCAATCCGAGCCCGAGTCGCCAGCCGCCGTTCTGTAACAAAGCGCGGAAGGCCTCGCTCAACGGCTCGTCCGCGTCTTCCGGATGACTGTAGCGAGGGCGCCGCGCCGGAGCGCCGTGACCTGGCTCCTCCCGTGCTGATTTAGTGCTGTTGTAGATGCTTTCTTTAAAAAAAGGAAAGAAAAGGAGAAAAAAAAACACACATTTGCCATTTTGTCTTTATATCATACATGTGAGATTTATAGTGGAAGTTGCATTTCAGTAGAAAATAGGGGAAATCGGCTGATTTTTAAGTGTTTAAAGCCGACGTTGGAGAAAAGAAAAGTAGCAGGTGAAGGCTGTTCTTACAGGGGACGTGCGGATAGGCGCGGAAGTACTCCTCCAGAATTCTGACGGAGTTGCATTTGTACAGTTCACTTTTCTTTCACTATTTGCCTTTTTTTGTTATTTTGATAAGTGAATGCGTGTCAAAACCGAAGGCTTACAGTTTATATTCATTATAGGAAGGGTTGTATATCTATAAGCTTTCACAATGCGGCTGTCATTTTGGGGGGGGGGGGGGGGGCCGGACAAGAACAAATTGACAAAAATTATTTAAAGCGCAAATTATATAGAAGTAAACTGCAACATGTACCCCAGCGCGAGGAACGAAAATGAAGAAAGTGTAT
>JAODKN010000079.1:13737850-13765510 GCA_026774425.1 Petrocephalus zakoni
GCTGTCTCCCCACCCCCCCCCAACACTCAGTGACATCATCATCCCGAGTCGACCTTGGCTGAGGAGGGTACTGCCTAGACTGCTCACAGGGTGCAGATGAGACACTAAGCTGGTGATAAGAAGGGTAAAGAAGATTGTTGGGACTTGCTGCCATCCATGCCAAGAAACACAGGGAGCCTTACAGTCCTGCAAAACTACAAGACAGTGTAAGCCGGAGAGACATTTAGCCCACTAATATACATGTATTCTCAGATGAGAATAGTCAGTTTTGCAGTGAGGGGAGATGGGATGCCACCTGTCCGTGCTAGGTCGAGAAATCACAAGGACAGCCTCAGGACCCTTTAAAGGGATGGCAATCTTGCATAAACAGAACCTGGACAATTAAGAGGCAACAAAGGCCTACCTATAGTGACCAGGAGGTACCTGTACACTGTACTATTTTATTTCCAAGTAGTCTATAGCACTCCCACATTCCCTTAGTAAGTACCCCCTACAGTGGATTCCCAGTCAGGGGTCTAGAGGGAAGTCAGTCTCCCAGTCTCTTAGTCAGAAGAACATGAATAACTGCAACAAAAGATATCATGCATAATCCTGAGAAGCACTGAGATAAGAGCCGGCAGAAGAGCCCGTGGTGTTCTGTCAGCCACTATGGCTTCTCGAGCACACCTCACCGTGATCTCGGCAAGCAGATTGACACCGGTAGTTTAAATTAGACCACGGTGTGTCTGCTTGCGTGCCAGCTGCAAACATGCAGTCCTCTTCTGCAGTCCATTCTGGAGTAGCGGTATTGCAGAAGATGTGTGTTGTCTCGAGGAGCTGAAATGGGGTCTGGAGAAATTTGAAGAGAATGCGGGCCTGCGGATGTGCGAGTCCCAGTAACCACACCCGGAGATTTCATTCTTCTGCTTGTCACCACAATTCTGCAGACTGTGTTCACGTGTAAGGAACGCTGTGCTGTGATTTAAGCGCTCTCCAGCTGCTCTCAGAGAGGAACCTCACCCAACTGGCTCCATGGCTCCTGTGGAGCTGTTGACTTGATAGATACCCCTTCCCAGTTCTCCTCCAAGGTCATGGGGGGAGGTCTCACCTCATGTGACGTTTGGACAGCGAGCTGTCACCAGGCCCGTGACGCCACCATGTTTTTAAGCACGCCAAGGAATGCTTCTGTGTGCCTCTGTAGCATGTCATCCCGCTGCTGGTCTTGGCAGTGGCATGTGGAATTGCATGTATCGGTGTTCCCCATCCTGGTCGTCGGGGACCCCCAGACGGTCCACGTTTTGGTTCTCTCCAAGCTCCCTGCCAGACAGCCCGCATTTTTGCTCCTCCCCGGCTCCCATGGACTGTCTGGGGGTCTCTGTGAAGCAGGTTGGGAAACACCGACAGTCTGCTGCTCTGCCACATGCACTGGTATCTGCAATCAGGTGTCATCTGATTGGACTTGTTCCTCACATGACATGGAAGGAGTCGTTGGACTGCCATCTTGATGGCACTCAACCTGTAATTGCATATACCTCAGAACTCACAGCCTCATCCATAACAATTCCAAGAGATAAATCCTTAGACTCACCCTCATTTGTCAGCTTAAAATTTTGAATGTTATTATGTTTGAGATTCAGCACACCACACAGACGTAGATCCATTTTATTAACTATATGCTCCTGCTTCCCAAAGATGGGATTTGCCCAATGGGGATATTTTGGCAAAATGTCTCTTAAGGTCCTATCAGCTCTCACTGGGGACAGGTGGTGCGCCGAACTTATTAACGTGTAAGCATTGCAGCACATTCAGAGAGTGTTCTGGTGTAGTTCTGTGTGGCATGTTGGTGGATTGAGGATCTCTGGACCCCAGTTCTTCCCAGGAAACTGTACAACTGGGTCTCCAGTGACTCACCTTCAAGGGTAGGCTACCTTTCATCCAAGGTTTATCATTTATACATTATATTAGCTATTTAATCCATTTCTTTAGGATAAACCTCAAATGCAATTGTGGAAAAAGAACACCATAGAAAATACATAATGGCAAATTCCTCTAAAGGTTCCGAGGAACAGGCAGCTTAAGGTTCCAAGAAATGTCCTGGGAAGTGACAGGGTACCAGCCCCGATGTGGGTTATCCTCATGTTGACGGGACCATGGTAGCCCTTCCCTGCCCTTGTGGGAGGGGCCTCTGGGCACCGCGCCATCCCAGCAGCTGCTGCTAACCGCCGGGGGACCACTCAACATCCCCCTGGCGAAAATCTAAAGCCCCTGTTAAGAAACATGCCACACTATTGTGTTTGTTTATTTTCGCACCCCTTGGCATGGCTAACACCATTCCCTGCCCAGCTGAATAATTGGAGTGACTGCTTTAACAAGATCACACTCCATTTGGAGCTCTTTATCTTATCATTAATAAGCTGCCTTTCCCCTCTCAGCTTCCCTAACAAAATGCCCGAGGAAATTAGCAATTCATGCTTAACAGGAACAATAGAACCTATAGAAGATTATCCTACAGTGGAGTCCCAAAAAATCGCTTGCAAAAAATAATACCTATCAACATTTTGGCGTATTTTTGTTGCAGTGGTCTAATCTCTTTTTAAATGCTGGATGCAATTGTAACAGCGATGCCCCATCTATACATATTTGAACCTAATTATATAATTTGTATGCTGTTACGTCTGGGGAACACACACATATAAATATGTGCAGGTTATCTTGCATTAAGGTATTTGGTAAACAAAAAATAACGGAAAAAACCTATTACAATAAAAACTTTGTTATGTACATGTAGTTTATGTAACTGGAAAAAAATTCAAGGGTAATTCCTGCATTATGAATATTTAAACATATATTGGTCAACAAAATGCATGTCTCAGAGCATGGACAAGTGTATCATCAGTGAGTGAATTTGCATATCTTTTCATGCAACCGCTTGCATTGAATATAGACAAATCTGCAAAATTCATATATTAATGTATAGGTTAGAAATGCATCGCATTTTCTCAGCATTACGGATGTGACTGCAATTGGACCTTAGTGCAAAATCGCAACCAAGCATTTGCTGCAGCACCATGAAAAGCTAAGGTGGCTACATTAGGAGTCCAGCCACAAGAACACAGTATCAACAGAATGCTAGGTAGTCTCCTCTTTCCATATTGACGGTATTATCTGATATGAGGCCAGTCTTTTCACAGTCAATAAAATTCTCCTCACTCCTGCATGCTCCCATTCACAGACCCTCTGAGAGTTTACATTATATGGTTCCATTCAAAAGAATTTCATGCTGTATTGGTCATGCTGGAATTGTCGCTTTCACTGTCCAAACCAGGTCTGAGACTTATATGTGATTGCTCAGTGGACGGTCAGGAAAGTGGGCCCGGATAGGCATCTCTGTCATGGAAATTCATAACGCTGAAGGTCCAAGATACTCGCAATCCGGATATTTCGGCGGCAAGCCTCAGCTGTGGAGCGGAAACGCGCGTCTTCCCTTCTCTCAGCACTGTGGCCGGTCTGACGTGCGCAGATTTCTCAGGCCGATGGTGAACGCGAGCCGGGCGGCCGCCGGTGACCGGCGGGTGTTTCGCGCATCCTGCCGCCCGCCCGCCCGCAGACGTGAAGCCGTCGCTCCGCGGCCAGGGTTATGCCCTGCTCTCTGCGGTCCGCCAGTCGCAGCCAGTGCTGCGCTAAACGAGAGCTGAAGAATCAAGGCTAGAATAAAGGAAGAATAAAGCCCTGCTGTCGTGGTCTCCCATAGAGGTGTCTGTGAGGAAGCTCTCTCTATAAATAAGGCAGCTAAGCAGGTGAGAGAGAGAGAGAGAGAGAGAGAGAGAGATCAGAAGCAATCAGGAAGATGACAGTACTGTACTGATGCTGCATCGAAATCTGAGAAAATATGCTGCACTTCCTCAAAAAAAAAAAAACCCTAGTGACCCTCTACACCCAGCAAGCTTGCCGCGTTTTAATTTAACCCGTGCCGCTGTCAGTGTCTCCGGCAAAACGTAGGAGGGAGGTGGCGGCTCCGTGTCGCTTCGGCCGACCCCCCCCCCCCGCTGCTCCCGACGACGAACTCGCGATCAATTTAATTACCACCGCGGGCGTCTGCAAAGTCACCGAGCGGCGTATACCTGGCCGCACCACGGCTGCCATTTGCATGGTCACAGCCTGCGGGTTTCACCTCCAGTGCAAAGTCCTCCACAATTTTAAGTCAACTGTCACAGAAAATTATGGATGTCATAGTTAAAAATAGTTATAAAGATCAAATAACTGCTCATAACTGATCCTAATTCTTTCGTTTTATATTCTTTTGTCTCCCCCCCCCCGCGCTTGTCCACTTCCATTCTCTCTTCAATATCCTGTAATATCTTCTCCAATCTACCCCCCCACCCCCTTTTCAGCTGGAGAAACACATCAAATCTGCCACTGCCTGGGTCATTTCAGAGGAGTCGGGGGGGTGGGGGAGGGAGCCGAACACTGACCGCGGCCTCGTAGCGACGGTGCCCCGGATGCCGCCCCGACCGCTAGCATCCTCGATGGACTGAAGGTTCACCTCGCGCGGAACCCATCAATGTCCTGCGGGACCCCAACCAAAAGGCTCAGTTTTATATTTGGCGGATTAGCCCAAACAGTCTGGAGCATCAGAAAACCAAAGCCGTTAGGCCTACTATCCTAAGTCAGTCAAGGTTTAACCAAGGATAGCTTGCACTTACGTGACACACACACAAATTAAGAAGTAGACAAATTAACATTACCCATCATTTGAGTATCAATTTCTTTGATTCTAATTTTGCGATTTTTGAAGCGGCCGAAGAATGGGATGAGATCGAATAGCTAGTTCGGTTGGGCTCAGAAATGAATGAATGAATGAATGAACAAAGGAAGGCGTGCTGTCGATGTACTTAGACCTACTGTGAGAAAGTAAATAAAACAATTTAAATTAATTGTCAGGCTTTTCAGTCTACCAAAGACTGGGACCCCGGTGAACCCCGGCCCAGCTCTCTCGGAGCTAATTCGCCTGGTAGCTGGGCATCGAGGCCATCCTGTAGCACAGCGCTTTCCCGTCAACGCATCATCTGCCAGCTTCACTGGCTCACAGATTCCCCGCCAGGCCAAACAGACAAACAGAAAAGCATTATACTTGGTAGTATTTGTCCTCTGACCAGCCCCCGCCCGCGCAGGTGCTCCCCTGCGAAATCCTGAACCTCATTTCGCAAAAAACATTTGAACCGAGTCTCGCCAATAAAGCCCAGCCGGGTTTATTGTCTGGCGAGCAGATGCCCGTGCATGCTTATGGTTTGATTTTATCTGCTCTTATCAAACCCCGTTCTCCAGGGTTCCGCGAGCGGAAGGGGCACAATAACAAATGTAGGAGTTATGACAGATGTTATTTTATACACAATATTTTTTGTGACAGATTGGACACCAGTATCAGTGAGCAGCGTATTTCTGAAGTCACCGACGGCGCGACGCACGGTATATGCTATATTGTTACATTGTTCCCAAGGTGCAAGCAAATTTATCCGCAGGTTAAATTGGTTTTGATTTCATTGACACGTGCTTGCTATAATCATTGTAAGACAGACAAGCACAAATAAATAGATCCGTTAATTGTGATTCTGGTGAATACCGAGACGGTTCCTATTAAAGGTAGCGTCTGTTTGAGGTATGTGACAGCTGACAGTGAATATAACTAATCTGTCATGGTAACTATAAATATGTATGGCAGAAATCAGAAGAATCAAAGACAACTGCTCTGGCAAAACCGAACGTGCGCGGGCCTATGTTCCATTTGTTAAGAACTTGTGACACCATCAGCATAATTTAATACGGTGTGTGCATATATATATACTTAATATATATAGTTGCTTACCCATCAATGATTCTGCAATTTGAATATTGCCGGTAAATTAAAATGGATTTTTTTTTAGTATGTGTTGTTTGCACTGTTTACTACACCTTTAGCTACCTTTCATTACCTAGCCTGGAAGCTTTCCCAGACACATCCGTCAACAAAGGGCCGACTTCGGGCTTTTTCTTCGGGCTTATTTGGTATGAAAACGCACGTGGAAAAATGACATTAGCGCAAAACCGGAGATTAAACATGAAGCACGTGCCAGCCGCACGGAGTCCGGCGCGAGGAGTTACCTGGTCGGAGCTTCCTACACATATCGCTTAGCCGGACTGGAAATTGGCCTTATTAGTGGTATAATGAAATCGAGCTTATAAACCCGCGAGCCTCGCAGCGCTATTAGCTGCGGAATAGAGTGGGAAATGGCAAATGGTCATTCTTACAAGTGCGCTCCACGGCTCCACACGATGAATCTGCCTGATCCTTAAGGAAAAGGAAGGCGGACACTATGCAGCGGCAGCTTAAAACATATTTCGGAGTCACCATAATGTTCTCCGGCTAGTCCGAGTGCGTCGTATCAAATCACGCTGTACAAAGTAAATAAGTTTACATTACGGTCAACTCCCCCCCCCATTTATCTCGTCCCTCCGAACAGCTGCGGACAGCAGGTGTGTGTGTGTGTGTGTGTGTGTGCGAGAAAGGATTAACCGCGGAAACAGGAGCCCATTTCAGCCCTCTTTCGGGCAAAGGAGAAACCATTCAAGGAAATAAGGAAATTGTTTTCATTTATATTGGCTCAGGACTACGCGCGGTACAGCACAGCGCGATCGTTTTATGCGGGATAATTCAGCACAGGAAGCAGTAATTATCCCTTGTTCAGTACAGTCAACACGGTCTCTCTGTTGGTCCCCTTAACTGACAATAAGGAAACATAAGACTAATCGTTTGCGATTTTGCTGCAGCAACTTAATAACTTATACTGGAAAATAATACATAATACATCGTACGTACTCCGGCCGATTAGGAGGTCGACTGTATGTTACTAGGCTACATCGTTACAGAATATCTTAAAAAGGGCATTTCTCATTTAAAAAAAACATACATAATTTAAATTACACCGGGCAAATATTAAAACGTAATGGTAGCTATAGACCAATTTGTCATTGTCCGAGTTTGGAAGGACATTAGTATTTACATTCGCAAAGAAGATCGGATGCCGTTCATTTAAAAATGCGACGTCGTAAATGGCATTTCTCCATATTTTTGTTCGCGTTTCCATAGATACATCCTGCTCGAGCTCTATCATCTTTTGTTCGGACCCAGACAGAAAGGAATCCGGCTGGGGGATCGGCGGTTCTCTGTCGCCCTCTGCCGGCAGCGTGTAAACGTTTCCTTACGCCAAGTGAGTGGGGCTATCCCAGAGACACCGCGCCACCCATTTATCGCCCCCGATTGCTTTTTCTCTTAAGTGTTTTGTATTATGTGCTGAACTTGTAGTTGCAGTTGTACTGTCATTGGCTACATTTATCTTCTCCGAGACAGCGAGCAGGTATTTCGTTAGAAATTGTAGTTTTGGTTGCTTGCCCTTCGTTTTTACGGTCATTTTTAAAGGTTTTCGAATTGTTTAATCTGTCCTCTTGTCGTTATTCTTCATGATCATTGATTGTTTCATAGTGTGTCATGTCCTATTACGGATACCGTACTAAGTTCCTGAAGCCTTATGAATAAATATAACGCAATTAAATTTCACTGCTAGAGCAATGAAGCCCGAATTTTAATTACGTTATATTTTGACGTTGCTGCTGCATAGTGCTTGAGATTTACTATTATTAGGCTGCGTATTATTATTATTATTATTATTATTATTACTTTTAGGCATGTATCGTCTTAGTCAATACATTTTTGCTGCTAAAATAAAAAAGGAGTTTTGTGATATACTAAAATTACGAATTACCCAGCAATGGACTTTACAATTATCGCCCATTACAAAATTTATTGAAACATTTGAGTTCTTGCTAAATATATCTACTTCTGTACCAATGACACAATCGTTTAAGTAGAAGCTTGGAGTTTAAAGGTCAAATTACTGGTAGTGTTAATTTGATAAGCTCTCTCTTTCAAAATAACTTTACGGTGAATAAGTATAAAATGCTTCTTAAAGTGCACGTTGTAATAAAGAGACGGAGTGTACTTATGTTGAACATAACGGCGCTGACGTGTAGTAAGGAGCCCATCCGAATAGCGCCTTGGATGCAATATGCAACGTGTAAATATTTCGTTAAATTCCTCAAAAACAGAAATGCACACATTTCGGAGCTTCCGTAAAAAAAATGATGACGGTGTCTTGTAGGACCGCGGCAGAATCTTTTGGTCAGTGGAGGTGCACTTCCTCCACTTCCCAATCTCAAGCGGACAAACCGTGGAGGCAAACCGATCTATCCCCCACCTCCACCCCGTGAGAATCGCTGCAAAGCGGAGGAAATTACCTTTAATGATAGAAAAGTACACGGGGACAGCACATGCGCACACACGCGCGCAAGCAGACGCGCAGACGAAAGGCACGTACGCAAGCTTCACGGGCCAAACCACAGACGCACAACTGTCAAAGCACGTGCATTTGTGTACATGCGATCAGTCAAATAGATAAGAATACTAGCGGTTAACATTTACTTTTTTGAATAAATGTAAAGAACCATATGGTTCACCTTTACTCGCGCTGCTCTCCTAAACTGAGTGGGTTATTAATCATACCATTTGTCAATTAACAATAAAAACCTTTATATAATATACACGGGGCGATGGGCATGGTTTACCCTGTTTTAAATATTTATCGCAACAAAATTATTAACATGCTCGTCATCCAGATGTTTACTAGAGAATGGAACTTAATTCAAGAAAATAAGCTAAGAGATAATAGCCTCATTCATGCACAGTAAAATCTGACCCCGGGGTGTTTATTTTTTAAAACGTTCAGTTATTTACACATTCCAGGCTGCCAGTACTGAAATTGTACTTCTCACTAGAAACGTATGTCATTTTTTTTAAGTATTACATGGTTTTGACTTAAGTGTCCCAGAGCGACACAGACATAGATTTGTGTAAGGACACGTGTAAGAGTTTAACAAAAGGCACGAATATTTGTCTCAAGACGGACACTTCAGATATGGAGACCTTATTTTCCGAGGAGCTATTTATTACCGAAAATAAACCGATTGGTAGCTGAAGTAGCCAGATAGCGTTAAAGTGGAGGATAGCGTGCACAAAAAAATGAAAGCGGTACCAGAAAGTTTCTTAAAAAGCCTGACCGGTTCCGCCTGCGCAGCGTCAGCGCGTTTTGCTTCCGGCCGCAGTGGAACACGCAACCTGTGAACACCAGCAGTCTCAACCCGCACCCCTGCCCTTAAAAGTACCTGATTATTCCATAACGGCCCATACTGGAAGTTCCATCCGGTGGCACGTTACAAAAATAAACGGAATTGATTCCATACCTTTACCTACCCGTGGTCCTATTCAGAGAGTGAAATGTACTTCTGGTTACAAAACTGCAGTGGTCACAACCAACCAGATGGGGGAAAACAACACATACAGCAAGCAGTCCTTGCAAAGTGTGAGCAGAGCGCGCGCCTGAGAGGACGCGACGGAGCAAACAAACATGACCATGGAGACCTGGCGGAGCAGACAAAGTGCTTTAGTTTATTGAGCAATGCCTATGGTGTGGGGTGGGTTAAACAATTATTACATCATACAATACGAGGCAGCCCTCACCCTCCACAGTTTATTCACAAAGACGGTATTGCGGACAATGGTTCATGAGCATTATTATCATGAATAGTAAATTATTATCATCAGTAACTTTCAAAGCATATAACATACAGCATACAAGCCACATCTGAGGATATTTCCAGATCTTTGATGAAAACATTGAGGTCACATGAACCAAGAAACGATGGCAAATGTTATATAGATTTTTTTTTTTTTAAAAAAAGGCCAGAACTTTTTGTCTGTCTGCAAAATTCTGAATATACTGAACCTTTGTGGTCATTTCACACAACGAAAATGTAATGCGATGTAACACAGTGAACTGCATACATGAGCTGAGGCTGTTGTTTGCTTTTTGGCAAAAGGTAACCAGGGATGAACATGTAAAACCAATCTAAAACCACAGAGTGGGGAGGCGGGCGAGACAGGCATTCTGACCACGCACTGACATTTTTTTTTCTTCTTTTTCCTCTTTTACAAATTACTTTAAAGCTGTGTGACACAATCTCCTTGTGAGTTTAACACTACACATTTGTTGAAGCTGGTTATTCCATCTTGTGGACAAATCCTTTTGCAGTTTATAGTCCATCTGACCCCAGCATTTAAACCACAAAAGAAATCAACTGAACAATATTTAACTGTAAAAAAAAAAAAAAAAAAAAAAAATTCTGGGCAAACAGCATTGTAGCGGACAAGTGTTTTGGGCTGTCACAGTATCCAATGAGAGGAAGGGGACTGATGCACGAGCGTTCTGCACGTTGATGAGGAAGCATGAGCACTATGACAGCACAGTCAGACACTAGACACCACTCTACACTATCAAAGTCACAACACACGCCTCTGTCTCGACAGAACAGATGTCAGCTGTGCGGACATTCAGAATCACCTTGGAAAAGATAGATGGCCATTTTTTCTTTTGTTTTTTTTTGTTATTAAACTCGCGTAAGTCTTATGTCACTATATATTTGTACACCTACACAGAAAAAAGTGGAGTAACCTCAGAACTAAATTTCAACCTCCGTTTTTAGAAAATAACCTTTTTACCTTTGTTTAAAAAAAAATTAAAAATACAAAATTAAATAATTTGGAATAAAAAGGCACACCTCTCGCACAGTGAATACATTGAAAACAGCATAAAGCATGTTTAAGATTATTTCGCAAACTATATTCTGGAGAAAGAACATGTAACTGTATCAGAATATGTAATACTATAGGTTACTGGAACCAGACGAAACAAAAAAGTAGTTAATTTAGGCAACATGCTCTTTTTTTGTTTTTACACTGTTTATGTTTTGTATACATTTTAAACAATAACATCCTTCATATATCAGAACACGTACTTTCATTCTGGGTGTTTTTTTTAAATACTTACAAAGATGTGTTGACTAAAATGGAATGTAAAAATAGATCGTTCATATATCCAAACAAGAAAACGAAATGTGATTTTTGCACGGGTTCAGAAAATAACAGCAATATTAAGGTAATAGTGAGGAAAAATTAATTCTTTAGCTTGCGATGCTCGTTACCTAAAATTATACCACACAGGTTACAATTCACATAACTTACTGCCAGTATTGCATTTCCTTTGTCATGGTAACCACAGGGAATGGACACAAAATTATTTTGGTGCATTTTGTCATGCGTAAAAACTATTTTAGTTTATATGTAATTTCCTGGTCTGTGACCAAATTTTAATGTACAGCTGAATGAAGTTACACAGCCCACTAGGAAAAACTGACAGTCAACGGGATTGGCGAGGTGCATGACATTTAAAACAATCTTCCCCAACAGCCCACTACTTTCAACTTCCTGCCTGTACGGCAAAACTGAAAATAGAAAATCGGATCTATATCGATGTGATACCACACTAAACCTTTCCTGGCAGTAACACTTGAACCAGACCAACGGAGGAGAAAAAGTGAATATTCTCTGGAACGGAGGAGAAAAACATTGAACAGAAGCAAAACAACAGTAACAGCACAAATGTGTTTGTGCCAGTCAAGTGAAGGAGGGGAGGAAGAAAGGAAGGAGAGAGGGACAGAGAGAGAGAGCGAGCGGAGGGTGACAGCGTGAGAGGCTGTGGTACTGTCAGATGCCGATGCCGGTCTCCTTGGGAGACAGGAGTATGAAGATGAGTGTGGATTTGTCGTCAAGAGGGGGCGCTACAGGCAGTGACAGGTGAAGCCGACATCAGCCCGCCGTGGCTTCCTGGAAGACTGCTCCGCTACGGTGTGCGCGGGAGCTGGCCGTGAGGCGGCTAGGCCTGCACTTGCTGCTGCTCCCTCTCTATGCCTGTTGGCCCCGCCCACTGCGGACACAGCCTATAAAAATCTAAAATTACTTCCATAAAAAAAATAAAATAATAATAAAAAAAACAACGAACTAATGAACAAACGAAAAAAAAAAACAACAACAAACATTTTCAAAGTCCACTCTGGAGGGATGTCTACCAATTTTTCAGTCTCCTCTCTTGTACCCCCCGTCCCCCACCCACCCCAAGCTCCCCAATTAATTTCTTACTAAAAAGAACAAAAGAAACACTAAGACAAACAGGTAACTTGAAAATGCTGGGAAAAATAACATATATTACAAAACAAGAACGGCCAAATTCCCACATGCTACCAGCTCGGAAGGTACTTCCTTTTTAATTTTACCACCCTTCCAGTCCCACGGAACGAGTTGAAAAAACAAAACGTAACATAAATGTAAACAAACGATGAACGGAGCTGGTGAGGGCATCCCCCGAGGCTGAATGTGAGCGCGCCTTCCGTCCTACTGCCGGGGTCCCTCTCCACCCCCTACTTATCCCTGTCACCATCTGAACCCCAGGCTACGACAGAATGGTGGTGATGAAGTCGTAGAACCTCTTCGAGTACTGCTCGGGGTTCACCGTGGAGATCTCCGCTCCCGCCTGTGCGACAGGGGACAAGCTGATAAACGGAAGGCGCAGAGGCCAAGACGGGAGACCCCGAAGCCGGAGCGGCCCACACTCACCCCGTGCTTTACGGTCTTGGCTGCGTGGGCGGCCTTCTTCTTAGCATCGTAATGGGTCAGGATGTCTATCACTGCCATGAAGTAGACCTCCTTTCTTGGCGAATCTTTGGCAGGAGGGAGGAAAGGTAAAGCGAGATGAATTCCTTGAGATGGCTTCAAGTAAACATTGATGCCAAAACGTGCAAAATAGTAAAGATCGGGATCCAAATGGTCTCTGAATGACATGGCCTTTCCTACCACTTACTGTCATGGCTCTTGATTGCATAAACGTCAATGGTTGGGTCAAACTCCCCGGGCCCCAATGGCTTAGTGCTGTCCAGGGTGTTGCTGGGACTGTCAGGGGGGGTACCCACGGCTCCGCCGTCACTCTCCCCTTCGTCCTCGCCTTCGTTGTCCTCGCTCTCTACCTCCTCCTGCTCCGCCCGCTCCACATCATGGATCCCGACCAGCAGGCTATAATCCATCAGCTTCATCTGGGCCAAGAACTGGCAAGAGATATGGGTTAGATATGGAGAACAGGAAGTAACACCAACCAAAAGGGTTTCCAAAAATGTTTTCCTAAGCAGTGACTGCTTGATGACAGGCTCAGTAGGTAGCACTATAGCCTCAAGCATCCAGGGTTGGGGGTTCAAATCCCTGCTGTTTGCAGGTTCTCTCTGTGTCATACAGTCTTCATCCCACAGTTCAAAGACACATAGTTAGGCTCATTGCTAAACTGTGTGATTTTCTGTGAGAACCGGCCCTGTGTTGAACAGACATCCCATCCATGATGCTCCCCCACTTTGTGCTGCCTGGAATAAGCTCCAGGTTCACCCTATGACTCAGCGTCAAACAAGCGGTTGGAAGATCGATGGATGATTGCTCAATGAAGTAACATGCAGTAGACGTGGAGATGTGGGCTGCTTGAACAAAACACGAAGCAGATCAGGTGGGCCTCCATGCTCACCTCAACATCTTTCTTGAGCTTGTCTAGGAACATCTTCTTGTTGTCCTCGTCAATGTAGATCTTCTGGCCGTCATTGATGAAGTCATTATCTTTGTATGTAGGGAGCTCCTTGGTCTGATGACATTGGGAAAGAGGTACCCATAAGAAAGTTCACGTGGCTTGCTCTGGGAACGACCTACAAAACAGTAGGCATGCTGGACGACTGAAACGGACTGTGAGCTCAAGTTCAAGCCCCTCCCCTTCCTTTTCCCCTAAAGCCCCTCCCCTTCCTTTCCCCCTAAACACATTTATTTTCCTGCAAGAGAAACAAAACCGTTTCCTTTTACGGAAGCCCTGCCCAACGAATCATGCTAATGACAACTAGTGACCACAGAGGGCGCTGTTGAGCTTCCTAAGAGCTGCTAAGCCTGCACCTAAACCTAAGGACACCTAAGGATGGACAGTAATGCGTCAACAAAGGTCAGTCCAAAAAAGTTCCAGTGAGCCACGGTGACATCCCTTAGCTTACCGGTTATCTCATTCCACAGGAGGGCAGCACACACACGGTCATGCTGGCTCAGAGCTTCACAAACGCTGCCCAGACCCCAGCTACTGCAGAGCGCAATGCAAGGACAGCAAATATACGACGAAGGACCTTCCCCCAGCTATGCCTAGTCACGACTGCACTGGTCTGTTCTTGAGTCAAGCATAATCGACACACAAAAAAGCAGCTACAGTGCAATAACTCAAGCACTCACTAAACCGTTACACAAATACAACACATGTAGAAAATAACAGCATTCCTCATTGCCAAACCAACGCTTAATCTGCTTAAAATTAAGTTATAATGATGTATGCTACAGTACCCCTCAAAAGCAAACAAACATTAATTAGAGGGAATGAACAGGACGACCTGATCACAAAGAGTTCTCTAAACAAAGTTCGTATCATACGTGTCCTGGCCTTACATTTGGATAAAAGGGTCCTCTACACCCTCTCCTCTGAGGGACCACACGGTCCACCTATTTGATCTTATTACGCCCCTCCAAACCGCCATCATGGTGCACGCGTGTACACCAGAAAGAGGAACGCCAGACAACAGACATCAGGCTCTACCGGAGATGCTAATTACATCCACGAAAAAATCATTGCTCCTGCTGCAATTCCAATGAGTTCTGGGACAGGCAGCGACAGGGAGATATCAGGCTACTGCAGAAGTCAGTGATACCTGCGATTCCGGTCTGAACATTTTCACAAGAAAATCTGGAAATGTGGACTTTTACTCACCTTAAACCAACGCAACACACCCCCCCCCAAACAGATAAAACCCTATTTCTGGCATGGTATATATTTAAAATAGCCACAGCCCTGACATAGAAAAGCCTTGGATAAATGACACCTGTAAGAAAAAAGAAAGAAATACCTGCAAAATACCTGTTTTGGGAAAGGGGATGTTCTTATTCTCCTAACCCAGAACACAGATCACATAAATCACTCAGCAGAGAGGTCCTTTTAGCCCTCAAAGTCATGCTAAAATTGGCCCGAAGAAGTGAGAAATATTCCAACAATGGAGAACCAGACTTTACTCAACACATTATAAAAGGGAAAAAAAGTGGCTGCAGATCTCACTGCTGCTTGTCTTACCTGCGTTTCTCTGACACAGCTGAAGGGTTAGTACACATGGGGCCTGATTTACAGAGAGCACCCAGAGGTGAAGGACTAAACTACACACTGAGAATCACCATTCCTCCGGGATCCATGCAATTAGTTACATGCCATCAACCTCGACAAGTGCTGCTGGCTCACCCTTCACGTCACGTCTACTGAAAGCGGCAGAAACTGCAAACAAGGGAAAATACTGTGACCATATCTGCACGCAAATGGCCAAGATGTGAGCGTGACTTCGTACAGAAACAAAAATACCCCCCAAAAAAGAAAGGGTTAAGTTACTTTTAAAGCTGTAAGTGACCCGAACAGGAGATCCGAGACACGTTGATTCAGAATTCAGAATCTGGGTCATCGGGAGACAGGAAAGTGCACAAAGCAGGCAAACCTCATAATAATTTCAGCAAGGGATGATGGGAGGGGGGTGTGGTAGTGGAGACTTTCCCAGCTCAAGATCGTGCTGATGTCAAGTTTAAGTCAGTCCATCTCAAAAGAGATCAAACACTGAAGGAAAATAAACGCTGCAGCAATTTAAGCCAGATTCTCAGGAGGTGACATCTACTGCCAGATCAGGAGCAACATGAGATGGGTGTCCACCGCAGCAAAAGAACAGACTTAGAAATAAGTAAGTAAATAAATATAAATAAAAACCTCTACTAGTGTCACATTCAGGGGCTTCACAGCCTTTAAAAAAGTGTTCTGCAAGGGCCTCATATGGAGCAGCTGACAGCACATTAGCCATCCGGCGTTATGTCCTGTCGCGTTGCCCCAGCTAACCAAACCGCAGCTGGAGAGTACGGCGTGAGCTGGTCTCCGTCAACAACATCACACAGGACGGAGCATCCAGACCTCAGCTCTGCGCAACACTGGGATAAATCCAGATTACCTGCGCTGAAAAAATATATACTTAAAAACTCCAGCAAATGCGTTATCTATTTTTATTTTCTGCTTTACAATTAGTTGCAAATTTGTGATGCCTAAAGAACATTAACCAATAAAAAA
Source organism: Petrocephalus zakoni (assembly GCA_026774425.1). Lineage (NCBI taxonomy): Eukaryota > Metazoa > Chordata > Actinopteri > Osteoglossiformes > Mormyridae > Petrocephalus > Petrocephalus zakoni. The sequence continues at coordinate 13,754,017 of JAODKN010000079.1, forward strand.
AAGAAGAATTTAATGTTAGGCACAAGTTACTTAGCTATCTGAAGCTGGTTTTCATTTTCATGTTGCACGGCATTCTGGGTATTCACTTTTATAGAGGCAGCCCTCATGAGACAGTCCATCATACCTCTATCATGCCAACGCGCGGCCTGGCGGCGGGAAGGTAACGGGGGGCGGCAGGGCATACGAAGTGAATGGGGGCGTCAGCAAGCGCCCGCTCTCTCCGCGGTCTCTTACGTGTTTGATGGCGCAGTAAAAACGCGTGGCGATCCTGATCGTTTGCAGCTTTTGGCTCATGCGCGATTTGGCGGGGGCTGACTCCTCGGGCGGGCGCGGCGGCTAAAGACATGGAAGGAGAGGTACACTTTTCAGGAGGCTTCGGGGGGGGGGCGACAGCAGCACGTCACCGTCAGCTGGGCCAGTGCTTCCTGGAATCTGAAAGAGCCACTCGTGCAGAAACGCAGTGCCGGACGGGCAGTGCCACAGCATCTCCCGGCATTAGAAGGCCTACTCGTCCTCCAGAGAGGCCGACCTTTTTCAAAGATGCAGTATAACATTTAAATTCAGTTGAAGTGACAGAAGAAAAAAAAAAAAAAAAAAAACGAAAAAATTTAGGAAAATTAAAACCAAAATTTTGATTTCAGGGCAGAGCAGTGAACTGGAAATTTCACCTTTATTCTGTATAAATCAACGTTAAAACAGAATATACAAAATAAGGGTCAAACCTCCTTCCCCATGCCATGAAATCAAAATCAGGTGATCAAATAGATAATGAATAAATCAATAATGATAAATAGACAATGAGGTAGATGTTGGAATGGTGAGAAATATTTCTATAGTCATATACCATTAAGACATTTTGAAATTACATTTTCACAGCTTATTTTGTAGATACGAATGCCCTAGTGTCTGTACTAGAATGCCAACTGCCTCCAACGTACTATAAATTCGCACAGTCATGTCTATCTTGTTTCTGCCGTTTTGGTGCCAATAGCAGCAGCCAGTTGCTCATTTGCTGATCTCACTTCCAGAGAACATTGGCCCCTCTTCCCTGCTTTCCACAGTAAATGCTCAGGACCTGCAGACTTCAGCTCATTCTGACTGCCACTGGGGCCGCGGAAATTCGCCGAAATTCTCAGAAAGGCAGACTGGGAGCGCGCTAGCTTCCGTGAGCATGCACGGACGCGTCTCTCCCGGTCACCTACGGCGACGGCATGCACTAGCCTGGCAGTGGCGCAAGTGACTGGGGGGGGGGTGACGTCAGAGATGAACATGTCCCAAACTCAACCGGCGGGCCCAATGCCAGGATGAAACAACAAGAAACAAAAGCATACAAGGAAAACGAAACCAGCAAAAAAAAATGAATAAATAATCCAGATAACTGGCTGCAGTAATTGAATGTTCAATTACAACCACAGGGGGCTGCCGTTACAAGCCTTTAAAAATAACAAATGGGTAAGTTATTGGGCCATACTGCCTGCCATAGAATCTACAGCACCGATGTATGAGAGTGGAACGTGCCAAAACAAACGTGCAAGGAAACCCAGGTATGTATGAAGGCACATCTCAGGCACGGCAGATCCGTCCGTCTCGGGCGCGGGTCCCTCTCCAGCTGCACACTGCAGCACTGCTGCGTTGGCCGCTGGCCAATCCCTCGGCCCGCGCCGGGGCGAACAGATGGGCGCATGCGTGCACACTCATACATACGGACGGACGCGAGAGGGACCCCTCGGCAGGCTGACTTTGCTTCGTGAGGGAGAGAGAGGGGCCGCATTGCCGCGGTAACGGCACACCTCACACCCGCCAACCCGGAACTGGGCCTATGGCTCCAAGGATGACCTCCAAATAAGTGAAGCCTATCCACCTCCATCTGTGACCCGGCGGGTCCGTTTATACGAGATCCGTAGGATGGAAAGTCAAGCGAGCTCCAATTATCGATACAAGTAAATAAACCGGACAGTTGTAAAGCTGAAGACGGCCATATCCAACAGCCTCGAGGCATTTGTTACGGTAATATGGGTCTCCCCGAAGCTGTAACGCTGTAACGTAAAATACCGCCATGTGGCCGTTGCGGGAACTGCCGCACATGTCCGAGGAGAAGTGGCACCAGGAACAAACCGCACGCCATGATGTAATCCGTGAAGTCATGTCTCCCTGCCAACACGCCGTGGCTCAGTTATGTGCCACCATTGTTGCTCCTTCCCGAAAAACCATCGGATCGCATCAAAGCATAAGTCCCGATAAATAATAAATGAATCAAGTTCATGAAACAATTCATCACATATAAAAAAAATTATAAATAAAAATAAAGTAATTGGCACCAGTAGATATTACACGTAATTCATGTATACCGACCACTTCGCACACTGCCAGCAGTGCGATTTTTATACTCCATATTCTTTCATGGCTTGTTCGGATGTCCACTCTTTGAGCGGCAGAAGGCTCTTCCCAGACAATGACGATGTACTCAGCATGGAGATGGGTCAGAGCGATACTGAGGCAAATGCACACACAGTAAGAACGAGGCTTCCAGGAGGAGGAGGAGCGCAAGGCCCTGAAGCGAATGCAAGAAATCGCCGACCAGGTCACGCGATTCGCCTTAGTCCATAGGCCGCGCCATAAAAATTGGTCTAAATTGAGCCGTGGGCGATATTCGAGCTCACGCTGCACTGCAGGGGCTGCGGTCGCCCGGGGGTCATGTGACGTGTCGAGAGCCGTGTCTGAGCCTGTCCTCTGATCTCTGATTCGCCGCAGCAGGGGGTTGGATGTCCTGGGACGGGGAGGGTAAACCTGCGGGGATTAAGCAACGCCAGAATGGAGCCGGAGCGATCAGCTTCTGCCGCACAACAGGATTAGCAGGCAGCCTTCTCACCTCCCACCGCCTGCTGACACCCCAGCCTGCCCCCCCCCCCAGGCTGCCCCCGCGGGACCAGAAGGCGCCTTGCCTTCAGCCTCAGGCCCCTTCAACGCACCTCACCCTAATCCAGCGTTTTCCCAAACTGGTCCTTGGGGACTCCCAGACAGTCCGCGTTTGTTGTGGCAGGGAGTTGGGAGGAAGCAAAAACCTGGACCGCCTGGAGGTCCATGAGGACTGGGTTGGGAAATGCCGCCCTAAACGACCATCAGGCTCGTGAAGGACGCGATGCGGACGGACCCGAGCTGACAGGAGCAGCGCTGACGAGGGCAGGGGCTACCGCAGATGAGGCTCTAGCGGTTAAAGTGACACAGCATTGCTACACAGCAGGCCTTCTTTAACAGCCCCGTGCTGGACCGGCATCCAGCAGCCCTGGAGGCAGCAAGGGAGAGGTCACTGCTCTCACATGAACCCAGCAGAGTCGTTTCCCCGCATACCTTTAAATCATACTCATTTCCTTCCTTATTTTGCACCTCCACCAGCTTCCGGTCGAACGGCTGCCGTGAGGAAACTCCCATCATATTGTCTAACGATTGTCATTCAGAAGGTGACAGCAATTAAGATCCCTTAGCAGCAGATCAATGCACCAGGGCCACTGGGAAAAAGTGATGATTCTGAAGGCATTTTTAACACAGACACTCAAGGCGACCAGCAACATCTCAGCCGATTTCAAATCTGCCCAAAAAAAAACCCACTGGCGGCCCTTCCCCATTTACTCCATTTATAGGATCTGCCGTAACTGCTGGGCTACTTTTACTACCATGTCCCCCTAATATCCAGGGTCCCACCATCTGCAAGTGCTGCAGGTCCAGACTAGTCCTTCTAAATTTATAAACGCAGTTGGAGAGGACAAGCAGCACTCAGCAAACAACACTACCTGAAAAGAGACGCTCGCCGAAAAGCTGGGCAAAAAAAAAAAAGAACCCCCAAGAACACAGAGACATGACGCTACGCTCAGCGCACCGGCGACCATCTCCTTGCTCGCCTTCTCCTCCCTGCTCCGACAAGCTCGGGCTCCTCAGCAGGCCGATGAGCAAATATGGAGCAGCTCACACACAAACTCACACGCAAGCATGAGGTGGGCAGAGAGAATAAGGCCTACATCTAGATACGAGGAGCAAGACGGGCTTCCCACACTCAGAAGCAAGAAGGGTCAAAACGTAAACAAACGAAAAACATGGATGACAGCAAACAAAACATGGCCAAACACAAAAACTGGAATGGACATGGCAGGAGAATATGATCTATTGTTCTTATTCCCCACCCATCTCATTGGTGACGACCAATGGGCAACAAACTAGTATTCTTTGACTGTAACACCCCTGCTAAATTTCAACGCCAGGTCCTGAATACATAAGTTTCCCCCAATAGATTTAAAGGAAAACAACAGCTATGGCCTAAAATCTGCACAGATTAAATGTCGACGTTTCACTAACTGACCAAAGCCACACTGGTTATGACACCACTTAACATGAGAAATGTACAAGCAAATTCAACTAGAATGATTTACCTTTTCCTTATCACTTGCCTCCCTGGCCACAGTAGAGCCCTAAAACAGAGAATCAGAAAAGGACTTGTTATTCAACTTATTTATACGCGAAATGAACAATAGAGACGGCCAGAGGAGCCAGCCGACAGAGGGGACTGACGGACGCTCACCTTGAGGTCGTACTTCTTGTAGACGGACAGTCGGTGGCTGAAAATGTTGCGCGTGACAATCATATAGGTCTCGTCTCCATCAACTGTGAGACGGTACATGCCAAGAAACTGGGGAAGCAATGTGTTGCCATGGCACTCCACAATGAACTGCAAAAGGGACACCCAAGGCGATCATTAAGGGCCAGGAACCCTCAAAGTCCCTCAAATCCCACCTCGCCGTCTTCTTGCCGCACCTGGTGATACTTCTTCAAGATGTTGTGCATTTCAGCGACGTCCTCGCTGGTGATGATCTTAATGACGTACCTCTTGTCGTAAGAGGTATGGAATCTTGCCCCGCTGCGTCCCTGTGCGTCACTCGGAATGGGGGCGCTCCGTGTGAGAGAGTTCTGTTGGGGGAGGGATGTATAGTGCTGGGGGTGGTCATGCCTTCAAAGTGGATTAAGACTCCTGCCTTGGGCCTTCAACCATTAAGGGTTCTAATTTCACATTTCAATCACTCGGACAAAAGACTGATAGTATGAAGGAGATCGACATCTTGGCTGATGATGGAGAAACCCATAACAGTTTTACCGCGAAACAAAACACTGGTATACAAAACTGGTATACATTAGGGCAAACTCAAACCCTTCACCCAAGCTCCATTTTGGATAAAACTATCTTAAATGAAACGGCAGACTCAACCATATAATTCCAAACATCCATCCATCCATCCATCCATCAATCATCTACCTACATCATCTGGATAGGGGGGCTGCAGCCTAACCCAGACAGCATAGGGCACAATGCTGAGACACTCCAGACGTTATGCCAGATCATCCATATCATCGTTTACTGAAAATAATAGCCCAACTGTAAGTTTAATGGCGAGCATTCTTTGCAATTACTGAACTGTTCCAAAAGTGCATTATCTAAAAAGAGAATGCACATAAATGAGCCAACCAACTTTAATTTAGACATTTGCTACATGAGTGAGCATGGTATGAAAATTACCAATAAAGCTGGCTTTTTGTTGTGTTCATCAAACCAACAACCTGGAGTGATTTCTCCAACTGTGAGCTCCACCCTAACTTAGTAATTATGCTCCAGAATCAGACCTGCTCACACTCAAGCCCAGACATGCTGATGCACAACCTGGCCAGTTCTCAAGGAAGAGTCATGGGGACAGCTGTCCCAGGAAAGATGCCTCCTATTGTAGCCAGCTATCACCTTGCCTGACCCTGGAGCTCTGCAGCCACTAAGCACTATTCCATGTGTCGGAAACCCTCCATCACTATCAGCACTGCGCAATCAGATTCATGTGCTACCAGTGAGACCCTATCTTCCAACTGTATACAGCACCAAAGCATTCTGGGAAAGAAGCCAACATTTGCATGGCTGGAGACTGAAGCTGGCAACAGCTGTTGACATGAATTTATGAGAGCCACATTCTGCGCTGGTTGTGGGCTACAAATTCAATAAAAGCCCTTGAAAGCAAAGTTTTCAATATCGCGTATAATGTTTGCATTAAAATAAATGGTGTGATGTTTGAAGTTCATTTCAAAAAGGTCACTGTAAGAAAAGATAACATGCAGTGCCATCTCTGTGTCCTGCTGTGAATTATATCATGTTAATGAGGAAATTTGGCACTTTGTTCAAGCTGATGACAAGACCCTAAACCGCCCTGGTAGAGATTGATAACTCAACGGTGACACATGACCTGCTGTGATGCGCAGAGGCCACAGACGGAGATTCCCAGGAATAAGTTCCCTAGTTGCTAAAAATGACATATGTTGAACTCTGGATACACAGCAAGTAAAAATGAGGAATACTGCTACTTCTGCTGCTATGCCATGGCAGCAGCCATGAGGTTCCCAGGAATCCTGCCACATAGTAGGAGTCCCTAGTACTGAACAGGAAAACCTGCCAACGACCACTCCCATCGTTAATGAAGCCATTTACATTCCACAGGGCAGCGGCCCTAATATCAAAGTCAACCATTCTTAGACATCGTGGCAGCGGACATGAGAAATACCGAGCTGCAGATGAGTTCATCCTCCTGTGGCCTTGCAGGGCATAGTTGTGGGGCTGAGGAGTCAGCTTTGAAAAGTTGCTTCTGCGTTAAGCAAAGCGGGTCAAGGAAGTGCTGATCAAGGGTACTGGAGCTTCTGAATAATTAAATACAGAAATGCTTGCAAGTGAACTGGAAGCAGGCCTTTATTCATGTTTTAATATGAACGAATACACCAGAGTATTCTGGGCATTCGATGTTTAGAGGGACAGGTAGATGCGCAGCATGATCTTTGACTCTCCTAACTTGAAGCAGACTCAAGGATCGTCAATATCAAAGGCAGCCACTGTCTGTCGCGTGAACTGTGTTGTGCAGAGCACCACCTATAGATGATCGAGAGGAAGTGAGGGAGTTAATACTCAACTTGGAGTTTCAGAGAAACAATGACAGGACTAGTGGGACACTACCACCCAGGACTGTGGGGGTTCTGGGTGACTGAGGCAACTTGATGACATTTTGTGTGCATCTGCTAATTAGGAAACATCTCATCACTGAGCAAGAATGCCTGCGGTCTCTGACTGAGGGAACACATGGTCCGGGGAGAGATGACAGAGACGGCCACCAAGCGCGAAGCTGTGGATCCTCAGCAGAGGATGTGCCATGTCAAAGACGGGGAGCTGGAGAACTCTTTGGGAACCTCTGGGCGTGTGGGTCACCCTGATTGGCTCAGGAATCGAGCCCATTAACTGCAGCAGCCAGGTCCCCGGGGAGCCGACGCACGTGGCCCCCCAACCTTCAGTGCAGCTGTTGCCAAAGGTCTTATATTTGATACACCAAACAACCCATAAAAAAAACACAGTGACCCTTTTCTGTGCTTATTTACATACACAGCACTGGTCAGGCTTAGAATCAAAATGGAATGACTCCCAGGGTGTTGGTGGAGTATACCAAAATGACATGTAGGGGGGAGCACTAATTATTAAAGATATTGCAAGGTCAGGTACAGGCCAATTTCACCTGCAATCAGTCACTAATGGCACAAAATGTATATATTCTGCCCCTCTTTCACAGATATCATGGTCCATTCCCAGTTCATGTTGTCCCTGCTTGCTTGTAACACCCGTCTCTCCCTCACCCTAAATAAAGTCCCCTTTTCTTTCAGCACCCTCCCCCCCCCCACTTGTCAGTCTCATGGATCGGTCCACAGCCGCTCACCGCATAGCCATGACTACACCTCAATATGACACCGTCGAATCCTCAGTGACGAAAGACGACCTGCCGGCCTCTGCCGACTCACACAATGTGTCCCGGCGAGATTTACAGGCAGACGGCCCGAGACTGACAGTAATAGGCGTCTCGCTGGTAGCTTTACAGTTACTGCATACTTAGTGTGCAGCGCCTCATCACTCAGGGGGATGCACACGGAAATGCTGGGACGTTTGTCTAAAGGCCGCTACATTTTATGTTCTGCTGCTTGGCAAGACCATCAGCGGCAGAGAAGTCTTTGGGCAGGAGCAGCTATACTCAGTGTGCTGACTCAGAGTTTACACAGTGACAGGAACGTCAGATTTCCCCCTGCCCCCCACCCCACCGAGAGCCTGATACCCCCATGCATCACGAGAGACCTTTGAAACAAGTAAATAAAACCTCATCATCTGCGAGAAGCCTGGCATTAAATCTCCTCATAGCTATTATTCATAGTTCCATGCTGGAGGGCTGACGATAAGCTTGCATACATTTTAAATGTTACAATGAACTATATATAGACCCAAAAATGCATTGTTTCCATAAACAAATGCGCACGATTCCTGAAAGGTACCTCCCGGGCCTCTCAGGGATCTTTCAGCCTAAGTGGGGACCAGCAAAGTGTGTTGTTCCTCCGCAATCTGTCACTACCGAACAGACAGAGAGTATCTCTGCAGTCACAGGACAAGCTGAGATGTACTTTATTTCCGCGCATCATCTCCCGAAGCCCCTAATTACATCAGCTAACCCCCCCTTCCACTGGCGCGCCCCCCCCCGACAGCCGCCACCGCCATCCAAGCCGCTTTCCCCTCCCACCCGCCTCTTCCGAGACAAAAACAAAAATAAGCAAATGAATCACATTTCCAGAACAGTTAGAGACAGCTCTGGTGCCCTTAACGGGCTCGGAGCTCTGCATCTTGAGACTTGGAGCGTGTGACGGTGTCCCGCTCGGAGGCCGGGAGGGGAGGGGGGGGCGACAGCAAGGCCACATCCCGGACTTCAAAGATCGCCCACGACGCAGGCGTAATCCGCAGGAAACAGCTGGTGAGGTCAGTGGGAGAGGCAGACGGCCAGAGAGCCTGGGGAGAGCCTCATGAGAGGGGGTGCCGGGAATTAACCCTGTCCGGACTTCGCGTTCACGTCTGAAGGACGTCTCGTGACCACGAGGAGTGAGCATATTTCACAGATTCTGTGCTTCGGTGATGCAAAAGAAAAAAACATTTAAAAACTCTCCTTCTGAAAGTGAGAGGAGAACATGGCAGAGAGGCAGAGGATATTTACGAAGGGGTAGTATTACCTCTCCTTAAAAGAGCCGATAACACTGGGGGAAATCAACAACAAAATATTTTTCAGCAAGTCTAGTAAGATTTATAAACCCATGGCAGACGCTGGTCAGCTGACCAGTGCTTACAAATGCTCATATTAAATGCATTTTCCAATCCATTTGGACACATCGCTATTTTTTTTTTAGATGTGGATCTGAGCCGTGCATTTTGAACTCACGAATAACCGGCCGAGGTTAGCCATGCCTCTGGCCTCAGGCACACCGCACATTCCCATCACTCTGACTTCTTCTGAAAACTAGCTACAGGACACACTGGTTCTGGGGGAAAAATTAAGTAACCTCTCATCCCCTTTGAATATTAGGTACATAGAGTGTTGGCTCACAAAACTAGTTTTCAAAATAGGAATAGAATGAGTCAGCATGGTCATTGAGCTTTTGTGCTGCTGCTTTATTGAATTCTGACCTTACTTGTACGTGATGCTGTATTGTAAAAAAAGCACGGACTCACCTGAAAATCCTGGTCATCGATAGAGAACCTCTCTCTTAGGTTCCGGAAGACAAGAGGACAGTATTCTTTAAATTTGAAATGGCTTGGCATGTTTTCCCTGCAAAAAATCCAAAACCGTGTCTCAAACGTTTGGCCTTTGACAAAACAGGAACCTCGCGCAATGGTTTACACAAACCGCGCTCAGGTTCGGCGAGTCAGGGCACTCACTTGTTGAAGAGGTGGTTGTCCACCTTGATCTTGGAGTAGGCTTTAAAGTCATCTGGCATCAGCATGATGGGAATCTGAATGTGGCTGAGCTCATTGATCTGGGGAAAGAAGAGGCAGAGGTGTGTGTGGGGGGGGGGGGTCAGCTAGTGGTGAAATGCCGACATCACCATAAAAAGTAACGCATCACCATATGGGCCTGTCCTGCATGTGAACATCACCAGACAGCCAGACACAGGGAACTGAACAGGCAGCCTCAATCAGACGCGGGAATCCACGCCAGCACGCGGCGCGCTGGTTACGCTGTAGCTATGTCTATCGAGATACTCCTGCCTGTCCTCTGGCTGCCACGTCATTCACGAGGCGACTTGGGGTGAAGGACCCCGGAACCCTTAAGCTAAAGTTGATCGCGTTCTTGCGCTGTTACATGGCGTCACACTGACAAGGAAAGACCAGTGACGATATAATTGTCGAATATGAGCTTAGCAGAATGGCGTAACGTCATCTTTTCATCCTGTGGAACACAAGAAAACTCTGCTGGACAGACTTAATAATGAATAATAAACAAGCCGCAGGCCATACAAAACTGTGTCGCAGGCCAGTATTTTGAGACTTCTTTTAAGTAGAGTTGTCATCCATCTCAAATTTTATGTGATTGTCCCATATTATAAAATAGAATGCCGAATCCTGTTTTGAACCAACATGGGATGCGAGCCGTCCTGTACTTTTGAACATGGTGATGGATCCTCTGAAACACCTCCCCCTGGGACCCTCCCTTGAGGAGTGAGAGAGTCGCTCGCAAGGTCAAAAAAGGTCATGTCCCTTAATTCATCAGACTGAAAATGGGAAAGCAGTCAAAGAGCTAATGAAGCCCCAACACCCACCACTATGAAAAATGGCTGCCTGTCAAATACAATCATCATCTTTACTTTAGCAGTTTTATACAAAATCAACAACGTTGAACATATCCGCATGCAGCTGCAATGTACAATCCTGGGTTCATAATTTCCAGGGATGAAAAGTTAACAACTCAAGATAAAAAAAAAAAAATTAACCTTTTTATAAACCAAATTATAATAATGCAATCATCAATTTCCCATAAAAACTACACAATACAGCAGTGTTTCCCAGTCCAGTCCTCGGGGGCCCACAGAGTGTCACTGGTACTGTCTAGCAGGGAGCTCAGAACGAGTACAAACATGTGCCGACTGTGGGTCCCCAAGGACCGGATTGAGAAACACTGCACTACTGGGTGACAGTGAGCCTGGATCCAACCAAAGACACCTGGGCCGGGCGGCAGGGGACACCAAGGACAGAATAATAGTCCATTGCAGGGCACATACTGTACCAAATTCACTTCAATGGCATGTTTTTGGACTGGGGGGGGCGTGACCAAAGGAAACACTAACTCAAAGGAGGGGACCGAACTGTGAGGGTGCAGCACGGACCAATGACCAACACAAGTCCAACTCTAGCACTTCCTGAGAGTACGGACTTGTTTTCAAACTGGGGACACTGGTGCCAGGGTGATGTCGTTAAACGATCACATGGCCAGCACCCATCGGCTCTCCCACGGCATACACAATGCCTGTGTGATTGCATTGTGGGGCTCTTGGTGGTGATGTCCCCTCAGCACAAAGTGCTCTTTTAAAGTCATGTCCTCCAGCCATACAGACAACGTCCCTCCCTGACCCG
>JAODKN010000079.1:13765573-13775636 GCA_026774425.1 Petrocephalus zakoni
AAGCGCCACCCCCCCCACCCTGTTCATCACGTACACAGAAAAAGCAGCAGCAGCCATCAAAGATTAATCTTCATTCTGCACGTCTGCTCAGTGACCCAAGATAAACTAATTCTAGATATTTATGCTTTTTGGGGAAGTGATGCTCCGGGGGTTGGGGAGATTGTTTTGATAAAATCATCATGTCGGGCTGTTAAATGTCAGGCTGCAGGACGCCAGTGTGATGCTAATATTTTAACAAAGTTACTTTAACTGCAGGCCATGTGATGAAAGGGGACTGGGGAATTTGTCAGAAGTGACAGTGATGGTGCTGATGTGACAGAGCTGTTTCTATTAAACAGGAAATAAAAATGTATTAGAGCACCCAAGTGAAAGGCATCGATCCACTGACCTTCCCGGCCCGACGCCTGCGAAGGAGCACGTATACTGGCCAGAAGTTCAGCTCACAGGTGGGAAACACTTCCTCGGGGTGGGTCAGGTCTGAGAATGGCACGTTAATCGAGCGGTGCTGCTGGGTCACACATATGTGCGGGGGCTAAAAAATCCCATCTCAGAACCACCTGACTCATGAATGTGAAAATGCAGGAAAAAAAACACACGGATGCACGCCGCCACTCACGTGTCTATCAGTGTTATGCAAACCGAGCGTGGCGTTCCTGTTCCACTGAAAAAGACTCACAGGTATGTGAGTGTATCGCGTTCCCTCCTGGAAAGGCTGCCAGATATCAGACACGCATGTTTTAGCACGCTTAGCATTCAGACTCATTCTAAACTCTGTCTTGCGGGACAGGTAAGGATGAGTTACCCACTAGTCTCTTTGGACTCAGGACCTTATCCAACACCACAGGCAAGTGGGCCCATTCTCTGGATGGCATCAAAGTTAAATGGTCTTATCTACAGATGACCTGAGCAGCAGGCCAACGGTGATGAACTCAAGCAGCTCTACGCCCTTTGGCAGATAATTACAGCGCAAGCTAATTAAATTCCTGCTACACGCAACTCCAGAATCAAAGACATCTTTCTCCCCATGTCGAATTAATCAGAACAGGTCTTGCACATGGATCTTCCAAGCAGTCACAATTTTATATAAAAAGAGAACTTCCTGCATCCATCAGGTTTCATGCAAATTTTCAGCAGCATCACTAATACAAATTAGCATGACCATCAATTATGATGTAAAAAAAATATGGGACAATCATAAATCATTTCAAAACTAGGTCAGAGGCCAGACCTAAGTCCAACTGAAAATCTGTGGGGTGACCTGAAGAGGGCTATGCACAGGAGATGCCCTCACAATCTGACAGATTTGGAGCACTTTTGCAAGGAAGAGTGGGCAAAGATGGCCAAGTCTAGATGTGGCATGCTGATGGACTCCTACCCAAAAAGACTTTATGCTGTAATTAAATCAAAAGGTGCTTCAACAAAATATTAGTTTAAGGGTGTGAACACTCATGCAACCAGCGTATTGTGCATTTTCATTTTTTTTTTAAATAATTTTCCCATAACACATTTGGTTTTTTTTCAACTGAACTTATATAGGTTATAGGTCACATTAAAGGTGGGAAAAGTTTTGAAACAATTTATGGTGGTCTCATTTTTTTACATGACAAAAACCTGCCATCATAACAGGGGCATGTACACGTTTTATATCCACTAAGTCCCTTTCCTAGGAGGAAGCACTGTTTATCTGCTTACTTCACTGTTGGGAAGTGGACTTAGCATCGATCATGGCAGGCTGAAGATCAAAGCCATTCTTGCCTTTTACAGCCTATTAAGGAGACCAATGTCGAAACACAAATGGCTGTAGCTCTCTCACCGTGACCTATGACCTATGGCACGAACCCCGAGCGAGAGCCAGAATTAGCTTAACCAGCCTAAGGCCCTCATTCAGAAAGCTCTACCTTAAAGCGCCACTACATTCATCAGTGAAGAACCACCCTGAGCGTCACTCCCCAGTACATCTTGAAAGGGGGCCGTTTCAAAGCTGTGCTTGCGCGCTGGAATGTACTAGACGACTCGGAAATGGAATACCCTCACTGGCTGTTTCTCATTTTCTGCTCTCTGTAGACAGCCAAAGCAAACCGAAAACATTCATGCTTTGACGAGGGCACGGCCTTCCTGAACGTGTTGCATGGAAGTGGTCCGGCTGAGGACACATTTGTAGTTCCTGTAAACCAGGGGTGCACAACTTCAGTCCTGGAGGGCCGCAGCCCTGCACATTTTTGGGTTTACTCTCATTTCACACACCTGATTCAACTCACAGCACATTGTGCTAATTACCACACAGCTCTTCAGCTCAATCGTTTGTGGTGGAACAGGGAAAGAACTAAACTACACAGGGCAGCGGCCCTCCAGGACTGGAGCTTGACACCCCTGTTCCAGAACCTTCAGCACCACTTATTAAAAGACTTAGGTCAGGGGTGTCAAACTGCCTTGGACACCCCTGCTGTAAACATTCACTGCAGAAACGACCCGCTTTTACAATTCGCTTTTCTGTAGGATATCGGTGCCTCAGTTCGAATTCGAACAGGGTGACCACTTGCACTGAGCAGCGTCTTCTTGTATCTATTTGCCACCAGTGTGCTAATGACCTCACAGCCCTTTGCCCTTGACCAAGACCTCCTCCGCAGCTCCTCACTGGAACTCCCTCCTCGGTCATGTGTCTCCTACCACCCCCGATGGCCCAGTGGGTGTGCTGACACATTTACGTGTGGTTCTATTTCGGCGTGTCTTCCTGTGGCTTCCATCTGTCTCCGCTGCCATCGGGGGGGCCCGCCCTCTCTCCCATGCCGGTGTTTGGCGGAAAGCGTCTCTCGACACAGCACCTGAGCCGAAGGCCTTTCGACCCCGGGAAGTGGTCAACGATGAGTGCCGAGTGCTCCTAGCATTTCGGGCCGTCTGAGGGCACGCCCTCCGCTATTGCCGTCTATGGAGCACCAACACGGCGCGTTACACAGAATCGGAAACGAGTGACTGCTACACATTAAAAGTAACGCAAACAGAAATGAGGGACGCCAGTTTTGAGGACTGGTATTTTCCATTAATTCACGAACTTGCCGTCATGCTGTCATCAGACAGAGGAACATACCAGTGGGTTAGGGTTTTTTTGCCCCATCAGCATGAGTTTCTTTGTAGTAGTGACACACCTCTGGTACAAATTCCGTTAAGCAGCCTTAGGGAGTGTAATTCAGCAACTAAAAATCTTCCTTTGGGGTCTGGCAGATGGTACAGCCCACTGTCATGACACAACAGCGGCCCATTCCAACAGGAAATCAGTGCAAAGGGCTGACTTTGGAGGAACACTAGTTTTCCAGCAAGACTGATACGGCCTTTCACATACTAGCTTTTAAACTTCTAAGTGCCTCAAGTGCCTTCTGACCCAGATCAGAACCACACTGACAAGTTTTTGGCAGAACTAACAAAACACAGGGACCCGGGGAATCTTATCACTTCTAAAATGGCGTCTTCAACAGGTTTGTGTCAATAAAAAAAGAATCTTTCGTCTGAATGGAATTTATTTAAAACAAGGAGAGTATCGACAAGACCAAGGGGTCGATTCGCTCAAAACTCCTGATTCCGTTTTGCCACCAGCCAAGAATATCAGAATTATCCAACATTAACTCATCCCTAGAGACAAACACCTAATAAAAAACCAACCTGCCATCCTTTGTAAAGACCTAGTAACAAAAGTATGTATTATACACAAATCAATAAGCTTAGTCTACAATATTCTTCACCACAAAATAAACACCATTTCCTTAATGCCCATGGTACCACTACCAGGTACTCATCAACAAAACCGAAGACCACTACCCTGCCATGATGCTCTTGCTCGCCACATCCCTTCCCTAGAACATAGAATGATGTGATTACCGGCCAACGACAACCTCTCCCTTCAAATAGACGCTTAGGGCAGCATGGTTTGGTGAGATGTTATTTAGGTTCCCGAGATAAAGTTACAGGCTACGGTTTAGCCTGCAAATCTCTTACGCATGTTCAACACTGGAAACTGTGATTGAACCCTTTCATGTCCGGCTCTCCTACTACACTGAAGGTTAACGCCCTGTGCCACATTCTGCACTCTGCTATTCCGCAAGAAATATCAAAAGGCAAAAAATATCAAAAGGCAAAAAATATAACTGGAACATAAACTGTTAATATGAAGGTTTATTGGTCCAAAAATAAGCCCACAACGAAACAAATCTAAATAAAGAACTTTATTTACAGTTCTTTAAAGCTGCTTTGCTTTGACCTTGCGCATATTATACATGTACTTTGATCTCAAGCATCATCTATTCGTTCAAAGAAACTTGAGACAAAATTGCCAATCCATTAGTTTTAGAAGAACTACTGGACCATTTGATTGACATTTAAGCTGTGATACTTAAAAATAGCTCATTAAATATGCAGGATCGGTATATATAGGTCAGCTTCAGAGAAAACCGCTAACTCATTTGAAGTTAACGCTTTCTAGGAAACACTGCATCAAAATAAATTTGATCATTTACTACTGTAACACCCCAATATTTGGGTCTTTTACAATTTTTGGTCATGAATGTTGACTTTATCCTAAACACTGATATCCGGCATCAAAACTGACCCAATGAACTCTGAATAATGTATGACGCAGACTAACGTAAGAACGGGCAGAAATTAAATGTAAATCAGAGCTTCACCAAACTGGCCGCGCAGTGACTGCACGACAGTAAAAAGCGAGAGAGTGCACGACAGTAAAAAGCGAGAGAGTGCGCGACAGTAGAAAGCGAGAGAGTGCGCGACAGTAGAAAGCGAGAGAGTGCGCGACAGTAAAAAGCGAGAGAGTGCGCGACAGTAAAAAGCGAGAGAGTGCGCGACAGTAGAAAGCGAGAGAGTGCGTGACAGTAAAAAGCGAGAGAGTGCGCGACAGTAGAAAGCGAGAGAGTGCGTGACAGTAAAAAGCGAGAGAGTGCACGACAGTAGAAAGCGAGAGAGTGCACGACAGTAGAGTGCATGACAGTAAAAAGCGAGAGCGATTTAAAAGGCGCCCGTGTGAAAGCGTGACGGAAAGGAAGAGGACGCCCGACTCCCAGTGGCCGACTCACTGGCATCATGCAGGATGGAGAAACAAGCCCTTCAGCACACACGCGGAAATACCATGTCAAGAACTGAGAGGCAGATGCACTAGAGTGTGTAAAAATTAAGTGGAAGAAAACGCCCAAAAGCACAGTGCCCACTGGTGCACTCCGACAAACTGACAGCGAAATCAAAAACGCCATTTGTGAAAAAGGTATTTTAAGGAACACATCTAATTCAAAAAGAAAATGCTCTTGCCAACCATCACTGTTGCCCAAACTGGCTCCCTACGTTGTATTGGAACAAAACACAAAAGCTCTCGTCCCCATTTTCCGGGCCGGTGTGATTAATTTGGAATTCCAATCCCATCAAGCGTGAGCCAATCGTCGGGTCGTTAGTCGTGCAGAGGCTCATGGGAAATCCATGAGCCTACGCGGCAAAGGGCGAGCGTATCCAACTCTCAGGCTCATCCAGCCAGTAACGGCAGTGAGGTCACAGGCCTTGCAGTCCAAGTGTGAAATTCCAGCCGCGGATCGAAGACACGCAACACTGCAACGACACATGCAGTGACAACCACAGTGATTTCACTGACAACTTCACGTCCTGGATCCCGGTCAACCATCCATCCAAGCATCTTCTGTAACACTTATCCAGTACAGGGCCACAGTGGACCTGGAGTATGTAGCAAGAGGCACTGGGGTATCAGTCAATGCGATCAATGCATCAAATGGGGCGGGGGAGGGGGGGCGGTTTGGGACTGTTGTGTTTACAGTCCAAACAAAGTTCCAGAGGGTGTGCTGCTAACACCTGGCTACCCTAGGAGTCTTGGCAAGTTTGCAGGCCTGATGCCTGGCAGCAGCGAACGGCGGGGGGGGTTAGCACCTTCCCTGCGATGCAGCTCTAGCGCCGGTGCTCACATAGCGGCACAAACTACCCCCCCCCACCCCCACCCTCGTACTCTCTTGGGTCTAAGGACCACCTGGCCTGGCGGGGCTGAGACAGGGAGCAGGGCCATTGGGCCCCAAGGACACAGCACTGACACTGGGACCTGATTCCCTCAGGATACGCAGGGTGGCACCACGCAGACCGAAGTGCATCGCACACACACGGCGAGGCCGTTACAACACAACAAGAGAGTGACGCTGGCCAACACTAACACACCGTGGCTGGCACCCTCCCCCGGCGCTGCCGTTGGCAGACTCCTCCGCGTTCGGGCCGAGCCGCAGCGCGGTGGGGGGAGGGGGCAGGGGGGTGTAGCTGAATCGGGTTATTGGGTCATACTATGGATTACTTCCCAGCTCGCGCAAAACCGAATCCCCTGCGACGATAAGAATATTTCATGAAAAATAATAAGAGAATGAAAAAAGCTGTTATTTAAAGACGGTGAACCCCCCCCCCAAAAAAAAAGTTTCAGCTTAAGAATCCCCAGGTCCTGTTAGGGCAGCGGTGGCACCTCCCTCAGAGCTTGCCTGGTCCTGACCGACGGGGCAAGAGACACCGCAGCGGCAGAGGTGGGGTGAACCGGGGGCGTGCATGTTCAGAACAGCATGCGCCTGTAGGAACACCCAGAAAGACAGCATTTCTTA
The DNA here is from genome assembly GCA_026774425.1 of Petrocephalus zakoni. Lineage (NCBI taxonomy): Eukaryota > Metazoa > Chordata > Actinopteri > Osteoglossiformes > Mormyridae > Petrocephalus > Petrocephalus zakoni. The sequence continues at coordinate 13,772,209 of JAODKN010000079.1, forward strand.
CACCTCTCCTTTTTTCCTTTCTCCCTGAGCTGTTTTTGGGGCATTTTTCTGAGCTTTGCTCAGAGTGCCGATGTCTCCCACCAGCTGGTGGCGATGGGTGCACAGGCATCATCCCTGCAAACGGGGCTGTCAGTCCAGCTCTTCAGGGCGATGTCCGGTGAATCCCGGTGTTAAGGGAAGCCAGCCGGATGGAAAACACGGGCTTACGGCACTGGGGGAATGACTGATCACCATCCTGAAGGGGTGACCTCCAAAATCAGTTCTTTATTTGTCATGTGCGTTATGAATGAGTTTATCCATGCACTGTAATGCTTATGGGAAGGCTCACGTAAACGTAGACACAAAATATTAAAACATGACAGTTTCTAGTAAGTGCTCCCAACAAATATACAGTTTTCGTACAAATCAAGCTGCAAGCACAAGATGGGCTTTCTCAAAGTCGATTTCTCATGGGTTTGGAAGCCAACCAGCATCAACGGAGGAGGAATATTGAAAAAAGCACTGCCACCTCATTCATCTCCTCTGTCTCCTACACTCCTTTCCCAATCAATTATTTCCAAGTGTGTTACACAGTGGGCTGAAAGGAGCACTAATACCATACGTGTGTGTGTGTGTATGTGTTTGTGGGGGTGGGCAGGAGTGATTCGGTACTGTGGTAACTGTTGTAGAGGGGGGTTTGCCTGGAAGGGCTGCTGTAAACTGATGCCTACAGGCTACAGGCCTCATCTCGCACACCTGCTGGGTCTGTCTCTCATCACTTTCACCTTGTTCTCCAGCCAGCCACCCCATCTTCCCTCAACCCGTCCGGCCTTCAGTTTTTAGCCCCCCCCACCCCCGTCACAGAAGATTTGGGCTTCGGCCTTGCTGCCAGATCTGCTTTGGTCAGCACGTAACGGACCGAACCGCTCTTCCCTCCAACTCTGAGCTCATCGCTCGTCTTGTGCGGCTGCCTCCTGTTCTCAAGGTTTGGGTTTCCGTGGTACAGAGGGAGGGAGCAAGGCCTCTTTCTGGACAGGAAGTCCATCTCGGTGACTCAGTGTGTCCTCGGCCCCCTAGTAGGTACGCTGGTGGCTCGTGGCTTGTTTAGGACTGAGATTTCTCAGGCCCAGAATGGACATCTTAGTCAAGAAAAAATGTTTATAAAGCGGTTAAAAATAATGTAGCAAACAACAGAGTGCACTGAGGTTGCAGATCTTACACACGTTTTGGTCATTCCGCAAACTCTCTGGTTTTCGGTGTATTATTTTCAAAACCCTAGCAGAGGTGAACAGTATGACCTGTGAACCTTTTGCAGAGGTTGCCATTTTTGGAACTCCTCCTCACACTAATGAATTCACTCAAACAATTAGAAGTGGCTGCCTCTGCATTAATTTATAGCCCGTAGGTGGAAATTGTTGAAGTGAAAATCAGCAAACCCACCCAAGGCCGCTTAATAGTTCCAAGAAGTAATGCAATTTCTCAAATTAGAGAAAACCGGAAGTCAAAGGCTTAAAACAAGGTATACTCACTCTGGCAACCAATGCTGTCAAACCTTGCCTCCTTAGTAAAATACATATAGTACCCTTTCTTGCACTGATTTCTACACACGCTTGCAAATTATAATAAGACTCCTACGATTCAACACACAGATTGCTTGTTTATTTATGTAGTCATTTTCATTCATCTTCCCCCATCGATATTTAGGCAATTTGTTCAAGGGTGGGGGGGGGGCGGTGGGGTTTTCAACTGTTTGTGTTAATATCAATCACTCCAACGTGTCATTGTACATGGAAAAAGCAATACAAAAACAAAGGAGTAGTATGTGCAGCGTGTGCAAGGCCCAAACGGCCGAGCGCAACTCCGGTTTACTGGCAACTAGGTTTACAATGAGCAATTCCCACAGAAACCGTTTCCCTCTCTTCCATAAATGTTCATCTTGCATGAGGGTAAGAATTTAGCTTAGGAAGCAGGAATGTGAAGTGATATTTCTCCAAACTAATCAATCGAAACTAAGCACTGGAATACGTAACCGCTATTGAATATCCAAAGACCAAAATATATCAAAGAGTATGGAGGGCCTGCAGTGTTTGGAGATAAAATCTGATATGAAACAAAAAAAATAGAATATTAAAAACCAGACCCAGCGGTGAAATGAAATGTGGGCCAGCTAAGCTGCAGGCCGCAGGAGAATCTGCCGTCCATAACGTCTCCTCTCGCTTCCCATTCTGCGGCTGATGCTTTCATCGGGTCCACACCCCTGACACCCACCTTTCCCCCAGCAGAACTTGTAAACTCCTAAATCCTCCAGCACGCTTCTACAACACACTGCGGGCAAATATCATTTACAGGCCGTGGAGAAGAAAAGAAAAAAAAGGCCAGCTTGTCAGCAGTGGTTTCTCAAAATACCATGTTATAAACTCAAACAAGGTAAGAGCTCCCAGTAAGATGACACCCTCACATTCACAAGGACAAACGGTAGTTCTATGACAGTGATGCCCATCATATCTCACAAGGAATCAACTTTTCAGACCTCTGAACATCCGTGCTCTGCTATCCTTCAGAAACCACACCTCCCCTAATGATCCACCCGCATGCAAAGCACCTAAGTTACCCTGGTGAAGGCTGCAGAGTCAGAGAAATCGTGGGCCAGTTCCATGGTTTTCGGGCTATTGATTACATGGCTCAGACTCCCGTCTCACTGCCCTCGATGCTCTGCCGGGGTTCCCATCCCATAATTATCCACTATATTGCTTGCCTTGCTTCTGCCTTAATCAGACTCTTGGACGGCATTCCAGAGAGGCCCTCGGCAGAGCCGGCACAGGCCCGGGGGAGCTGCCTCTGTCTTGCGGCACAGAGCAGGTCCACCCCACACGCCGCATGGCCGGAACGCTGTGGGGTATTCTCCCTGCCCGGACATATACAAACAGTACGGAATTCCCCACTTCAACACCAGGATGACGCTACTTCCAGCTGCTACACACATTTGGCACTGAAGATTTGAGCTGGTCGCTTGCTGCCCATAGTAAATTACCCATGATAGGGTGTAGATGTAGAACATTTACTGCACAGTTGTGCTCGTTGGTCACTGGCAGGCAGAATTTCATTGGCTGGAGGTTTATATTGTGCACAAAACTACGTTTATTGCCACTTTTGATAAAAATGGCGCGCATGTTCACCTACCCCCACATGAAGGCTTACTGCTATTTTTAGAAGCCCTATACCCAAGCCTTTGCAGGAAGGAGTCTACTAAGAGAAAAACTGAGTTAGCAAGAGAGCAGCAAAAGAGAGAAAAAGAGAAATTCTTTTTGGATGAAGCTTTTGGGGTTGAGACTAAAAACCAGTCTTCCAGTCTTCATCTAAGCCATGTTAAAGACCAGAAGGCACACAACACAGGCGAGTAGATGACTGTCCAAAGCGCTCACACAGGCGAGTAGATGACTATCCGAAGC
>JAODKN010000079.1:13775744-13793684 GCA_026774425.1 Petrocephalus zakoni
TCCAGAGCGGTCACACGGGCGAGTAGATGACTATCCGAAGTGCTAACACAGGCAAGTAAATGACTATCCAGAGCGGTCACACGGGCGAGTAGATGACTATCCGAAGTGCTAACACGGGCGAGTAGATGACTGTCTAAAGCGCTAACACGGGCGAGTAGATGACTATCCGAAGCGCTAACACAGGCAAGTAGATGACTGTCCAAAGCGCTCACACAGGTGAGTAGATGACTGTCCAAAGCGCTAACACGGGCGAGTAGATGACTATCCGAAGTGCTAACACAGGCAAGTAAATGACTATCCAGAGCGGTCACACAGGCAAGTAGATGATTATCCGAAGCGCTAACACGGGCAAGTAAATGACTATCCAGAGCGGTCACACAGGCAAGTAGATGACTATCCGAAGCACTAACACGGGCGAGTAGATGACTATCCGAAGCGCTAACACGGGCGAGTAGATGACTATCCGAAGCGCTAACACGGGTGAGTAGATGACTATCTGCAGCGTTAGCACCACAGGTGCTACTGCTCATGCAACCGCTCATGGCAGTACACGCAACCAGTGGTTTCCAGAGCTTCCCCCCTGAGAAGCCACGTAACCTGTTCGAAAAACATTTCACTTTATAGACTGGTTTCCTAACCCACTTCCATCCCATCCATCAGCGGCGTTTCAATAACAGCAAAAGGAGCCCAAGATGGCGACAGACAGCTTTCCCCTTTGCATAATGAGTGGGTACTTCAGAGGCTACAGAGGAATAAGGGTCCAGGAGTGGGGGCGGGGTTTCCCTATACAGGCTTTGGGGTTCTCCAAAGCAGCAAGTGTCTCTGTGCCAGAGAACCAGCATAGAAATGACCAAATCTACAGGCACCCCGCAAGGTCTTGCAGAGGATTTACACTTTACGGTACGTTATAAACATCCCAGTCACAAATAGAAGCATGAAAGTGTTTATGAAAGGATACCCTTTAGCGCGTTCTTTTTTTTTTTTTTTTACATAAATCACAAAAAAACTAAAAAGTTCCAAAAACTAGAAGACAAGGAAACTGAAATGATAAAAATAATATTTATTTCTAATATCCCGTACCTCTATCTGTCCATGTGATGTGCATGTTGTAAGAGGCATCATGTTTAAGCCTAAACTAGAAAAAGTTTCCGTTCTGAGGACGCAGTAAATTGTTTCCAGCACCATGTGGAAAGAGCCTAATTAATGACACAGCTGGCTCCGAGTGGATTAAGACTAAATTAAGAGCCAGCTGGACTGAAAGAACGGCATTTGGAGGGGAAAAAATACAAAATCCTCATAACCTGTAATCATCCATCTGACCAACCATACATGGTGACATCCTCTGTCCAACCTACTATGAGCCAAAGATATAGCTGGGAAACGTAAAAGTGCAGGGCTACCATTTAGTGGCACTTGCTCATGACGCCATCCTCAAGCGGGTTAACTAGATGCAAACAAAAATCGTAATCCATTTATAAACAATTTTATATATAGAAATATAAATAACCACATATATAAATAAATATATAACCATTCTGAGACTTCACTTTTCCCTTTTCCCCCCAATGACTTGCTGACCTCCTGATCACAGCTCAGTGGTACATTTCGTTGTGTCAGGCTACATTTCCGCTTTTTGACCTAAAGAATGACACCAGGCCAGTAATAGTCTTCGAGCGAGACTGTCACTCTTGGCATGAAACGTCCGTAATAAGCATAATGACACAGCAGCATGATGGCTAATGAAAGCCAACTGCCTCCATCACAATACCGGCTTAATCTTTATACTTTTTCTGTGCAATCAACTAATTTTGTACATCATCCTGAATCCAGGCCACGTGTTCCTGCACGAGTATTTCTGGTGTTCCACAGAGCGCTTCATAATCTCACAGATTTTCGGATGGTATTAAGTTATACTTTCAGGAAAATTAATGCTTTGGAAAATGGAGTGAATGCCAATTATTGTCGGTCTTTAAGTCATTATTTACTGGGTGTAATAATCATCCACTTCTTTTAACTTATTCATTGTGGGGAAACTTAACACTTGCAGAGACATGCTTGGATTTATAGGTTACAGAAAGCTAAGAGCATGATTGTCACATTTCCCACACAATCTATGCAAACCTGGATGCTGACGTCCATCCGACACGGATTAGTGGCAAGTTATTCAGGATGGAGCCGGAACCCGATTTTGTAAATGACCATGCATATCGCCAGAAGCAGAATCGTGATGTTCATTTAGGATCCCTTCCCGGCATTAACCATGTATGAACCACGATTAGTATCTGACAAAATGTGACCAATGATGCCAAATGAGTAACATAGAGGCCACAATAGCTAGAGTTGCACTTTATTGCTTGTGAGTTGGACGATCACCACTGCTCCCCACAGCACTCTGAACTGACACAGTAAATCACATTCCTGCCACTGCTACATTCACATGTTGTAAAACAGGTTTGTTATTACAAACACTCGTGTTTAAATTGATTATCTGTAGTCGACAATTGTTCTGACCTAACCCAGGGTTTTCTGTTTTTAACTCTGCAAACTGCACCGCCTTGAACCCAGAGCTCTCTGGGAGAGGATCGAGGTGTGACCTACATGAGGCTAACGACAGCCCTCAAAGCTAATCAAATGGGGCACGGGACCTCCCCAGTATTAGCAGGGGACTGCCTGGCACTCATTGTTTAAGAGTCTGACCTCACCCCAAGACAAGCGCTGCCTACATGATTCATGAGGGCAGTTGCCTGCACTGTCGTAGGGCGTGTCATTGATAGCTGGGGCTGGGGAAGAATTCCCACTCAACTACTGACGCTCTTTCAGTAATGTTGTGTTAGCTCATGTGAGGGGCTAAATGACGAAAATCCACGATGTGACACGTGTAAAAAGCCCCAAAACGCAAAAACATCATGAGCCTACCTCAGACACCTACCGAAAGTACGGTGCTCCAGGTGCTTCAGAGAGTGCACAAAAGCCCCAGAACGACGTGTGTGCTAATTGTGAGGGAGTAATTCCCAAGGCATCTCAGGCGGATGACTAAGCAGAGCTCCTAATATAGCAACTTAAAAACACTTCCTGAATGTGTAGCATTTTTACGTTGCCCAGGGTAATACCATCAACCAAGTGGACAAAACGTAGATTCACAAAAACAAGAAAAACGCCTTTTCTTGAAAGAAAGAAAGAAAAAAAAAAAGATTTATACATATTCTGCAGTAAATCTTTTTTTCAGGACAACAAAGATAAAACCCGGCTAGTCCTGAACATTGGTGAAAATGTTAAAATGCCGCTTCCGATTTTCAGCAAGACCGCAGCCACTTCATACAAGTTAAGCAGAATTACAGCAAGTTGCAAACGGAGCGGCGTCGTCCTCCAGGAAGCAGCTGGAAATCTGGCTAATGATGAGGTCATCAAAGATAAGGAAGGCTCTGTGCTCTTTCGGCCCCCAGCATTTTTCTTTGCATTCTTTCCTCCCCCTCTCCCCATAAATTTTATCCATGCATGGTATCTATATGACCTCCGCAGCAACCTGGACAGTCAAACAAAGACCAGTCAAACAAAGAACAATCAAAGAGTATGTGGGTGTTGCTGCATTCTGACTTTAAACATTCTTAAATAACTTAAATTTAATTATGGTTCCCTTTGAGCTCTCGGTTCATAGCTTTATTAATGAAAGAATCATTGTGCACGACAGTGCCCGAGGCTGTGTAACTCACAACTAAAACACTGTATAACAAATCGCAAAATTAAAGAGTCTCAGAGTCTGAACAGATCAACAGCTCAGAATTCATCTCTCATAAGGGCTGCCATTTTGTTTGCAGTGTGCTCAGTTCAGTTGAGGGGCCTTGTACTCATTGATTGCGAAACCCATGCGTGCCTTGTTTTCTGGAGATGTGATCTAGGCCAACACATTCACACTTGGTTTGTCAAATGTCCACTACACCGTAAACCGGGCCTTCACGTTAGCATTTAATTCCAGAGATCGCTACTTTGACTGGCCAAAATGTGGCAGCCGCGGCAAACGCCATCGCCGTGCCTCTGCTCCTGGTCAGGGTCACGACAGCAAAAGCCAGGAGTAACAAACGAGCCCTGAGCGTGGCCAGCCATCCGCACACCAGCACCCAAAGCCAGTAATAAGAAACCGTGCGAACTATAAATAGGAAACAGTTTAAAACAGGAAGCACCAAGGTCTGTTATTGCTCTAGACAATGTGTGGAACTGAGCACGGCGTGTCGGTTGCTACGGCAGGCGGTTACCGCCACCATGCACACCCCCACGTGCAGGTGAAGGTGAGCACAGAGGGCACTCCAGCAAGGAGTACAAATGCTTTTACTGAGGTCACTGGGCATTAATATCTTAAATCAAATCTCATTCACAAGAAAGGCTACATTTACGAGACCTGGCGTGACGCCAGGGGCATCGTACATAGGTCCAGGGTGGACAGGAATATCGAAGAAGAGGTGCCTGGAATCTAATGGGGGATTCCGTCAAGGATACATCTTTGGTTATCATTAAAATCTCGAGGGCACCAACACCAAAGGTCCATCCATTTTCATTAAAACATCCTTGACAAATAATAATTAGGGCTGTCAAAATTAACGCGTTAACGCGGATTAATCCATCATCGTGATTAATCTGATTAAAAATATTAACGCAATTACCCCATCTGCAGCGCAGAATGGCTCAAAATCCCTGAAATGCAGCATTGAGGTAAGTTCAGGTAAGAAATAGTTGGCAACACTGCATTTCAGGGATTTTGAGTCAATCTGCGCTGCAGATGGGGTTAACGCGTTAATTTTGACAGCCCTAATAATAATACCAGCTAATTAGCTTCAACCTTAAATTTGTCTCACTCTCAAAAAATAACTAAAACACGACAAGAGATGTGGAAGTAGATTCCGAGGCACTCTCTCGTGGGCTCTTGTAAACGTGTGAAACGTACAGAGGCTCTCTATCCCGACACCGCGGCCGTCATCTGCTCACGGACCCCAGGCCGAGAGGAGGTGCAGCAGGTTCGATGCTCGTCCGTCATCACAATAAGTGCATCCTTGAACAGATGGACCCGATGAGCTGCTGATGACTACAAAGTGTTAGCGCCGCTTGATAAATGGAGACACGCCACGGACAGCAGGCATGGCTGACTAAGCCGGGACTATTTGGGTGGTTTCTGGGGTAAATAGATAAAAAGGGGGATCTTCAGATAGATCTTACAAGTTTGTGCCGCGGCCTCCTAGTACAATAATAAAAAATAGAGACAGCCGAAACTGCCTCCCAGTTATGAAAGGCCACAGTATTTCTGTCACCTGTATCAAACACACACCCTGCACTCAGTTATTTTCATTATTTTCAAAAAAGTCATTTTAAAACAATGCAGTACCATAGTGATAGTTCTGTAACCCACAACGTCAGGCGCATTTTGGTGTATCTACAAGCTCCAAAGCTCCCCACATTTCTTCTATTTGATTAAGTTCATTGTTTCTATCCCATACCATCGAAGACCTGCCTAAATGATTTTGAATAATTTTGCTTAATTTTCTCCTCTAGCAGGGGCAGCCAATGCATTCGTTAATTTATTTGCATTAGTCTACTTCAATCACCCTCCATTTAAAAGTGGCAGAACAGTTGGGCCCATAAAGAACTTCACTTCCAGGAGCACGCCGACCGGGCCCTCGGATTGGGTAGGGCGCAGACGGGCCCGCCTTCACAGGCTGAGCGGCCCGCCTTCACAGGGACTGAGAATGACTCAGTCACCTGTAATCCTTTCCAGATCACGCTGTCCAAAGAGAACATCAGACCGGCTTAAGAAAACAGAGGGGGACACAAAAAAGAAGCAAACTGCACTCTTGATGGAAAAGAGAGCTATTTTAATACACTGAAAATGATACCCTGGAAAAAATTGGCACCATCCACAAATAGCAGGGGAGGCTCACTATGGCAAATCAGTCATATGCTCTTTTAAATAGCACTAATAAAGGTTTTTATCATGCCCTGCGATGGGACGGCACCCCATACTTGGTATTCCCTCATTTGTGGCCTATACTTCCTGGATAGGCCCCAGGCTCCTTGTGACTAGAGTGGAATTGTGGCTGGAACATGCAAGATTTATTTTTCTGATTTGACATGCAAGTACCTTCCTAAACAACTTGATACTTTTTTGCCCATTTATATAGTCAACTGGACTAGATAAGAGTAAAACCAGCAGCTTAAACAATAACAGCTAAGAACCTCCCAGAGAAACTGTCATTGCCATATGACCTGCTAACCTTTGTCATTTCATGATCTGGGTGAAGGAAAGTGAGGAATAGTGAATAGCATCTATTCTGTGCAAAACTACACTTACCAGGCTATTCATAAAAGCAATACCTAATTATAAAATGAACTAGCACAAGCTACCTACAAAATAAACATCAGCCAACTTCCATACAACGCTTATGCTAAATGCATAGCCAGGTATGCCAAGTTATACATGTACAAGTAAAAACCAGCATCTACAAGCTCTTAACGGAACATAAGGACTGTCAAATTTCAGCCTTCATGGCGAGAAATGTCGAGTTAATCTGAATTCGACATTTTCCTGTGGAGAGAGTGGAAAGATCCAACTGAGGTGTGTAGAATGAGACTTTCATAATTTTCCAACCTGTTACTCTAGTAGTGGTTTATCTATGTTTATCTAAAAAGTGAATGCAGATTAAGTGGGTCATTGTGGGGGAAACAGATTACAAAGATGGCCCTTCGGTACTTCTCACAAAGCAGACGAGTACAAATTCAGTAACGCGAATGCGCAGCGCGGCTTCTCAAGTCCTGTGACAGAATGAGTCACTGGTGTTACTTCCCGTCTGTGCAGACGCAGTGGAATTTCAGATACCGCAAAACAGAACAAGAAAAAGCATCTCACGCCGCATTTTGCATAAATATAATGATAATTCTGGCTGGTCTTCCGCAAACGAACCTCAGATGATTTCATCCAAAGACCCTCCAGATTGCACAAGGCCAATCGTACACTGCAGGAGCTCTAAAATGTTACTGAGGGCAGTAAGGGAATTCCCCCTCCGTCCAATTAAGTGCCACAAACAAAGAGCAATTAGCGATTAGCTCTGTTTACACCTGCATCGTTAGGTGGGGTGATCTGGATTAACGTAGGCCTCCGAATGGGAAAATGAGAGCTCAGGGATAGCGTCTTGTCCAATTATAGAATATGGTTCTTTATCATGGGCCAAAAAACAAACAAACATACTTTTTCGAAACACAATTTTAATAAGCATTTAAAAGAAGATGCATAATTATATTATATTATCAATATTTCCATACAAAATTAGCTCCGGCAACCCGAGTGTAATTACTATGAAATAAATTGTTACTAAATTGACCCGTTCCAAATTATTTTTAACCCAGCTACTCGTGCAGTCTGATTGAATGTGTGCGTTTTCCTGAATTTGTTGTACTTCTAAAATAAAACACAACACCAACATAAAATTGCTGACCAACATTTCTTTCTGACAATTACTTCCTGGTGAAAACTCATTCGTGAAGTTAGGTTATTTATCATGGTCAGCTGGATGCGGATTTGAAGTCTATTCTTGACATGAAAAACAAGGCTCATTTTAACATCCATCCATCTTGTAGCTGTTTATCCCGGTCAAGGCGGCAGCAAGCCTGGAGGTAGGGGTGCACCCTAGCTGGGATACCAATCCGTAGCAAGGCAATCACACACGCACGCCACACAGTATTACTCTTTGGGCAATTCAGACACCAGTTAGGCCTAACTGCATGTTTTTGGAGTGTGGTCGAGAAACAGGAATACCCGGACGAAACGCACAAGAGGGGGAGAGAATAGGAAATCGCACGAAGAACGAAGAAGGGACTGAAACCTCCAACGCTGGATGTGTGAGATGACAGCACGACCCACTATGCCCCACCTCATTTTAACACAATAAAAAAGGTTGTGGTACAGTCTACAAATTAAAGCTCATATGTTAAATATTCATGAATGAAATGACCATGCCCTGAGCTAGCAACGCATTTCCCTGTGTTGCAGCTCTTAAAATGGGAATTAAAACAAATGGAATGGGGCTTTAAAGACAACATGTGAATTATTTAAATGTTATTAAACAAATTATTTAAAAGTCTTCTGGATATCAGAGATTGCAGTCCATCTCAGAAGTTGCTCACTGGCTACAAATGTACAGTGTACATGCAAGTAGCAGTCTGATCAAATGGGAGCACTTTTATAGAGTGTACGGACCCCCCCCCCAACCCCCCCATACAACATTATCTTAGGTTCTGCATATCACAGAGAAGTACACTAGTGCTATGAATAAACTGCTAAAAAGAGTTTCCCCATACAGATTATCCACAAAATAAATATTGCAGTGGTCAAGAATAACAACATTTAAAGGGACCCAACCCTACAATTACAAGCCATCTTTGACTAAAGCAGCATGTAGATGATTTAACAAAAAGTTACACGTAAATGTACTGCATGTACAAGTTTAAGTGCTTTTAAAGAGGCATTTCTGAAACAAATGACAATAGCCATGTTGTGACGCGTTCTGGATGTGACTGCTTCGTCACACTGCTTTCTGTAAAAGAAGCAAAGTCTGCTAATACAAAAAGTAATATATACAATATACTTCTCCTACCCCTTAAATTACACTAAAGACCATTAGAAGACAGCAAACAGCATTCGTTTATAGGTTAATAAATTCCATCCAGCTAGATGAAAGTTTCAGACAATAAAATCCATCTCAAGGTACAACAGTTTCCTTCTGAATAATGCGTAATGAACCAGATATGTGACGTACGAATTCTATAACAGACCAGAGACAGATGATATGCGTTTGCCTGAAGGCTTGATCTTTGAGCAAGCTGGTGCCGTGCCTTTTACTTATACAATTCTTTCACTTGTTTCAGGCTTCAGGTGTCACTTAGCAGTAAACACATGCCAGCACTTATGTAAATCGTATATTAACTTGCCGGCTGAGCCAGCCATGAAGGAACCAACATGTGTATGCCAAAATGAAAATGGTCTTACTCTAAGATGTCAAATTCATGAGTGGGGTGCTGTCCTTTCACTTTATACAAACTTAATACATTGGTCTTCTGACCAGGTTTTCAATATCCTTCATGCCACAAAAGTCCTGCAGATTTGTTTAGAAGGTTTTGAGAGACACTAGCGGACAGTTTGTTCAAGTCATGCATCTGAAATTGAAATTATTTGTATATATATTATATACAGGGCATTTACTGAGGTTAATTCTGTATACATCTGAAAGTGTGTCCTGTGTAATACACACACACTGACAGCAGACGCTTGAACACAAGGTACATCACCTTGGCAATGGAAACGGTTCAACCCGTCCCGTTAGACTGCAGCATGAAGAAAAAAAAACAAATGGCAGAGCACTGTTCTGTCAAAGTGCCACCGTGGTCCCACCGGCACTGCGTCATCGTCTGTGTCACACGCCACCTCGTCCCCCTTGTCGTGTGTCCCTGAATGACACATACGTGTCCTTGAATATGCCGGAAGACTTGTGCAAACATGTTGCCATTTGTCAGAACTAGTTAGGAAAACAAGAAAAACTGAAACTGCAGCACCGCAACACTCTTTTTCTTTAAACACGCTGGATTTTTTTTTTTTTTAGCTGTAATCGGGACTGTCGCGATAACGAGCCGCGCGTCTTTTTGAAGTAATTAATCAACACGAAAAATACATGAAAACTGACAGATGCAATAAGGTAACATGCAGTCACACACCATACGTGGATAACACCGCCAGAGATGGCAAAAAAAAAAACCTGGGACTGGCATCCAACTGCCTCAGCATCCGAAGACGCGAGGCGCGCCCCCAGTATCGCGACATGACGTCACGCATTCAGTTCGCCGGGAACGCGCGTCATGTCGGGTAACCGGCGCTGTCGCGACAGGCGGGCGCTTTCCTCCGCCGCGTCGGGTCGATGCGGGGTGGCCGGCTCCGCATGAAGCCCCCGGAGCCTCTGTACTCACCGAGTGGTTGACTCCCCACATAAGGACGCTGAGCAGCGGGTCGCTGGCGCGAAACAGCTTCACTTTCTGGGCCACGAAGTGTTTCTTCTTCGTCTTGGTTTTGCTGGCGATAGACGCGGCGATGCTGCTGGCCGAGGCCATGTTTAGTAACGCTGACTAGCTAGCTTAACTAGCTAGCTAAGTCGCTTTTGGTCGAATTGTGGGCGGCGGGGAGGGAAGGGGAGGAGGAGTGGGGGGGGGACAGCTCGCGCTGCTGTTGCTAAATCGCCGCGCGCTCCTCCAGCACAGAAGCCTCCCCTCCAAAAATAAAGGGATAAAGCAAAATAAAGCCGGCGATCCGTGCTCGTCCTCCCGTCGCCGCCTAAGCCCCCGTCCCCCTCGGCATGCCGTGCATGGAGCGCCGGATCGCCGTGCCCCCGCTCCTTCGCTTTCCGCCAGTCCCCTGCTAGCAGGCAGGCTAACGAGCCGCCGCCAGCGCTAGCACGCCCGGCTCCGCAGACAGCAGTCACCCCCCTCTCCCCTTCAACGCCAGGAGCTGCGCTGCAGTGAAGCTAGCGATCCATCGGCGCGGCCGGGCCCATCTTCAAGACGAAATGCACGCCCGAACGATACACGCGAGAAATATATATAATAAAATCCGTCCGCGCCGAGCTACGAAAAGCTGCTAAAAGCTGACAGATCTAGCTCATCAGTAAGGGCTTGGCGAGCAGCACAGCCCCACTGCGCAGAAACGGCACGGGTGCGTGCCGCGCGACGCCTCTCCTCCCTTCTGCAGGTCCCCGGTGATGACAACGGAGCAGGGCGGCTCGGTTACTCCATGCGACAGAAATACCAGGCTGCAGCCGCCCAGAACTGTATTCTGCACGAGTGGGAATCTGCAGCGATCCTCCGCCGCTTCCGGCCGGGTGCTATTCTGCTGACTGACAGCTGAGGGGAGGAGGGGGCCAGCGCTCCGACATGCTGACAGATTATGTCTGTGTTTCTCATTACGCGTCGTCACAGCGAAGCCTGTGCTCGGGAGGGCGCAATGCCGTACATGCACATTACCGTCCTGTGCGAGCTGTCTCCGATGCATGCACATGAATTCACAGATGTTATACAATCTTGTAGGTATATTAAATTATATTCCACGACCCTGACCAGCATAAGCGACCAGAAGGGGAATGGATTCAATGTAATATTTGAAATTACCTTGAACTGGCGCACCACACTTATATGGATATTATACCTGAAATGGCAATATATCCATAAACTCATCAACCATCAAAGGCCGGAAGCCATCACTAGTAACTTTTTTTTTCAGTATTTCAAATTCATTTATACACGAGATGCGATCATATTTATAGAAGAATGGAATCGTCTTCAGTGCAGATCGTCGACGACTCCAAACAAAATATAGTTTTTTATATATTACCAAAGCTCCATGCCAGAACAGCGTTGAGTGATAAAATGTTTAAACTGTATCGGATTTGGCTGCATTTTTTCATTCTGGTTTGTTACATTTGATATATGTCATACGTTTGTTTTAACTGTAAAATGAAAATGTGTACTGTAGTTTCAGTGTCCAACAAGAGAAAACATTATGACAAAAATATTTGTTTATTAATCTTAGAATTTTATATATATATATGATTGAGAAAATTCTAAGATTAATAAACAAATATTTAAATATTTAAAAATCCATATATATATATATATGCACACATATACACATACATATATGTATTATATATGTATATATATTTGACATGGAATAGTAAAAACCTAGTTAACTACTGCCAAAAATAAACTTGACAGGTTGAGGGAGCCAAAGGTCACTGTATGATTGTATTACTGCTGACTAATCGATCCATAATTTTAGGCATCTAGAAAGAAACTACGTGAGCTTAGCACCAAAAATGCAGTTTTGCTGGAATAATGCTTTGGACTCCGAGCTTCTCTTAATTGCACCCTCTCGGCTGGGAAAACCACTATCTGCAGCTGCAGATCATACTGTATGACTCACTCTCCCGACACGGCGGGATCCTCCGAGCCAAATTAAGGCCCCTCTTAAAGTTACAGTATGGAGAGGGAATTCAACACGTTGCATGCAAAATCTGGAAGGAATACGGGGAGGGGGGGGGGAGTTCGGGCATGCTTATGTAATATGCTATCATTTATAGCCTTACTGGTTTCAGTCTGTATGTTAGTAGAGCAACAGGGTGGCAATCAAACCTGGAAATCGAATAATGTGGCAGTTGTAATCCGTCTCTGATAGAAAATGTTGGGTGTTTTAGGACTTTTGCTGAACAATAGATAACGTTTTGGAACAACGGAAGCTCAGAGATGGGCTATCAGGATACACGAGGCTGATGCACGTTTGTCGTATTCCAGCAGCCAACCGGCCACCTAGTAGTCACCTGCAGATTTTTACCCCACAAAGCCAAACAGGAGCTTTATTAGGCCTAATGAATCGGAGGCTGGAATGAAATGCACACTTGCAGAACATAAGGGCCTCCTAGGTCATCCCTACTTTACGTGAAACTTTGAAAAGACATGTGAAACCACAGCTGTGCCTGGCTTAGAATTTCTCGTGCTGAGTTTCTGATATGATCGGGAGCCACAGGAGCTGTGAGACCAGTTTGCCTGCCAACCAGCTGGTTTCTTCTTACATATTGCCTGACTGTGTGTGTGCTACACCAGTAGCCATGGCGAGCGGGTTATACCTGCCTTATTTTGTGCTACTGCACACAGGCAGCCAATAACAATCCAAATCAGACTGCATTTAATAACCACTTGTTATTGTTTTTTGTAGTATATCTCTATTTATCTTC
Organism: Petrocephalus zakoni; assembly: GCA_026774425.1. Lineage (NCBI taxonomy): Eukaryota > Metazoa > Chordata > Actinopteri > Osteoglossiformes > Mormyridae > Petrocephalus > Petrocephalus zakoni. The sequence continues at coordinate 13,788,554 of JAODKN010000079.1, forward strand.
AAAATATTCCACCCCTAGTCCCTTTTCTAATATGAAAGGTGCAAAACCCTGTTCTCTAACCAATCAGATTGCCGCTTCCTTCGTCTTGTGAGGCGTCTACATCCCACACTGTTTGAGGGAAACAGCTCAAGCTGAACTAATTGTGGATGCTTTGGCCGACCTGGGCAGAAACCTCATAAGTGAGAGCTGTTTGCTTTTAAACATCATCACAGCTGGAAGAGCTTTTCATGAAAGGATTCACGCTCTGACCCAAGCCCTAACAAATAAGAAAGGGGAAGTTAAACTTCGGCAAAGGAGAGTCACAGTTATACTGCATAATGTTTCCAGCCCCACCCCTGGTCCTGGCCTTTTTGACCTTTTCAAGCAGAATGCCTTGTGCCAGCAAAACTGAGTCATTGCTGGAAAACAGAACCTGATCCGAACCTTGTAATTTAACACAGTTGGATCCTTCAATCAGGAACTTTGTTGGCATGGTTAAGTGATATGGATGGACATAAATCTTGCAACGAAACTAAATAATCGCACAAATAATACAGTTAGCATTAAACATTCTAAGAAGCACCTTGTATAGGCTGCTGTCCAGGCAATATGAATTTCTGATAACCTGTTGTAATTTTTTTCTGGTGGATGCATTTTTAATTTACTTTATACTCCCATGGTAAACTCTACCGCCAAAAGACCTCAGCCTATAGTCCAGCTATATTTGCTGTTAAGTACATTTTCTAAACATTAAATCCAGTGACATTTGCTGCGTACTCATTCAGAAAGCAACAGGTTTACACAAGGTAGTATGTTTATCTGAACATTATAATTCAATAACTTGAAATTATATTTCTCAGGTTTTGTCTTTATGACCGCAATTCTTTGTGGAAAAACCAGCACTATATTTATTATTATTGTTTTAAACTGGCCCTCCGTGTGATATGCTATCATCCGTAGTATGGGTTAACAGTGCTTTAACTAGGATTCGTCTCCACCGCTTCACTGTTACATTTTCCGGCCTGGACTGGTAACTTCCTGATTATAAGCAAAGCTGAGCTATGCAAAACTTATCCTACTGTTATCAGTGTGCAAATGCTGCGTGCCACATCAAACCCATAAGCAAATGCAAAACAGTTATGCAAATGAAATTTGGAACTCTGTTTCATGTTTTGTGACTGATGACCCTGACAGGAGTACCTGTACAGAGCTCTCATCTGAAAGTGGCCAACGCTGCAGGTATGAACAGGTGAAGCCAAGAAAGTACATGCAAAAAATATTGCGCGCAAATCCATACATACTTTTAAAAGCAAATCTTGTATCACATGTAAGTATTAGGGCTCGCTATCATGTGTTGGCCTATGTAGATAATTTAGCATTTTTCCTTTTGGATGAGCTGATTGACTAAATGGATTTCCGAACTTTCACGATAAATGTTTAGGCATCAGATATAACATTAGCATTAAAGGCTCCACTATACCCTCACTTGGTCTTTTTTCTTACCTTTGAGAGATCCTAAAATTATTTGCCAATTTAAACTAACTCCAAGGTCTTCCGCCTTCCAGAACATCACGCCTTAAGCATGAAGAGGAGGCATCGGCCACTGCAGATTTGTTGACTACCACGGACTCACAGTCTAGGAATAGCCTGCTGAGTATATGATAACAGGCACTCGGCAAGTTGTAAATATGGAATGGAGAAGAGAATACACAATGGAAGAAGTACTCATATGGGAAACAATCCCCACATATCATTGAGTAAACAACTGACCTGGCATAAGGTATCCCTGTAAAAAAAAATCAAGGCTATGTCCCTGGCAAGGGCAAACACGGAAACTCGGATAAAATGGATTTGTATTTAAAAGTCAGGAGTTCACTTGTACAGAGTTCTATTTGCATAGGCAAATCTTGAGGAAATGTGCATGAGCTTGCCCTGGAACCCCTAATCACGTGCCTTGGTACTTCCTGGAGAGGCCTGTTATAGTGCTCCCCCGTTGGTCATGACTGACATCTTCTAGAACTGCCACCATTTAGCCAAAGTATCTGTGTATCAAGTAATCGGCTTATGGGAACATTTAATTATTTTGTGTGCTTTCCTTTTCAGTGGGTTGTACCAAGAGAACAGATGTGTAGATCTATGTCTTCCGTTACAATGGAACAAATTTCTTGATATGTATGGCTGAGTATTGAGAGATGCCCGAAAGCAGATGTAGTATGACATTAGCGGGTGTATCACTTAGTGTTATAGGTTCTGGAGAATGAGCAGTACTGTCAGTCGTATAATGACCCACTGTCCATATGAACTTGTAATACAGTATGCATGCAGTAAATTATATGTGGTGGACAGCCACAATATCGAGATATTCCCAAATTGGCTTGTGTCCAGTGGTCCTTGCCTCAAAGGTGAACGCAAGTCGACTATATCAATATCAAAGACTATATCAATATCTGTGTGGGATAGTATATCCACATTTTTACCTCTAGAGGGCCCTGAATATTAGGATATGGTCTTTATTCTGTTTATGGTCTGTTATTCAGTTTTTGAACTAGAATGGAGAGCTTTAAGCATTCCAGAAAACATATTAGCTAACATGCCAATGTGTCGAAAATGGGTTAACATGTTGCAGTTTTAATGAGGGTCCTTATTATGATTATTTGTAACTGTAAATAGCTGGTGAAATGTCTGCTAGGCACACAGGACTGGTTTGTGAGAGGGTGTCTAGTTAGTAGTTCAGTCTGTTGTACGTGAGCAGGCTTGCACACGTCTCGCCTTTAGGGCTGGACTCTTTTCCCTGCTCCCTGTTCTCAGTTGCATATTCTCTCCATGTTGCATGGTTTTCCTCTAGATAATTTGGTGTCCTCTTGCAGTCCAAAGACATGTCGTAAGGTGAATTTGTGTCTCAAAATTGGCCATGGCATGACTGCATGTCCTGCAATGAACTGGCATTGCGTCTAGAATATTTCCCTGCCTCCAGTCCCACCCCCCATCCCTGTAATGGGTATATGGTTGGAAGATGGGTGAATGGACAGCTGTGATGACCAATCCTGGTTTTCATACAGTCTTAGAGGTTTTCAAAGGTCTATGCCACTGTCAACATGATAATCTTTCAAGGTTATTCATTTCGGGTGTATACTAGTGTATGTTGGCAAAAATTTCTCATTGCACTGGCAATCCTCAGATACACCACTAGATGACAGTAGTGAGCCAAATCGGAAATTGGGTTCCACTATATACTGATCTCTGTTGACACAACTGGGCTTAATTTCTTTGCGCTTCATTTGACGTCGGTTTATTTAACAGGATTATTCTCCAGGTTTCCTGTCTCCTTTCTATATTCTGCCCAGCAACAGGCATTTTTTCTCTACCAGGTTCAACACAGTCATAGTGACCTGGGCCAGGTGGTTAATGTGTACAGTACAGCGTGTGATAAGACGAATCTCAGCCTTCTCTGACTCTGACCTTTATCCAGTTTTCATGCTCAGGACTCTGACGTCCAGTGGCTGATGAGTTCTTGTGCTGGAAGGCCTCTTCTGGTGGTCAATGTACAGCAGAGCTTACAAACTCTCAGGTACAGGAAAACCTCATGGGCTACAAGTGTGTGGATATAACTTACTACACTTTTAGCTTCCTTTCTCACCTCCTACACATACCAACACACATTGAACTACATGCAATTTTCACATTTGTTTAACAAATTTATTTCTAATGGCTCTTCCTCATATGTGCCTGTATCTGTACCTGTACAAAGTCAATAATTGTAAGGGTTACTTCTCTCGACAGTGTCACATGGGTCAAAGCGTGGAGAATAGAGGTTCAGAGAACACAAATTGGCTTGTGTTCTGTTGGGTTGGTTTGACAGACAGGTTTCCTTCCCAGTCTTTGCTGTGCAGAGATGCTTAGCTGAGCACTTCCAGTACTGTGAGTGGAATGAAGAGAATAGCATTCTCCTCCAGGCAACTAATGTCAGTTGATGATGCCTGTGGTCAGCAGAATGAAAGGAACCATGGCAATTAATGGCTAGAATTCTGGGGGAACTTTAAGCCAGTGTTTGGCTTCCTGCTCTGGCATTGGTGTGTTAAGAGTAATAAATAACATAAAAAACTATGCACAATAGCAAGCAACTGTGTGCCATGTATCACGCAACAGAACACTCAAGGAAGCACAGAGTCCGCAGGTTTTTATTTGACTCAGGGCAAACATAGGCAAAATTGGCAGGCAGGATCATGGTCTAGGTCACAGAGTTTGAAGCCAGAGATGCTGGTGAGTTAAATCCAATAGAGATGGCTTGAGACAGGGGTGAACACCCAAACAGAATCCAGGTAGAACAGGTCCATGACAGGTAGGTCAGGTCAGGGCTAGATGAAGGACAGAAAGAGATCGCTCAGTAAGTCATCGTATGGATCTTTTACAGGGCAAGCAGCAGGTGTGGTCAGTCTTCGTAATGAGCTGCCGAGCTCATGAGGGGTGGTGTCATAGAACCGCGATGGATCAGCCGGGCTGGCTTTAGGAGGGACATGTGAACATTGGTGTGATCTGCTAGACACGGGGGAGCTGCAAGTAGAGGGTGGCTGGTTCAGCTTGGAAGGTGTAACAGCCTAATGTTTCTGGGTGCCACCTTACCACAGCCAGGGAGGCGGAGGTTCCGTATCAACAGCCAGACCAGCAGAGCTGTGGTGGCGGCTGGCCTTTGCTTTCAGTTACCGAGATCAGACTTTCAGTTGTCAGTGGGCCCATCTCCACACTGCTTAGTCAAACCAGCTCTCCACTGTGGGGATTGAGCTGGGCTGGGAGCCCCAGGGGAACAGATGTCAGGCTGTGGACAAGAGTTTTTGTGCATGCTCTATCCATGGCAGGATATGGGTCCACTGCGTTGGCAGGTTGGTACACAGCAGCCAGTGGGTCTTCATCGCCTCCTGGTTGGTATCCTTTGTCACACCATTAGTCTGGAGGTCATAACTGGAGGAAAGACTTAAAGAGATGTTAAGCTGAGTGCAGAAAGCACGAGAGGCACTAACAGTGAACTGTGGGCCTCTATCATATTCAATTCAATTCAATTCAGTTTATTTTTATACAGTGCCCTTCACAACAGGGTTGTCCCAGGGCGCTTTACATGGGTGTAGAATACATTGATAAAATACATAGAATTAAAGAA
>JAODKN010000079.1:13793784-13807223 GCA_026774425.1 Petrocephalus zakoni
GCTGCTGATGGAAAAGTCCAACCCTCTAGAGTGGAGTGCACAGGTTATAGCATTCCTGTCTGCAGGATTGCCACCAAGCAGCAGAACCTCTGTCTTATGAGCATTTAGTGATAAAAAGTTTTCAGTCATCCAAATCTTTACTTCGTTGAAACAACTGGCTAATGTGATAATGTGATAAACCAGAGATGTCCCAGAATGATCCTATCCTCGACTGTGGGGAGGACCTGATGTCACTGAGGGTGGTGCCAACCTTCATCTGTAGTGGTGCGTCACCTGACCTGTGGTGAGAGCATGCCACCTATCTCATGAACAGTGAACAGAGTAGACAGTGCTTCCAGGGGAATGGAGTGGCACACCGCAAGCTACAGCTCGATGAAACTCCTCACTGGCCCTAACTCCAGCTGGGTCCACTCCTCCACTTGACCTCTGGACCAGAGCAAGGAAATCGGAACTGTCGCCTGTTGAGGGGACAGGAAGTGAGCAAAGCACTCCTACCTGGGCCGAGGGCAATGATTCCTGGCTGGGACAAGCTGGACAGGAGTGAAAAGGGTGATCTGGCTCCCCGCAGTACAGGCAGAGCCGGTGCTGGATACAGTGGTGATGCTCCAGAGGAGTATAGCTGAGCTGCATGGATTTCAAGTCTGGTGGGGGAAGCTTTGGAGGAGTACGGGAAGCCTCAGTCCGTGGCCAGGTCTTGCTCCGGTTGCAGACATTACCAAGTGCAAGTGACAGCAGTACATACTTGTCGAAGGAGCAGACTACCCCTTGACAAGCCAGTTCCGCCTGTAGGTCTGGGTTCAGCACCTGCTAGTAAATGATCTGCAGCCGCAGGAGCAGCCAGTGCGGCCCTGCAGCAGTCGTCCGGAAGTCCGTGGCAAGATCTGTAGCCGTCAGATACCCTTGCCGGAGGACCAGGTCCAGCGGCCAGTCTCCCAGGCTTCTGCCTACTGCCTAATCGGCCACGGACAGGATGTCAGAAGATGTCACCATGAGGATGCGGTTAGCCTTTGTGAATGACGTACTTCCTTTATAAAGCTCTTCGTGAGTTCCCTCGCTGCGACTAACCATGCATTTTCTAGAACAGCCAGATCAGTTTCCTGCAGGAAACTGTGATCACATTATACTACAGAACAAACCAGTTATATCTTGTATATGGGAACTGACAATGGGTTTAATCATACCAGTCTTATACTACTTATAACATACTAATCGACTTCATCCCTAAATTCAACACTTTATTCACTTAGTACTGCACAGCCACCAGTTGAATACTAAAGACCTGACCTTCTCTGATACACATGAAAAAAAATGTAACTAAAATTAACTAGTTAGTGGTTGGCACTGTTGCCTCTGGAACCGCGGTTAGAATCATGTCCCTAGACCTATGGGGTGGGGGTTGCCTGTCCTCTGGTCTGCCCAGTCCAAAAACGTAAGGCTAAGGTGAAGTGGAGTTTGCCAAATTGTCCATTGGTGTGTGAATGGTGTGTGTGCCATGTGATGGGTTGGTGCCCTGTCCTGGGTTATTCCCTGCTTTGTGCCTATAGGTTCTGGGATAAAAAATGGATGGCTTGTTTAACTACAAAATATCTATGGCAATATCGCAAAATATCACCATTAGTAACAATAAGAATGATTGTAAAAAATAAATCAAATGTATTAATTGAACATCAAAATGATAATTAACATTGTTGCTTTAATAATACAGGCTATTGCATTCATAAAAACTGGGTTATCTTATAATACAAGTAGGAGTGCCGTGATAATGCATGGTGACCTATGTCCTATGGTCTACCAGTGACTCACAGACGGTTTGGCAATACTGAGCTCTCACCCCATGCCTCATGGGAGGGGAGTAAAGAATTGGTCTCTTCCAGTCTGCTAACCTGCACTGCTGGTGGAAAAATGGCGCATTCTTTCATTCGCTGTGTCAGAGTAGCATTTTGGAAAGTGCCATTTGGGGTAACTCTATCCAGGAACTGTGTGCACATCATTCGGCCAGTTTGCATGACTTCAGGTAGGCCTGTGCTGCGTGTTTTTGCCTCAGAGGAGAATTCGGAAAAATGGAAATGGAAATAAATGGAAAACTTAAGTAGTTTTATATTTGTTCACGTAAATAACATATCTTTGGTTTATCCAGATATGTTATCTTTGGTTTATATTAACGTGCTACATTTATCCCGTTACGCTTTCTCAAGTGACTTAAAAAAATGCATTTCTTACAGTTGTTTTCATTTCATCTTTATGTGTTGTTTAGTATGTATACGTTTTTAGAAATTTGTTTCATGTGCACACAGGGTTGCCGACTTTCACACATCTGACGTGACACTCAGGCTTTCTGACTATCGCGCTCACAGAACAACACTTACGGCACTCTATATTATTCCGTTGAAATTAGCTACATCATAAGCGTTTGAGGTAGTTTGGAAATCCTACAGACTATTTACAAGGTAATAAGACTGTTACATGCATGTGCATGTGTGTGCAGATTTATCTCAAATTGAACCTCTCACTCTGGCCAGCTGCCAAAAATTGGCAGCCCTGTATGTGTTTGTGTGTGTGTGTGTGCATATATCTATATATATACACACACAAACACACACACGATATATATATTGGAGTCACGCTGTGTCAGAGACCGAGCTTCTTTGGTTACACATTAGTACTACGTTTTCACTGACGCGTGTGAGGCCAAATATCTGCAATCAGAGTCAAATATAACATGAAATTTACAGAAATGTTTTGCAGAAAGTTGCAATTATGTTCGTGGGCATCTTTATTCCTGTGCCTTGAAAAGGATCATCTGACTACTTGTGTTGAAACGTGCCGGGGTAGCAGCACCAGTAGGTCCTGTGGCAGAAGCATAGTGCACATAACCACGCAGATACAGGTCAGGAGCTAGAGTCAATGTTCACATCAAAAACCAAATATTACCTCAGTGATCATGGCATGATAGTTGGTTCCAGACCGGCTGGTGCACACATCGAGATTATTCAGAAAAGTGTGAAAAACAAAAAACGTCCAGAGAGCAGCAGTTTTGTGGACAGAAGCGTCTTGTTGATGTGAGAGATAAGCTAAGAATAGCCAGACTGCCTAAAGCTGACAGGAAGGCTACGGTAACTCGGGTAACCACTCGGTACAACGGTGGCGAGAGGAGCAGCATCACGGGATGAACATCATCTTAAACCGTCAGGCAGATGGGCTACAACAGCAGGTCCTACCCAGCATTAGTATGATGTTTCTAATATAGGGCTCAGTGGGTATATCATGTATACCTTATATAAAAATGTTTCTTCTCTCGTCCTGGGTAACAGAAATTGGTGCGAATATTGGCACTCATTCTTATGACTAGATTCATTGAAAGAGCGATAGAGTCAATGATCTGAAGATATGATATATACGGGCGATGCATAGAATAATACAATAGCTAATAAATAGTTATTAATATGTTTAAAACCACTTCTGGCCCTATAGGATTGCAGTCTCTGACTCGATACGATGGTACAGAAGTAACCATAGACTGGAAGGAGAAGCTGACCCCAGAACAGTACGTGGTAACGAGGGAGAAGGGCACAGAGATGGTGAGCTCAAGTCTTTCACTGAACCAGTGAGTCGTGATCTGTCTCCGTCGGTCCTGTCCTGTTTCCATAATCAGATCTCTCTGCTGGCCATCCTGTGTCCTCCTCTAGTCTTCAATTATCCGAAACTGTTCCCCATTACATGTATTCCCTAATGGTTAGTCAACTGTTATGGCTCACATCTGTCCCTCATGTAGTCCTTGTTATTAATGTATGTATGTTCCTGCTTGGGCTTTACCCCATAGTTCAGTCATTGTGGGTTGTGAATAACAGCCATTGTAGCTGTGAGTGGTGCTGATGTTTGGTTGCCCCTTGTAGTTACTGTGTCCTTCATTTTGTTTTCCTGAACCTCGCCCCAGCGTTAGAGTAGCCCTTTTGAACCCTTGTGATCCATTTCTTTGTATTTAGTTGTGCTTTGTTATTCAAATAAACCCCTTCAGTTCTCCCTGAAGGCTGTGCTGGACACTAACTTAACCCCGGTACTCAGAGGATTATAGGTAAAGTTCCAGGCAGGTAAGGACCCCCAAACAGTGCATGGTTCTGCTAAAACTTGGGCCAGCTGGGGCTCCCCGAGGACTGGGGTGAGAAACACCACCATAAGCTCTCCAGGCTCCCCTTGAATCTGCCCAACTGGTCTTAGTGGGACTGATTGCCCTGGTTTGGTTGGGCTTTTGAAGCACACCTAAATCTTTCCCTACCCGTCTTCTCTGCCCAGCCCTTCAGTGGGATCTACTTGAACCATACCGAGGAGGGCATGTACCACTGTGTCTGCTGTGACATTCCTCTCTTCAGGTAGAGGTTTCTCAGTCAAAATCTGCCCCTACTCTTCTGCCCAGCAACTTCAGTGTTTTACCATTACTCCAATTAACAATAATAATAATATGTATATTTGTCATACAATAAGCTATGCATGATCAGCACAGATATATAATAGAAAAAAATATATTTTATGCAAAATAACTGAGCATGAAAAGCATGTCAGTAAAATCTGTATTTTATAACAACCAGAGTGTATTGTTATGTTGGACAAAATATTATTATCATTATATTAAATATTTGTATGTATATGAATATATACATATTCATTATATAGTCAAAAATTACTTTAATTGTATTAGCATTTGCTAATCTGAACATTGTCCTGCTGTTTAAAGCTTCCTTGTTTATGGCCGTTAACCATTTATTAGCTTTCGGCTATAATAATAGATTAGCCATTTGCCACCTGGTGGTAGGTGTAAGTTATGCAAGCTGATTTTCAGTATTGATGTCTCTTTAGGGGTCCTTGACCTCTGCCCCATCTCACTTCCCTTTACAGCTCCAAGTCCAAGTATGATTCTGGGACAGGCTGGCCTTCATTCACCCAGGCCCATGGAACATGGGAGCATGACGAGAGTCACGCCAACATTTTGCGAAGACCTGACAACTCGCTAGGCAGTGAGGCAATGGAGGTGATATGCAGACAGGTAGGTTATACCAGCAAGGAAGATCATCACTGGCATATTATGCTGAAGGTATTGTGCCACTAGACTCAAACAATGGTTACGGAAGATGGATGGATACATGCATGCTTCACTCTGATTACTGCATGACTGTAGCCCGTTTTTTATAGTGAATGGAGACATTTCCACAAAGTCTAGCAAGTGCCAGTTCATAACAAAATCATGATATATCTGTCCAAATATTTGCACAAAAATGACAATAGATTAACCGATACAAAAATAGTTGTTAGTGGCAGCCCTAATGTACACCATGTAAACAGTAAAAAAAAGTGTCTCTGTGGTTTAACAACACTGTTTCTCTCCAAACCTGGCAACGTCTTTACCAAGTGGACCCTTCTGCGGTGGAAAATTGAAGCGAACCTCACTGTAACTAGGATATCTTTGCAGTACGGGTCGGGTACAACCCGGTTCCTGTATGTAGTAGAAAAGTGCCAGTAGTATACTTTACAGTGCCAGTAGTATACTTTACAGTGCCAGTAGTGAACTTTACGGACAGTATGCGTGAAGTCAGCACTTAAAATGAGTGACATATGGTGATGGTGTCCTTTGTTGACGCAGGCCTGTTGGCGTGTTGTTACAGTGTGATGCACACCTCGGCCATGTGTTTGACGATGGACCAGACCCCACGGGACAACGTTTCTGCATCAACAGCTTGGCACTGAATTTCAAACCCAAAGTTAAGTAGCACCATTGTAAAAAAGGAACTTCCACTGAAAGATACGGGTGCTTCTCTCCACCTTTGGCTGAAATCCTGCACATACATAGTTTGCATAGAGCTCCCTACCACTGTTGCATGAGAAATATTTAGCATCTGCATCATAATTAGCAGCTTGGGTTCCTGTATTTTTCCCACAGTCCTCTTCACATTTAATTTATGCATTTCCTGTGGTTCTCACACATACTCTAGCGAATAAAAACAACATGTTACAGATGAGCTGAAGTCAGAATTTCTCTAGTTTGTTTCACAATCCAGGCATTTTATTAACATCAATCATCTCCCAATTTTTGTTTTGGTTTTGTTTCACTATTTTTTCCCCAAACACAAATGACCTCATTGTAAAAAAAAAAAAAATCAGTGTTAATGACTTGTGACTGAATAAATGGTCAATAAAGTATGTTTCAAACAAAGTTAAAAAGATTAAAACTGAGTAATGTGCAAGAGAGGGTAATAAGCAATACATCATGTTGCACAGATCTGATGGTCTCACAAGGCATGAAAAATATTCTAAAAATACACAATGCTGTGGTTAAGTTCAGCTCAGCATCAACTGTTAGGTGCATTTTGCAGAAATTGCTTTGAGTTGGCAACATTCTCAGTTCTTCCCAGACCAAGATGCTCCATAACATCTATAATATATAAGATACAATAATCGATGCAATAACAACAACAACAACAATAATAATAACATCACATTAGATTGTGTAACACTTTTTTGTTAATCTGTATTGCCATTTAAACAGTGATCGTAACTTTTTCAGTATTATACATAATCAACCTGCAGGTAATCTAGGCTAATTATTATTATTGATGTAATCAAGTCCAGCTTTGAGTAAGCAGTCTCCGAAGCGAGTGTAGCAAGAGGCTCCCGGCTCACCACGAGCCTCCCCTGGCCGAGCAGCCGGAGGAAACATGTATGCTTTGTGCTCCCGGGTCGTCGCCGGATTCGTTGACGTCCTGCGGCTTTTAGCTGGGGTCAGCCTGTGGCTCCACCGTGACCCGTGAAACTGTTAGTTCTCATTGCTCACCAGCCATTCGTCTCGTTCCAGCCTCGTCTTAATCTTTTGTATTTCTATTTCCATATACATTATCACAAATATTAAAGCAATATCTAAGACCCAGACCGCAAACAGAAAGTAGCGAAACCATTCACCAGCATTCCCTGTGAAGACAGACAGGAATTCTACCTCTAACAATATTCCAATGCAATATTCCAACATTCCAATAGAATAGTGGAGCTTTTGAATAATATTGAATACTTTTCCTTTGTTTAAAATGTATTGCTAATGGTATCCTATTGTTAACTATGGCTATATTTATTTTAAATTTCTGCATTTATTTCAAGTGGTTGCGTTCGATACCATCCTGTGAAAACCAAAATTTTTCACCTAACATTAGAAGTGTGGAAGCATTAATAATAAGTAGTTACACGGCTCTGGACACAAACAATCTTCACTGCCTAAAAAAAGTTAACAGACTTTTAAAATGGCTACATCTCAAAACATTTGATGTTGACACAGATGTGACATTTCCTACCTTCCATGGGTCACTTCTTGACACTGAGAACAGGACTAAGTGCCGAAGCTCACAGTGCACGCGTGCACCAGAAATACACACCAGCAGAATGAATGGTGCTCATGTGCACAAGAAGGAAGTAAGGGTGCAGAGCACGATAGCTTTGCACCAGGCACGAGAGTATCTTGTCTGGGTAGCAAGGTGGCTTAAAACCTCCAGGGTTGGGGGTTCAACTTCGGCCACAGGACACAGGTGTGCTCTCCCTGGGTTTGTGTGATTTTTGTGTGGTTCCGATTAACAATACAATTAGTATAATAAAACAGACAAGCACAGGTTTGCATAGGGCATACTAAATCCAGTGTAGCACAAACCAGTACAGCTTTGCCATCTTCAAGTAATTGCAGTGCAGTGTTTTAGAATGCTGGCTAGCATACTAGCCCAGGGTAGCTCAGTGTTTATTGAGCCTTTATTACAAGCCCAGTTGTGCGCGGTGGCCTCTCAGCCCGGCAGGACTGCTGTTCTGTACCATGATGCGGCCGACCTGCTTACTGTGAGCTGCACTTATTTGGTAGCTCTGGTGTACCTAGGGCTGCCTTCACAGCAGACCCAGCAATACTGAAGCTTTCTAGAAGTTTGTGTAAGTTCCCTATTTAGGGTTTACACATTTACCCCTTTGAGTTCTCAGTAGTGTATATGCTGAGAAACGTACAGATCCTGACTATTATGTGATTCTTGCAAAAGACGCATTAACCACCTAATTTGCAATAATAGCTTGAGAACTAGTAGCCAATGATGGTTTTGTTGATGTTTGGGGGAGTGGCTTTAGATGCACCGTCAATGTTTGTGTTAACATGGCTTTCTCCTCTAACGGTTCGAGAGACACTACCGGTTTAAGTTTTGCCTGATTAAAGTGGGAGAATGCTGGCTTGCTGGCAGATGAGTGCAGGTCCTTTAGTGCTGTCCTGGTCCAAACTGAAATGTAAACTCTGGTGAGGCAGACAAAATGCACTTTCCCTCCGCGATGCTTAGACTGACATTTCAGCATTGCTGACTTGTCCGGCACGTCGCTACAGAGCTAATTCCAACTCCTCCTCCTTCATTACTCTTCTGTGCAGTAAAAGTGTAGTATAACAATATAGATACCTGCGGACTAGGCAAGCACTATTCCTGGAGATAATTTTTAGCAAATGGCGGACAGACTTATAGAAATGATTTCAGAAGTTTTCTTTTGCTCCAAGCTAATTGATTTAGCGGTAAGATGTTACATTAGACGTTCACAAACAAAAAGAAAAGAAAAGCACTTGATTATCAGCATGCACAATTATTAGGCAGTCAGAAAATAAGGGGATTTCTCTCTCTTCACTATCAACAGAAATAATGAAAACAGTTTTAGCCATTCAGTCTATAAAAGGAATAACAAACTCTCAGTCTTTCTATACCGTCCACTTTAGCAAGTTTAGTGTTCTGTATAGCCAGCTTTCTTTCTTATCAGCAACCACCCTGAGCCTATTGAGCCAGTCAAGTTTTTGATTTGACCATGTCCTATATCAGCTGAGGCAGCTAGGACCACCTCCCAGACGCTGCTCTGAGAAGTGTTCCGCGTGCTACCTCTTATACTTTAATAAGGCCCAGACGTTCTCAATGGGGGTTAAGTCAGGCGATGAAGGGGGCCCGCTCATAATTCGATCACCTCTCAAGCCTTTCTTGGCCAAGTTATGGAATAGTATGTTGCATTGGATGGGGCATTGTCCTGCGTGAATATTATAACTTTTCTGAAAGCTGCTGACTTCTTCCACAGCCAGTTTTTGAAAAATGCATCTTCTAGAAATTGGTAGTAGAGCTTGTGGTTACTTTTTATATCATCTGGAAGTCTGTAAGGTCCGACAAGTCCTTCACTGATAACTGCAGCCCACACCATCACCCCTCCACCACCTTGTTTCCGCTTGAAGAAGGTGTCCAACCAGTGACTCATCCATCGGTTCCATCAAGAGTCACTCTCATCTCATATCATCAGTCTTTGAGACATGTCTACGGAAACTCTTGGTGCTTTAGTGTCTTATTGAGAGGTCAAGCCTTTGCGACCTTAGCAATGTCACATGGCACACTGCACCTTGTCTTACAGAGATTCCATTCAGATTACATTTTCAACAATCAAAAAATTGTGGTACCTGATTCTAAATGGTTTCTGGAAGTCTCCTCTTTAATTTGACACAAATCATTGGCAAATAATGTGTGTCTTCTTCTCTCTACAGGCTGCATCCATCCTTTTTTCTGTTGGCCACAAAACACTCATGTTTTAAAGATCTAGCAGTTTTAATTGTTTTGCGTCCCTCTGACACTTCACTATTTTGTTTTTTTTCCTGCTCTCTGCAAGGTCCATTTTTGGCCCATTTTAATAGTAATAATAATTTGCTTAATAATTATTCTGAAGAGAAGACAAAAATATACTACACACTAGCAGTGACTTGCCTGGCAGGGTAGGGTTCTGTGCCCATGAACGGAAGGTCACATGTTCAGATCTCCTACACTCTTAAAAGAATAAGAACCAAATAATAATAAAAGAACCAAAAGTGGTTCTTCACAATGGTGCCATAGGGGAACCTTCTTTGGTTCTTCAAAGCACTGAAAATAACATAGGGTGTTACTTAAAGAACCTTAAACACCATAAAAAGGTTCTCCAGCATGAACATGGTTCTCCCGAGCACTCAAAGTGCTCCAGAGCACTAATGAAGAACCAGTTTTCCTTAGAGTGTAGTTGGCAGAATGAGTTCCCCCTTGTGGCTGTGAGCGAGGCCCTTAGCCCCAGCTGCCCCAGGAACTGCCTGAACCTGCTTCCTCAGCTGGATGTTGCTTTGGATAAAAGCACCTGCTGCATAAATTAAGAAATAGAGGTGAATTAAAAAAGGTGTGTTCCCAATGCATAGTTTGGCGTGACAGTAAACACCTCAGCGTACATGAAAACATCACACACATCCTCTTCAGTACCTCATTAATTCATGCTCTACTGCATTCATATGAATCAATATTAATTAAACTGCTCATGTAAAGGTTCTTCTCTCCAGAGTGAAGATGATTTCTGTGGTTAGTCACAATTTTACTGATGACATACAATTAATGTCACTGCTGACATGACATGCAACTCTCAATGTGAAGTACATGGAATATTGTGTCTCTTCGAAGGTTCAGATTTTGGAAAATCGGCAAATATCTAGCACAGGGAACTCTTAAACTCTTAAACTCTTTTTTTTGTTGTTGTTTTTGCTTTAGAACTTTTTAAGCGACAGTTACAAGGGTCATTAATAAGTGATGTTTATTGGATGAATGACGTTGCAATAGTGCTGATGGACAAGACGGGCAGTGGCGACACCTACTGGACACCAGAGGAAACTTTTCTCTGTGTTTAGATTTTTTTCTCTCCCATGGGTACTAGAAAAACATCAGATCAATTTTTCCTGCAACAAACAATTAGCCACGTTCTACAATGCAGTGGTATCCAGTGCCATCTTGTTTTCTGTGATATCCTGGGGGGGCGGGCGGTATGTGCGTCATATAAGCTCATTAAAAAGGCTCAATCAGTGAGAGATGCTGGAGGTGATGACAGGACAGAGGACGAGG
Source organism: Petrocephalus zakoni (assembly GCA_026774425.1). Classification (NCBI taxonomy): domain Eukaryota; kingdom Metazoa; phylum Chordata; class Actinopteri; order Osteoglossiformes; family Mormyridae; genus Petrocephalus; species Petrocephalus zakoni. Next base: position 13,804,707 of record JAODKN010000079.1, read on the forward strand.
CATACACACAGCACGATTACAATCAAAGACCGTCAAACTGCTCTTTTATGGAGCGCCGTCGGGCAGAGGGTCATACTGCCACAGTGCGGCAAGAATAGATTCCATGGCTCCGTCCAACCATCTAACCAACCAACCGACCAACCATCTTCTCCTAACATTCATAAAGCTGGCATTGTAACTCTTTATCTGACCTGGGATCGATTCTGCATATCTTTGCATATTAAGCCAAAATTGTAACTTGTAGCTATTTATTCGTACTGTAAAAGAAGCATTTTCAAACCCAAAGATCAACAAGGCTTTGAATTCTTGCTAATGATGCCCCTAACACCTCAGATCAACTTGGAACTAAACAAATGCAAATAGGTTTATACCAGATTATTCAGTCGACTAGATTTTTAGTCTTTTTTCAGTATCGAGCGAATGTTTTATTCAAGCTTCAAAGCCCATTTTGGGTGATACGACAGACATTAATAAAGAATCAGTGTACAAAGAATCTACAGTGTTTAATGTCTTTAATGGAATAGACTATGACTGATTAAATCAGTGTGATCTTTACCGATAGTGGGGTTCCTGTAATAGCCTAACTTAATTTACTGTTCATCTTATAATTTGTAATTTAGAAACTAAACGTTGAACAAAGAATTTTAAAAACTTAAATTTTTTTATTTTTAAAGTAACTTTACTAGTTTAGTTACTCGATCTGCAAATTAAACGAAGGAAAATCAAGTCGACATTAAAGAAAAACCCGGATGTTTTGTACTACTAGTTTTATGACGCTTCTGTTGTTGGGCCGTGTTACAGTTTTTTACTGTTCATTATAAAATGGAAATTAGTCGAGATACAAGTCAATACATCAAATCACTGACGGCCGTCGCTTCGACCTCGGTTTAATTTGTAAATCGAGCTGGCGTGTCGAAGCATGTCCCTCAGTAATGGACGCTCGGTTAGGTGCTGCTCAGAATACGCGATAAACTTTGCCATGGATATTTCGTTATGCGTTTTAAGCCCGGGATAGAGCGCCGACGCTTTGGCGCCACCTGCAGCACATTTACGCAGCTTCGGGACGTTTTACGCGGCAGCTAAAACCTCCGACGATCTTTACAGTGGATGAGAGGCTGCAGACTCCTGCGGCTGGGGGAACAGGCCTACCGATAAGCATCTGGGGAGGAAACGCGCTGTATTATGCATTGAAGCTACTCTACCGTGTATGCTAAGCGATGCGTTGTTTTATTCTTCATTAATTAACGGATAGGTGAAATAATTTTTTTTTTTTGTCTTTGTTAAAACCTAAGTAGATAAAATTAATTAAACCAATTAACGGTGAGTGCAGAAAGGTTGAAAATAAATATTTGCGTGGGTATAGTTGAATTCAGAAGCCCATGTGTATATATTTTATAAATGATGTGTCCACTCTCACGAGGTTTTTCAAAATGTGAATCAAGTTAATGAATTAATTCTGTGAAGAGGCGCATAGCTGGCCTCCCGGAGTAGCGTTTGATTCAGAGATAGTCAGGGCCAAGTTATGCTAGCAGCAGCTTAAACGAGTATTACCTTTAGTAAACTGGTAAAAGAGTCACGATTTTCATGCTGATCATGAAGTTCTGATTTCTCTATTACTTAGAAACTTAGAGAATTGCAATCGGAATTGTTGAATTTGCTGCTAAATTTCATTTTTCAATGTTTTGCACAAGGGACTTTGGTGAGTGATGATTAAAGTTATGTATTATTAAAACTTTATATATAACTCAAAATCTTTCTAAAATAATTTTAAGATGACAGCCCCTTATTTAAACCATTTGTACCCTATATATATTTCCTGTACCTATCCTGTATCCACTTGAGATCGGCCTAGCTTCTGATGTTATAAACATATTCAATGAAAATTTAAACAAAACAGGCAGATTATCCCAAATGATTCCAGCACACTCTTTGCCTCATACACATTCAAGACACTGGCTTTTAACAGGAACTTCAAGGGGTTCTTAGTCAGAACATTTGAATAATTTTGTATATTTTTTCTCATTCGTATGTAGCTCTGTAAGATTTTAATGTAGGAACAATTTTAGTCAGAGCTAAGATCAGGGTATCTATACCAAAGCAACTGGTAAGCCATTATCTACTGGCCCATTCATTCAAATGCATATGTAGTACATGGTAATTCAGAATTACAATTAATTCAATCCAATGTTATTGTCATTATAGTATACAGAAGTACACATAAGAAGTGTCTTGTAGCTCTTGTGCAACAAGGTTATAATAGAGTTATAGAATAGAATACTACAGTAGTAGAATAATAATAAGATGACGTAACGAATGATGATGGTAACGAATAGAATAAAGAGTATATGTACGCAAAACTTTATATAAAGCAAGCAATGCTGTCTTGTAAACACTTGTAATAGGTAATGCATACACTCACCGGCCACTTTTTTAGGCACATCTGTCCAACTGCTCGTTGACGCAAATTACTGATCAGCCAATCACATGGTGGCAACTCAATGCATTTAGGCATGTTGA
>JAODKN010000079.1:13923443-13936691 GCA_026774425.1 Petrocephalus zakoni
TTAACGGTATTCACTGCAGAATGATGCATGTATTTTACTTGAGGAAAAATTAGTTCTTTATTAGATTGCCTTACTAATTCATGTCGACCTTTCATGGCATAGCAGCCTTCAGAATAAGACCATTATGGTAATATTATCACCGATCCGTCTTGTGATATAGATATATAAGATCAAAAGGCAGAGGTCAAAGCTTCTCTCATAGCTCGATGGTGCGGTCAATACCCGACTTAGACGTCGTTGACTGTGCAACAATGAATGATTTGCGTGGAACATTTGACAGAAGTATAATTTTAGAGATACTATTATTGACCCTATAGTTCCTATAGATCTATATCTGGAGCTGAATTTGATTATATATTGGATTCCAATTTAATATGAGACTCTGGATCAAGAAGATGGATATGGATGAATATATCTATGCAATATGGACTGACCAATTATAAATGTCAGCTTCCTATAGAGGATGTACTTGGGTGGGTTATTAGGGCTATTTAAGTAATGTGGGGTCATATTCAGGGCAGCGGGGTATTTAAGAACACAGTCCTGTCATTTAAATGCCAGGGGGTCAAATCCCAGGGGGTCAAATCCCAGGGGGTCAAATCCCAGGGGGTCGGTCGGCTGGCTGGATGGAAGCATGGTGGCCATAGTGAAGCTACTCAGCTGCACGAAAGTCACTTTGGACAAAGAATTCGGCCTAGTGATAAAAGAATGAGAGAGGGTAATGGCAGCAATAATCCCAGAGCACTCAGAGTCTCCATACGAGTTTCCTATTTGGAACCAACCGGTCTCACTCCACGGGCTAAAGAAAGCACCCTGCGAGGCGCTGATCATGACGGATGACTGTTACAAGCTCTCCCGGCAGCCGTGACATATTTATGTGGATCATGAGGGGAAGGGCCTATGTTATCATGCCCAGCAGATGTTATATAGGCCCCAGACAGGAGCAATCCTTCAGAGGGACTCTTCTGTAAATATTATGTGGCACGCAGCCCGAGAGAGATTTTCCTTCTTGGTGAGATTGGTGGCTAAAGTCCCTTTACATTTATATTCCTACTATACGTTCCAATCCTATATAAGACTATAGATGCGGGCATTCTCCTAAAGGTCTCCTCTTCTACATATCTGTCACATTGGTGGCAGGACAGTCAAGGGCTGGAAGCTCTATGACCCGCATGAAGCTGACAATTGCCTGCTTGAGTTCTAGGATGGAGTAATGGGTCTATTATCTAAGCTTAGGCGGGGAACCTTTGCTTTAAGGAAGCTGCTGTGCTTCTGCTGAACCTCAAAACCGGTGCCTACCGGGGTATTGGAGCACTTGCGAGGTACCTCTCCTTTCTGGTTTTACCGAAGCTCCGCCAGCCGGGGGCGATATGGTCTGCGACGGTGCGGCGATTTCCGCTGATACGCGGGCACCATGGTGCTGCACACCTTACACTGACACTCAGACACCTCCCACGGAGAGTGTAGGGGCGGGCTAGGGGGAGTATCCTCAAATTCCCAGCTACAGCAAATGCTTTAATGACTGACTGTGAGTAAATCTGCAGGATCTGTGTGGCAGCATGACCAGAAACCGACGGTGATGAGAAACAGGAGCGAGACCAGCGCCGACTGAGACGGTCCAAAAATAGGCACCTCCATTCTTTTACCGCAACTGTTTGCTGTCATTCTCTCCCTTGGGGTCAACTGTTAAATTAGATAATTAAATTAGAGAATAAACAGCTAAATTAGACCCAGAAACAGTGAGCAGATTTAGAAAAATCCCCACGTGTTTTCAGAAGTCGTTTTCTAAACCTGGATTGGCGCAATTGCAGACGTGTCATTACCGCGTTGTTCGACGATGACCTATTGACCTTGGTCTATGCGTCATATGCTTCAATGACAACCTGCAGGTTACAAACCTATAGCTACACTATAGGTTTAGGTCAGGATGCTCGAATTGTGGATGCCTCAAACCACGATGCCAAATGTTTCACAGTGCACACAACATGCACGGCCATTTTCTCCCTTACTTACCAATTTAATGCGCATTGAACTTCCCTTAAAGGGCACTAAGAGGGTCAGTTAAGTACATGACGCTGTTAGTGACGTGCACACGGGCTTCTAAATACATCTGAAATGACCTGTCGCCATTCAACACATCCTGTGAATGGCAGAGAAGAACAAATGTACATGAGGAACAAATGTAAAGGCATATATATAACATATATAAGCAAAATCATCTACATCACATCTAGCAAGTAGCTCATTTTATCCTGGGAAATATGGGCAACCATGTGCACATTCAAAGCCATTCACTGTGAAACAGAATTGAGTTTTTCTCACGGCTACCAGCTACCCTGAAGCCTGTTTTTGTGTCACTCCTCTTGAATACATATAGAGGGGGGAGCATGATTGTAGCGTGTATGCTGCAGATCTGCATTTCACACCCGGACATCAAATGGGGCCAGCAACGGAATCAATATAGGGCCGGCCGCACCGGAAAGCCTCACACCGGCATCGACTCATAAATAAAAAATAAGTAGGCAGTTTATACAATTCCCAGACACCCTGGTAGGGAAATGAGAGTTTAATGTGACATGGAGTGTGTGCTTGGACTCCTGACCTGACAGTTCCGGGGACGAGATTAAATGAGATCAGAGAAGTGACCTGACTTTCCCGCACAATCTGCCCTAAGAATTATGGTGCCCAAAGTCAGATTCTGGAGAGGGATGCTTTTAATACTGATGTACTTATTCCCCTCCTTTCTGTATCGACCACTCTGCCCTCAGCATCGCCCTGTGCGTTTCCACCCAGGTCGCATAGCCAATGTGTATTTAAGGGGACAATTTTGACTGAAACCTATAGCAAAATCACTATAAATATTACCAGTCCCAGAAGACATCCAGCAGCAGACACTGTAGGCAAATCGGTAAAGGTTATGAGACAGGAGGACTCGTTAAGTTAATCTGTAGCCCCACCCCTAATTAGTCGAGATAAAATACATTAATGCCAGTTTCCGAAATAAATTATGTTGAAATGACAAAGAAATGTAATGCTTGAAAGGCTGGAACTATGATATGATTTCAGTTTTCAAAATCCTAAGTTGTACCAGGGATGGGAACAAGTCATTGCACGTCTGAGTCAAGCCTCATGTCATGTGTCCTCAGGTCCAAATCGGGTTCAAGTCTTTCCATCAGTTTTGGTATCGAGTCATTAAATTTGTCCGAGTCGAATTGTGAGTTGTATAACAGTTTTTTTTTTTACTTTTAGTGTTTAAAACTTGTTCATGTAAAACCCACCACAGCACATTGTAGGTCAAGTCCTTCATGGGCAGAGAGTGGCTGAAAAGAGAGTCTCCACTCTGTCATGATTGTCCTCACAGTTTTTACATCCACGTATATGCAGGGAGTAATGCATCTTTCCAGTAATCAATCCCAGCAGACCAGGCATTCAGCCAAATGAAAATGCACACAGCAGAGAATTAATATACACTGAAAAATTGAAAAATATACATTTTCAAGTGAGGTCAACTAACCACCGGGTCTCAGTGGTGTTTTGGCGACCTCTGGTGGTGCAAAGTAAGCAGCACAACTAGGGACACAAAAAATCCAGTACGAAATCAATTATATAAACTCACTATTCTTGTCAGGAACAGTTTCATATCATCACTGATAATAAATAAATTCACTATCACGTTAAACTCACGATAGACAGAATAGTTTTCTGCACAGATTTGTATGATATTCACTACATGGCGATAATCGCAAAACTAAAGTAAATTAGACACCATGGGGGAAAACGTGCAAGTGTGGTCCAGTGAAGCAGTGATGTAGATCAGGGTCTCAAACCAACAACCTGTCGATTACATAGCTGCATTCCTAAGCATTACGCCACATCGGAAGATGAAGCTGATTGCTAAATAAAGGCCCACAGACTTATTCTCAAAGACAGATTAACTGCACGGCTAATGACATTAGCCTCGTCAAACCCTTTGTGGGGAGGATCTGTTGGGACAGTAATAAAAATGATCTACTTCCTCCGTGGCAATGTTCTTACTCACAGGTACAGCCCTGTGGCATGTCATGCACAGCTCTTTCTTCTAAATCTGTCCTAATCCACATACCATTAACATACCACACAGCGATTTATTGGGCAGCAAACTCTGAGTGATGTAATGAAAGCTTTGGAACCCAAGTGATCTAACGGCGACAATTAGATTGACTGGTATCTTAATATTTGGGTACAATACAGTGTAATCTGTAACATACTGTACTAATATACCGTGATTTCACGAATAATGTTATGTCTGAAAACACAGATATGAATCCTTTCCCAGAAAGTGGTGGTAGTGACCCACAAGCTGTATGGATAAAATTTTATTCAATTCAGCAAATTTAATATGATCTTAGTAATAATGATATGCGAGATAATGGTGACAAAGTAGGTGTGAAATCCCTTGAAGTTTGAGAGTATTTTTATTTGCCGCAGGTTAGAGAGGCTTTGATGTGTCCTAAGGACATATGGGGGTGTGCTTAAGAGGCGTAGGAGTGTAATTAATACCCGAACAACACCTGGTCCTGAATTTGTCCTGGCGAAAATGACGAGCAGGACACCCCTGTTGTGAAAGAACAGACCAGATCATGACTCATATTAGCACAAGCGGAGTGAAATGACAAGCTCACCTACGGCTATGGGTGCTTTTAAGAACACAAAATCTTTAATGTATCTTGACAAAGCAATTAGTAAGTTTGAGTCAATAATGTTTTCTCCAGTAATTCTCCGGGAAACTCTGCAGTGTGCTTTCCCCGGAGTCTGGCTCTCCACCGTGCAGCGTAATTATTGAGCATAAACAAAGCATAAACCTTAATGGCGAAATTATGTACTGTAATGCTTTGTCACAAACTACTCCCCCGTTTACTAATTTTGCTAAGATGCTGAAATTTCGAAATGGATTGGATGCTTTTTGACTGCATTGCTTCACCTTTGAGTATGAATAAAGCCATTATTCTTAATATAACTGTGATGATCGTAATAGTTATTTGTTTGTGCTTCCTGTTATGATCCTGGCAAATCATTACACTGTGTTTCATTTCAGATCCTAAATAATTAGCTTTGATTGAACGTTAAAAAAAACATTACATAAATCTGACCATTAGCAAAGGTGCAGTTGTATCTGTCATCTGTGATGGACTGGAGTCCAGACTGCACCCCAGTCTTGTGCCTCATGCTGCCTGGGGAGACCTTGTCCCAGTGCTAATGAATGAGTGCTCATAAACACTAAACACAAATCTGATTGATCAGGTGCATTATTACACAAAATTAAGTTCCACACGTATTTAGCTTTCGATTTGACCTTTAATTAAACAAACAAAGCACTACTATTTGAATCCATCTGGTGACCGCTTAACCCAGTCAGAGTCACAGGGGGAGATTTTTACATAAATATTGAATAAAGTTATTAATTGCTTCATTTTATATGAAAATTTTATGGAATTTTTTTCCCTGAGCTTTAATCATTCTATCATAAAAATTATGAGTCTTTTTGGCCGACATACATTATAACCTTAAAATTAAACATAAAATTAAATATACCACATTAAAATGGCTATATGCATGTGGCTTGGAGCTTGGAGTAAAACCAGTATACGGAGCACTTCTCTTAAGCCAAAGATTAAACAACCCTGATCACTGGTTCGAGCGTTTTACTCACTCGAAGTTTTCAGCCATGGATTATGGGAAATGTAGTCTTTTCCACCTGGTAGTAGTTCAGCCACAGATCAGTCGAACAAAATGCTGCATTCACTTGTGTATTACTGAATGACAAATCATTTCTAGGAGTATATATACATTTACATTATATCTATATTCTTAAATAGCGAACCCTCAAATCTTATAGAGCTCTGAAAAGTTGAACATATAAAATCAGACAATTTTAAAATAAGTATTTATATCAAATGTGTGAAAATATCGTACGAGTGCAGCTGTCATGCATGTGAGCGCAGTAAGGAAATAGCCCACTAGGGGGAGCATTCGGCATGTTTTGGAAGTACTCTGGGTCAAATGATGGTTAAAATAATACCGCAAGGTCCCGTTTAAACATTAACATTTAAGAAATGTTGACTGTAATAATGGTCTTTTTGGGGGCTTTTTTGCTCACTCACACACGTTTCCCATTAAACCCTATCGCTAGGTTCTGGAGCCCACCCCGCCGCAACCCTGAATAGGATACGGAAGATGGAAGCATAGATGGATGGATGGATGAAAATTTCCAGCAGTCGTTTAGCGTATAATGTGCTTACATTGTGAGTTTGATTCATGTGTAACGCTAATGTCAAATTATTTAACTGCATGATTCAAGACATGAAAAATGCCTATAAAATAGTAAACCTTATATTTTGATTCATTTGTATTATTTCCCATATAATAAGGATTATGTTGTAATTCAGTCATTTATCGTCAAACATTTGCCACCGTATTTATCCCAGGGGATTTTCATCTGTTCCTACCAACAACCAATTTGTGTAGCAGCCGCAACATATGTCAAATATCTACAGTATATCCTGGGTAAGAAGAGAACGGACATATTCAAGAAGAATGATTAACAATGGCACAATACAGTTGTGCTGTCGTTTTTCTATTCAATTAGTGCTGACAATGGAAACCAAATTCAATTAGGCCATCCCTACACTTTCTCTTTGAGTCCTTTTTTTTCCCCATTGGCAGCTGTGTCAAACCGAAAGAACAGCAGTCCCACTGTCACATAAAAGTCACGGGAGACCCTCAGTGCACCCTCCTGCCTGTTATCTATGATGGCAGCTCGCCATTAGAGTCCAATGCATTATATAACCCAACTGTGGCTCCGACCGCCCTCAAACATTTGGGAAAAACTGACCTACAAATTAAGTGGTGTGTGTTTTAGGAACACAGACCCAAGGACTTTATACACAATGCCGTTTAATTCTGTTAACTGTGCTATAAATAACACAGGAGATTAATCCACGGGTGGAAAAATAACTTGTAAAACACATTAAAAGAGACTTCAGCTAAAACACAGTAAAAGTCAAAAGCAAGGCAGTAAAACAAAATAGTGGCGTTAGCATCTAAAAATAAAGATTATGGAAACAAAGGTAAATGCATTGGGGGCACATACAGTAGTCCAATTATTTCCTGCATCCATCTTCCAACTGCTCAGCCTGTACAAAAGTGCAGAGAGTTTGGAGCCTGTCCCAGGCAGGACAGAACACACACACACACTCACACACACATACCATGTATTCCTGTCTTTATGGGGACACTCCATTCATTCCTATGGGCATAACCCTGATCCCAGCTATGACACCCTTAACCCCTACCCAGCCCTAACCTTAACCATAAGTAACCAAACAAAATATAAGACTTTTGGCATTTTTGGTTTTTTGATTGCACACACAGATTTTTATAAAATTGAGATTATCCTTATGGGGACCAAAAAATGTCTGGTAACTGGTTTTTAATCACACTGTGGGGACATTGGGTCTCCATAACGTAATATAAACATGTCCACACGCACACACACACACACACACATATGCGCACACATACACACACACACACATATGCGCACACACACACACACACACGCATGCACACACACGCACACATAAGTACGTAGACACACACACACACATCTGTATTCATATCTTTGTGAGGACCGTCTATTCATTTCTGTGTGAAAAACCCTGATTCCTACTATGACACCCCTAACCCCTACCCAGCCCTAACGCTAACCATAAGTTACCAAACAAAATATAAGACTTTTGGAAATTTTAGGTTTTTTTATTGCAGGCATAGATATTTGTAAAATTGAGATTCCCCACGTCGGTCCCCACGTCGTCAAAATAATAGGTTTTCATCACATTGTGGGGACATTTGGGCCTTACAATGTAATATATACATGACCACACACTTACTATGGACATGATGGGGTATTATGAAGCATGAGATATCATCTCTAAAAAAAATACAAATTTCCTTCTCTGGTCCAAGGGCTTTCACTGCTTTGGTTTGGTACCTGCAGTGACGTAATAGTCATTCTCACTTAATATTGCTTAATAGTCTTGATCTTAGGGATCATTAGGGAAGGTGATTCAGCGTACTGCCTGCGTCACGGGGACGGCAAGCGAGAGGTAAATTCTCTAACTTTGTCGTAAGTGCGCAGGACAGACCGCTACCTGCCAATATACAGGCTCCCATTCATCCGTCTTTCATCCATGACTGCTTGGTTAGCCTGGAGCCTGTCCTGGAAAGCACAGGGCACACAGTTTGCAAAACTCCCCCTCAGAGAAAGAAAAAAAACAGAATATGCTAAGACCCTGCGGACAAAGCAAATGAATTACTCTGTTTTCCCGAGTAACATAAAATATGACTGACTGAGGGCTTCTGTAGGCCTATGAGTATTTTGCATATTATAAGTGGGCCTAGTGGAGAACAGCGCATACAATGCTACTGTTACAATGGGTTTAATCAAGCGAGGGGAGCTGATATTAGATATGTGTAACCCGATCCTCCATTGACTGCGGCGCGGTGGAGACGCTCCTCTGTCCACAGGCCGCTCTCTCCGAGCCGGACTGCGGGGGAAAGACAGAGGGGCGGCTGTAAGGGACCGGGGTCACGGAGGACTTGGAGTTTTGGCTCCAGCTGGGGACGATCGCTACGGATTTCATTGGCCAAACAGGCGCAGCAGAGCGGATGCGTCCGGAGGGTTTCGTCCGGGCTGAGTTTGTGCATAACTTCATACGCGCCACTTACATCTGATCCCCTCAATTTAGATCTTCTTATAAATAAATGCAATACGCGTTTTGTTGCTATTAAGTTATATCCCATTGGCTCTTAGTGAGCGTTAAATGTACAGCATGTGTAATTACAGGCTCAGGAAATGATGCTGCTCTTCAAAGCGCTTTCAGTATTAAAAATAAATTATGCTGCAGCGAAAACAGGCAAAGGGTTCGTTCCCCGCACGAACACGTCGGCTCTGGCAAATGTGTATTTTGCAGCTAACAACTACAGCGATCCCCTGTCTTCCGCCTAATAAACCGTGTAACACTAGAACTACGAAGAGATATATTTGAATCCATTTAATTAAACGGACCAATATTCATTTTCTGGGTTAATGCGTATGAAGTTGTAATAAAGAGAATAATGTATGAGTTTCTAATGACTATCCCAAACGCTTTTTTTCTGCAGCAAGGGGGGGGACAAAGGAATTGAATTATTAATAATCACCCAAGCTAATTTAATTTTTAGCGATGGTCTGGCAATATTTACATAAACTCTGCTGTTGTGGTGATTGCGGGAAGTTTCTCTTTGCGCGGTTCACATTTTAGCTGAAGCCCAGCGACTTATTACTCTTGGTCTGGCTCCTATTGCGCTGATATTAGGCTACACACCTCAGGCATGATTTAAATTCCCCTATTCATTTTTATGCCAGGCTACATTATGGTCAGCAGGTGGCGCAGTGGTTGAGGTACAGATTTTATCACTAAATTAACGGCGCCTGTCTCAGGAGACGCCGTGCTTATTTTACGCCCCAGCAAAAGGCCCCATATCAGCGAAGGCAGAATTAAAAACCCCCGGCTCAATAAATGCCTTAATCGTGGAGTCCTGCTGTATAGGGAAATTTGTACGAAAACGCCAGCTAATGAACCAAGTATGATCACTGAAATGGACTGGTCACCATGTTTCATGCTAGTGAACAGCAGGGGAGATCATTATGCAGAAGCCCTATTTAAAACACAGGGAGGTTTCACCATGGCGTAACCGTGTGGCTCGCAAGACTGAAGCCATTAAACACGTTAATCATGGTCAGTTGTTTATGGTCAGGCAGCAGGGGATTTATAGATAGTACATTAATGGGTTGCCACTATTAAGTAAAGTAAGCCAAAGGCTATTAGGATGTGGACAGTAAAGAATTAAGCCCTTATATCTGAGTATGGGTGTCTGAGAAAGTTTGTCAAATCTTACTTGAGGATTGCAGTGTATTCCTCGGGTTATAATCTTAATACTGTTAGAAGCATGGGTTCTTGGGGAGAAAGGTGTGTTTGTGGAATGTAACCTGGGAGGATTATAAACATGTTGGAATTGGCATAGCGCGATTAACCTCTGCGCGTTTTCCTGGCGTCGTGAGACGCGTGCGATGATGCGACATGGAAAATACAACTTTAGCAATAAAATATGTCCCCGGCTGTGTTTTGAAATACTATCCGGTTGACGGTGCGATATTTTCAAGGGCATTTAATCAGCATATGCAACACATCCGACGGAGTGGAAGCGGCCGGTCCATAGGTGATGTCCACAGTTTCCTGTCCTTTTTCCTGGATCGCGACGCGTTCATCTAGGTGCATTGCGATCGCACGACGAGAAGGTGAATGCATTGTCAATTATTCGCCATAAAATGCAGCACACAATTAAACGCGCTCCGCCGATTTAGAGGATCGTAAACTATAGCGTCCCTGTCCCTTTAAAGACTCAGACAAAACGCCCATATGATCCCAGAGCTCCAATCACCAGTTCCTTCTGCAAAGGCAGTCTCTGCATTTTTGTCTTTTTCTAAACGCTAACATGGCGAAAAAGGGACTGATGTGAAGAATAAGAGAGACGTGAGAAATGTGAAAATACAGCATTAAGCGTTTTAATGGAGAGGAGAAGTCCGATACGGAGGAAGGGGAATACAGACTCCTTCGCAAGAGAAAACCTTGGATCAAAATGGTAGAGCGCTGCATTTTTTTTTGTTGCCTGTTTATTTTCTTTTACCTTTTGATCTTTGCGAATTTGGGCTAGTTAGGCCCTTTGGAAACTTACCTGCACACGATCTCCGGGATGTTAGTGCATGCGTCGGACGGCTCGGTTTTCGCGATGCATATGCGGTTAAAGCGTGAAGTTCGCAACTTGCATCGAGCGGGGACGCAGATACTAGCGTGTGATTGATGACTAGGATGTGCGATCGGCGCTGTCGGAAAGAGTTAAATTCCTTCATGATGGGATGCTCGCGCTAAGGTCGTGACCTGTGCATTTTCGTCCGGATCGGACAAACTTAGCGGATGTTTTGTTTCCCCGATCTATTATATTTTTGGCCAGGTTCGCTCGTAGCACTTAAAATAATTGTAAAGAATTAGAACTTGAGCGGATTTCTTTAATTTTCTCCCCTCCCTCTTCCTTCGCCGTGACTTGTTGAAATGCACATGGGCGCACAGATGCACATATACGCGCATATATGATCGTGGAGTATAACTTGGGGGAGGTCATTGTTAAATATACACCTGGTGCGGCGGCTGCCTGTCATCGGAGTTCATTTAAAGGGCCACGGTGACGCGGCGGCTCCTGGCATTTGCTGCGTCTGAGCGGCGCTTCATCGCGACAATGTGTTAGATTACGGAGCGCGGCGGCTGGAGCGGCGCGGGCACGTCTGCGCGCTCCCGCGTGCCAATTTAAAGGTGTCACCGCTGCCCTCTTTATATAAATTCCCTAGAGATTAAAATAATTCCCTTGACGGGTGTGGATCTCGTCTTTTAATGCAATAAATAAGTATAATTCTCCCCCCCTCCACGCTTTTACTAATAAATAATCTTAATTGAACAAAGCCACACTAATGTCAGAAGTCTGAATGACTGAATTAAATATTGAAAAGACATACTGTAGTGGATTTTAATCTGCCTCACTCTTAACTTTATAGTGGAAAATGCAGTCTGTTACTTTTGTAGTCCTGGCATGATCGTTAATCGTTATGAACCTCTCCTGCCTTTAAATGTCAGTTCAGTTTCAGTCTGACACACACACTGTATTTGTCTGAATTATCCCCTGTGACTTATGTATACTTGGATTAATTGTGTGGGACTCTTGCTGCTTGTAACCTGCCATTTACAGCCGATGGCCCGCTTTGGCTGTGGAGAATTAGGGCCGCCCTCTGCATGGACTGCGGCGCTGTGGCTAGTGGGGGCCTGGCTGGGGGCCTTCTCCTTCCTTAGGTGTAAAAATGTGCTATCGTGCTGGTGTAGCTGTTTGCATTGGCTTAGCCGGAGAGAAATTATGAGTCAGATTTCATGTCTAAGTTAACAGCTGTTTCTCTGATAATGCATACAATCATTATATTTAGCTGTTCAAAACTGATCTCTTAAAGACCACAATCGTTGATTTGGCTGATAACTACAAAAAACCCCAAAACAAACATGTCAATAGTTTAAGCGGTTCACACACCAGACTTACCTATGTAAGCATCGGGCTTGGATCAGACTTCAATACACCACTACATGGAAACCATTTAATGGTAACTTATGTGTCAATGAGCCATTTAATCCATCTTTTCCTGTAGACTTGCTATATGGTAAATAGTTACAGTACCTCACCAGCCCATATAAAAGCAAAATATTCTTGTCTGACTTGTCTTTCTGTCGGACTGTGTATGCTTCAAAATATTTTTTTTATAATTAAATTTTTTTTGAGTATGTTAGGCCTGAGGATAAGGTTAAAGGCTTGCAGTCCTGGTAATGTAGAGTATTTTCACCTGAGTTCTGAGATAACAAAGAGGTTCGCTTCATAAACACCATGCGTGTAGAACAGAGTTATGGTCTCCCGTTTTGCTATAACGGTGACCCCCAAGCAAAGTGATTCAGACGTCCCCGTTTGGAATGCTAATCGGATGACACCGTGTTTGCCAAAGGCAGTTTATAGCCTGAGAATGGCAGCCACTTCAGAGGGAGCCCCATTCGGTGGGCGTGCCTCCAGACACGGCAGCCAATCCGGTTGCTCTTTTATGTCTCATTATTGATCCGTTCGTAATAGAGCTGGGAATCCGCGTTCAGGTAGACGTGCCTATTCAGAAATGGGGATAATTTAGTAATATGTTTTAATGAGGTCCATGTTTTAAATCCCACCGCCTCCCAGGGAAGGAAGCTAGACTGCGAGGTCATCCCGGGACGGTTCGACGCAAAGAATTTTGCAGCTGGGTGGCGTAAGGGAATAATCCGGAATCCCATTCATATCTGGAGCCTTAAGCTAATATGTGGGTCATTTGTCAGCTAGAGAAGGCCTAGCGAGTGCCATTATTTCTGTAAGAGTTGATCCATGCAGATATTGTGCTTTTTAACACTATTGACCAGGAAGGGTCCTTTTCATTTTTTTTAAATAACCAAACAGCTGATACATAGCTTGCCTAGTCTTAGTTAACCCTCTGGATGTGTTTGGGGTCACAGTGACCCCAGAGCCCTTTGACGTTGCCATTCACAGTTCGAAGCAACT
>JAODKN010000079.1:13967797-13987178 GCA_026774425.1 Petrocephalus zakoni
ATGTTGAAAAATCCGAGCCTTTCTGTAGTTTTGGTGCAGTATTTAAAGTTCCTCAGCTGCAGTGTGTGTGTCTGTGTGTGTGTGTGTGTGTGTGCGCGCGCGCGCCTGAAAGCTCGTGTCTGTGTGTATTTTGTTTAAAGGTACTAATGAAACTTTAAAATTAATGGGAATAGTAGATAAGCTTTTTGTATTCGGATAAGCTGTTGTATTAGTTACACAATTTGCATAAGCACCTTACTCCCTAGTAATAATTGCGTGTTAGTGATGGGGACTTACATGTGAAGCAGTTGCGTGAGATAGCAGTAATTTCGTTGTGTACTGAAACCAAAAGTTTCTCTTTTCCGGTTTTTCTTTTAGCCCTCTTTCTGTCTGGTTTTCAAGTGACTTTCAGTGTTGGATAGCTGGTCCATAGCTGCTCTCATGCGTGTTTCAGGCTACAGAGGGACAGGCCTGCAGTTCAGCGCTGTTGTGATGGTGGCTCGGTCTTTGATGCCTTTTTATAAGCCTGTTAAATCTGCGGTCCCCGGCGGCGATTTGCTGCTGTCACTCGGGGTCAGCGGGCGGAGCACCGCCGGTTCCGCTCCATTACGGTCCGGTCCGGAGGGGAGTATCCGCACTTTAACCCACAGAGCAACTCTGCCCCCTGGTGGTTCACGGCGCCAGCACTTACGGTACTACTTGGTACTTATGTCGACTCGGGCTCGGCATTGTTATTGCAGAAAGCTGCGTTTTTGTTGCTTGAGTTTTCTTATTTTATTTTATTTTTTTAAACCTACTTGCATTAAATAGCACCTCTTTGCTGCGTTCAGACCCCCGAATTGCTACATTAATATAGCGTAGCTGTTTCAAATTGGCCGGACCATTTTCCGGCCAGGAAAGTTACAATATATATTTGCTAAGTGTAATAACATCAGCGGGAACTTTTAATTCTAACGTGGACGATGCCGTTCAACTTTAACATTTAAAACTATATAGTTAGGCAAGCGTTTCGGATCTGCTGAGCTTTTTTATACAATGTTACAGTATAAAAGCAGTTCTCTTCCATTTTAAATATACCATAACGTTTACGGAGCTTTTTTTCCAATTCTCAATTAGAGAACCCTCCTCTCCAGTGATATGCATAATTTAACAGAATATCCATGTTGTTCTTTATCAGAGATTTATGCATTTTAAATCACTGCCTTGTAGGACTGCAGACAAGGTATTCATACAAGTGTACCATAAGGGACGCCGGTAGGTGTTTTGCATAAAGAAACAGCTAATTAAGCTCTTCTGAGATGGTGCTATGAGTGTCTGCGTCTTGCTGGTCTGAAGTGTTTCGGCTGAGTGTTGAATGCGAATGTCCCGTCCGCTGGGGGCGCTCTAAGCCGTCCCCATCTTTGCATCGGGGAGATGCGGCTTAAGCGGTCCTTACCGTCACCCATAGTGCATGGAGAAATATTGCTGCTGTTACAGTGATTTGGGGGGGGTATGTCCTCTTTGATTTGTGTCCCCCTCATCATGAAGCATTTCGTCTTAATCGCCTAAAATCGACCCCAGAACGCAGTTACAGTACATATTCCCGTCTCGTACTTCCGGGGGGATACACTAAGCAGCCGCCGTCCGCAGTGATGACGAGCGCCGGGTGGCGAGTTACCCTTTTGCAGGGTGTTGGTGAATTCTCAGTAATATTCATGAGAAGCGCTTCCTGATTGGTCAGTTTATTAGTATTCATGCCAAGCGGGGCCTGATTGGCTGGTGAAGGTCCCCCCCCCATCGACATGCGCTACCTGCTTTATCTGTCTAAAGACATTGACTGGCCAATCGGGTAGCGCTTCTCATGAATATTAATGAGACTTCCGTACCGCCCTGCAAATAGGAAAGTGGCCGCCGGGTGATGAGGATGCGGGCGTCGGTGTCGGCGGAAGCTGCCCGCCTGCCGAGCGCCGGCTGCAGGGCGATGACATTATAATTCACGCCCTGTCTGCCCGCGTTACACTTGAAAGAGTGAGATTGTTCTGGAAATATTGACACTGAGCAATTGGTACAATAAGACGAAGACCAAAAATAAAAGCTAGAGCACTATTTAAATAATTTCTAGGCACTTTATATAAAATGTATATTTGTGTAGGCAGTGTGTTTTTTGATATCGCTATAAACATGAGGCGAGCTTATGTAAAAGACTAATTGTTTCGAGAAGGCTTGGTTAAAAAAAAATTACTGTCTTCCTTTCTTTTCAAGCTGTCAAAATACTTGTGTATCTGATACACGTTTTTTTTTGTGTTTTTTTTTTGCACTAATGTCATTGGAAAAATTGCCACGAGTTTGGCATATTTAAAGTTATGAATGATGACTTTTGAAGAGGGTGGTTCAGCTGGGGTAGTGCTTAAGAGTGATTGGACCTTGTCGTGGTGTTGGTTTAATGTATTGTTAATAAATGTCTTGGGCTATGGATGAAGAGCTGTGACTAAGGAGCGCTGGAGTGCTATAGGATTATGTACTGTAAGCCACGCGCTAGGCACCACGCCACTTTGCCTACTTCTCCTGCGCAAAGTTAGGCCTGAACATGTTGATAATTCCTGTTTAGTCTTCCTCTGAGGACAGAAAGCATTTCCTGTGTATCATTTTCCCCCAGTGTTCTTCATTTTAAAATCCAAACTGCAAATAAAACGTCTTGTTTTGTGGCACCAATGGGTTCAAAGCTAACCGCTAATGGCCACCTCTTCCTTCTGCCCATATCTGTTAAGCCAATCATACATGTGTGAGTCATCTGTATTGCTGATTCTCTATTTTACTATGTAAGCCCAATGTCTTAGTTAACGCTGTTGTACATAGCATACATGTAGACAGTAACTGTTGTGGTTATATAAACTGAAAGTTAAAAACCAATACAAGGACAATCGTGTCTAGAGGTGCTAATATTAGTCTGTATTCTATGTCAACTCTTGTATTGGTTAGTATATATTGTCTGTAACATGGAAAGAGAGAAACAGATCATTTCAATATTAAACAATATAGATATATATTATTCCAAGCTGAATTTGTCCTGTGGTGATTTAATGTGGAAAAAGGCAGGAGTCAAAGTGTTTTGCGTTTAAACCAAATAAACTGGAGATATTGAAGTTTAAAGGCACATATTTTTGATGTTAGGATATTTCTGAGCTGACTTTCTGGCCGCATGCCGCCTCCCTGTATTCACGCGGGAGAGCTGTACATCTGAGGTATGAATTTTCCTTCTACGTGCTATGAAAATCGCAGCTGTCGTGTAATGAACTGTGTAACTAAGAGTGTTGGAGTCTTCCTGCATCCCCTGTGATTGGTTCCTCACCGGTTCTTCACTCTCTCCAGTTATCCAATCAGAGGCATTCTCTCCCCATCTTCTTCCCCTCCCCATATGTCTCTCTGGTTCTCTCCCGCAGCTGAGGTGTTCTACGCCAGCTCCTAGGCAGCAGGTCTTCCTCGGGAGCTGTGCAGGTAAGCGTGTCTAATTCTCATTGGCTGATGGGATCCCCTTAAAGGGGGCTGCCATGTGAGTAATACGTGCTGTCATTAAGCAGCAGGCCTCTGCACCCGAATGTATTAGCCTTGTTGAGTCCATTAGCAGGCCTCCTGTTATGTAGGCTTGGCATTCAGTCCTGTTGTCCCACACAACTGCTAAAGGGCATGAGTTAGCATTGCCAGGTATTGGAGGGGATTTGGTGCAAAAGGTGTAATACCATTGGCCAGAATCCTGCAGACAGGCTGCATGTCTGCCGGAGAATACAGCAGTCAGACTACAAGTGGTCTAAGGCGTCATCGTTAATTATCTTTTCGATAAAAGTTATCGCACTTTTCAATAACGAGACTGTGAGGATTAGAGTGCGAGTTTACAGGGCTGTTTTCAGTGGTAGCATTGGAGGGTTAACTTGACAATGTCTGCTTAAAAATTAGTCACAACCAATAACAAAAACGGCTCAAGATAGCCACATTCCTCTCATCGGATATTACACTGATATCACGCTGTTCAGATTGCAATTTATATTCGAATGAAGCGAAAGGTTTACTAAGGAAAACAAAAGAGTTACGATTTTATTTATTTATTTATTTATTTAGATGAAATACAGATAGAAAACGAGACACTAATGCTACTTCAGTACATGGAAACCAACACTTGCTCCTGAAGTCACTCATGCTATATATTGTGGCTCCCTCTGCTGGCTAATTTGGAAAAATACATTTCTGCTGCTTTCTGTCATTGCCCTGGTTATAGTCTTTAATTATGAACATTAATTATAATATACTTCACAGATAAGTGGGATAAAGAATACAGATCTTTTACTGTCTGTCTTGTACTTTTGCCAAAGGGAGGGACTCGAATAGAGTCAATTTGACACCAAATGACGTCTAATTACAATATTAAATGGCATTTTGGCACCCATGGTTGCTATGACAAACTATCACCCATGTCACTGTTTGAGAAATATTACTTTGATATGTGAAATGCACTGAAAGCCCCGCTTTCATCGTTGTTTTGGCAACTTACTGAAATGCAGCTCTGTGAATTGGATTCATAAGTTGTTGTGTACCTAGCACTCACTGCTGTAAGGCAGTTAGCGGCCTGATTTATTAAAAAGGCTTTAATTGGCCACTTTATTTTTACTCATAATCCTCAGTAGAACTGTTCTCTTCCTCACCTCTGTGGTCTATCATTCTCATTTACTCCTGTTGTACCATTATGCTTTTTAAATTAGTAGATATGGATGAATCTACAGAATGTCTAGGTAGGGGGTCACAGTTCCGAGGTCACAGGTAACCCCCATGGCCTATACTGGAATGAAGCCGTGGCCCACTGCAGAAGGTTTGATGACTGTGGATGACATTGCTGGGATTTCGTTCAGGAGTTACTGGTGCTGCTGTAGCCAGACTACCAAGGAGTTACATTGTCACGCGCCCTCGTCAGTGGTACAGATTCTGATCGATAATCAGGGAGATCCCATGGCCAATTGGAGGCACTCCATTGGCCTCCACTCTAGTCGGACAGCAGGTGGCGCTGTGGTGATTACATCTTTGTGAGCCGCTGGACGTTGAGACGGACGGCCAGTATAGTTGCACCTGCCGCAAACTGGATCTCTCTCAGAATCCCGTTCCAGTTCCCCTCTTCTTCGTCATATCTGTAATACGTCATTCATTAAGGTCTCGTTGGTACTTATGCAGCTTTTCGGTTCAGGAAAATAAACAACAATGTCGACTTGAGTATTGAGACAAACATAAAAGTCGTCGGGCTAAATAAGTATGGTATGATGGATTTGTAATGAAATGCATCCATTCTCATTCCAGTTATGCACATGTAACTAAATAGCGTATCATGAAATTTATATGGATCAAGGCGAAGCAGTAAAGCTCCCTTTGAGAATAATCCATTTCACCAAACTGTGGCTTTTGCTGTGTTGACTGGGAGGTTTTGTAAATCCAAAGTAAGGCTTTTCTTGTTATTTTTTTTTTCTCTGAATGAGTGTTTGTCCTCCTCCAGCAACTGCTATAAGCTTAGTAAGCAGCAGAGCTAATCATTTTCTTTTTTTTAATGGGACTGGGCCTTATTCTCCCCTCCGTCTTTGTACCAAGTGGGATTGAGCCTGGATTTACTTGTTTTTCCATTACATTTGGGGACCAGGGTGTGTAAGGTGCTATGAGGTTTCAGCACCAAACGGTTTCTGCACTATTAGACTGAGAGATGGGGAATGTTTGACCTGCAAAGACTTAGCAGTATTCTTTGTATATGGACAAATCTCTGTCCAGTTCAATCTCTGCTAAAAGAATGTCTCTGTGAGACTCTGCATTGACCATTATGGTAGACATCGATATGACTTGGTATGATGGTTCGACAGTGGAACACAGGATGAAAGCTCTAGATCAGTGTTTCCTATCCCGGTATTCAGGGACCCACAGACTCCCTCTCAGCTCCCTGAGTAAAAATGTGGACTATCTGTGGGTCGCAGAGGACCAGATTGGGAAACACTGCTCTAGATAATTGCTAGTTTGAAATGCCTGTCATGGTGCAGTTCCACATGCAGGGAGATTAAAGATACGTGACAGGTTCCCAGGTTAGAAGGACAACCATGTATCCCCTAAATTCATTAAAACAAATCTATACCCTATTAAAGCAAACATATAACGGCTAAGCCAGGTGATTCATTAAATACAGGTTAATCCTTTAGCCAATGGAGGACTTATTGAATGACCATGTGACTCACTTCCAGACGTCATTCATTTCTGTGGGTTTATACTCTTCACTGGTCTCTGTAGGCATCATGGCAAAGCCGCCCACTGCATAGAGGGAGCCATCCAAGGAGACCAGATTCAGGGAGCTGCGTTCCTGTGGGAACTCTGTGAAGTCGGACCACCTGGAACACATGCAGCGCTTGGTCATCAGAGCTTCCTTCTGCTCTGGTGCTTAGGCCATCGGATGTGGAGTTGCCCTTTACTCCCAAGTGACACGCTGCCATCATGCACCTTAGGTACGCTATGGAAGTCTTGCTCTAGGGCACGGTAATCCTGTTAAATCTTTGATCCAAGCTGCCTTCTGCCTGCCCCAGAAAACGTCCCTACTCACTTGTTTCCAGCGATGTCGTAGACCTCCGCTGTGCTGGTCAGACCCGTGTCTGTGACTCCAGCCACCACGTAGATCTTGCCCTGACGGACTGCTACGCCGAACAAGGAGCGGGCGGTCTTCAGGGGGGCCAGATCCTTCCACTCGAACTTTGTTGGGTTGTATACACACACTCTTCTCATGCACTTTCTGCACAGCGAAAGTGTCAGTTAAGTCGTTAGTTCAACGGTCACTAGATTCTCTAGGTTCTCTAATGATTCGAGCTTTATATGTGTCTCTTCAGGTTCTGGTTGGATTTTACATTCCTCAGTTTGAATCCAAAAAAGCACTATAACATTTTTTACATTATCATGCAGGAAAAGCATCAGTTTCTGCCCGTTTTGCCCCAGACTTACTTGCCCTCCCCTTTTCCGCCAATGACGTAGACCATCCCGTCATGTGACACGGTACCGTGGCCGTACACCGAGTACGGAAGTGGGTCCGACTCCCCCCATTTGAAGGACCTGAGTGCAAGAAACCCACAATAAAGGTCAGTGAGAGCACTTTGAAATGATATCGATGATACAATCACCTCATTACTGTTTGATCTTACGTGTTTGATCTCTGTTCCTAGATGTTATTTTAGCCCTTTAAAGTATTCCTCTTCATTTGAGGAATCAGGAAATCAGTGTATTGCTACATGCTTTTATTAGCTGTAGTAAGGAGCAAAATCCTGGAAGTAATCATCAGAATAGCTCCAGTCTTCATTGATTTTTAGGTCGTGGTTCTGATTCATTGCCGGCCAATCAGGGCCGATTGGTGACATGCTTTGAGGGCGGGGCCACGGCAGGTCCACTCACTGCCGGTCGTAGATCATGACCGAGTCCAGGCTGTGCTCTCCCTCCTTCAGCTCCTTGCCGCCAACAACATAGATGGAGTTCTCTGCCTCGGCCATCCCAAAGAGGCAGCGGGGGGAGGGGAGAGCGGGCATCCCCAACCATTCGGAGCTCAGGGGGTCAAACTGTGTGACAACGGGGCCAGGTCACATGATGTGGGGCCATGATTTCCCGTCAGAAGGGAACCACTTGTAAGCATCCTGTCAATGTGCTGTACGTAGCTCTTTACAATATTGTACCCTAACAAGAAGACACAACAGATCTGTTTGCCCAATATCCGTCTATTTTCTAATCCTGATCAGGGCTAGCTGTCCTCCCCAGTCCGGGTCACGGGGCCGTCAGGACCCTTGTGTTGTAGTTTTCATTTATTTTTTGTATGGAATGTAAGTTTTTCTTATTAATATTAAATAAAACTGAATGTAACTCTATTCCATTCTATTCTATTCTATTCTATTCTATCAAGGGAGTCAGATGCAGCATTGGTAGGGGTTTAAACTACCTTATTAGAATTCAAAATGCCTTTATTGTCAGTGTAAGAAGTTACACTGAAACTCAATGACGTTACCAGGTTACCATTTGAATTACCAGGAAAAGGTGCAAACCAGCTCATTTAAATGAAGGCTTGGATTTAAAATTAAAACATTAATAAAAGCAAATGTACACTTGTGTTTGTGAGGATTATGAATCCAGCTAGACACGGACTACATATGTGGAATATACTGTATGTATAAAAAGCTTTGATTATAAGTATACTCTTTAACTATGGCATACCTGTAAGAAGTAGGAGCTGATTGGATCGTCTTTGTCTCCCTCGTTGTAAAAAAGCCCCCCGGCCACAAAAATCTGGTTCTCCTTAGTCAGCAGGCTACAGTGGTTCTTTGGAATCTTCGTGGATGTAGAGGCGACGTAACATTCGTTTCCTGCCGGGTCGTAGGCCACCGCCCCCGTGTCGCTGATCATCACCATCAGGTTTTTGAGGAACATGCCGAAGCGTTGGTTGTTGTTGAGGATCCCTGGGAGCAGGCCCTCCTCGTCATCTTCTCTCTCGTCGCCCCTGGCTTTGGATGTCTTGCCCTCGGGGATGCTGACCTCAGGGAGCTTCCCCTTGTACGCATCCTTGACTATCTCCAGCTTTTTGATGATCGCTGGGTTGGACTTTACCCACTTGTGCTTCTCCACTCTTTCTGAGAAGTAATCTTGGGGTATCAAACGGAAGCGTACACACTCGAGGAGGTCTGGCAGGTCCTTCAGCCTGTCCTCCTCATCGTGGCCCACCCAGCTCACTATTGACTCAAAGACCACCTCTTCCTTATCCACGTTGAGAGAGTCACACGTAATGATAGCAGCCAGCTCAACTGGGCCCAGCTGGAGGAAGTCTTGGTCCCGAACTATCAGTTGGTAGCGATCGCAAATGAAGTCCCGGGCATCGATGGCCAGTTGGGGGCAGTCTAGGAGCAGGCCCAGCCGGAATACGGCCAGGCAGTTGCTCAGGCCCAGTCTCTGCTTGAGGAAGGAGATGCAGACGGTGAATAGTGACGGAATCTGGAACATATTGGCCAGGCTGAAGATGTCCTGTACATTCTCCTCCGTGAGGTTGATGTCCGAGGTGTAGATGAATCTGAGAACCATTCCCATGGTGCGCGGTTCTACTTCCTCCAGAACAATCTCCCGCTTCTTACTCTCTTCCAGGTCCGACAGGAACATGGCCTTGAAGTAAGGGCTACAGGCCGCCAGAACCAGCCGATGGCAAGGAAACTCGCTGCCCTTGATTTTCAGAACGCAGTCCACAAACCTATCATTCTCCAGGAGGTCACAGAGCCCATCCTGAAGCAGCGTCTGCTGGTACATCCGTGGTTCCTCCATCGGGTTTATCGTCAGTTCCATTTTAAAAATCAGGCTGATTTTAATTCGGTTGATTTAAACGGATAATGGTGGACCTCCCAATCGCGCTCCACAGCACAGCAGTGGCCTGGTCAAAGCCCTACGCAGAAAGGAGGAGAAGGCTTAAGCGGGATTTAGCTCCGCGAGCCCAGAGCTACTAATCTCATCAGCTGTTTCAACCTTTCAAACTCCAACAGGGGTTTTATTTATAGACCTCCAGCAAAAAAAAAAAAAAAAGAAAACGTCAGTGATATCCATATCAGTGCATGTGAAACATGACACCCCAGCGACCCGAGCATCAGGGCGCTCTTGTCTTCAGAAAGATCACCCCCCCCCCCTCGGTCGTTTCCCTGAGATCATCCACACAATGGAGACCTCCTACCGGGAGCCCATGGCATCACAATCTAATTCTGTCATCCCCCTCTATGCACTAATGACTACTCTCCACGTGTGGGGGGTGTATTAATTGGCTCGATATTCAGTGCAAAATAATGATGTGACGGGATATTTGAAAATACGATATATTAAGGCGCGAGGAATGCAATTAGCTACCTAATTTTACGAGAAGCTAAATGAGGCTATATGATGGATCAAATCGATTATTCTCATTGATAAATTAGCAGGATTCTTTTTTTCTTTGTGTGTAAAAGTCATATCGTTCTTTGTGAAAGGCAAATGAATTTATCAATGTATCATTTATCATTTTATACATATTTGTCCATTTGAGTCCGGTGCCTTGACTTATATCAAGGTAAATATACATATAGTGATTCTGATATTCGATTACTTGATTACATATTTGTTCAAAGTTATAGCTAAGAGTGTAGATGTGTTTCTGCATGAATGATCTGCCCTCCTTATGTGATACAGTCTCATATGTGAACCAATGAGGCGTGACATTGTACAATCCACTGGGCCCATTAATTTGGTGCAGTGATTAAAGATGTTGACGGTATAATGGACTTCCTGGCCAGGTCACGTCCCTGCCCCTATCAAAGAGGGATGCAACCCTAACTCATTACTTCCAGGATTCTGTTCCTTACTACAGCTAACATAAAAGGCTCTGAGTACTTGCATGTTTCCCAACACCACTGGTCTGTATCAGAAACAAAATTTGTTAGCTGAATTGTTGGATTTAAGGTACCCTTGTCAGAACAGGCTTCACCTTCATTCACTTACACTTAGCCTAGAATACCTTAAATCCGACATGTTATCCTGCTAACCCAAAAATCCAGCTCTGTGATACAGGCCCCAGGTCCTGTGGCTGATACAAGGCAGATTCCTGTAGTGTTTAGTCAGGCCTCCGCTGTTCTGGGGCAAACGCAAACCACCGGGTCAGAGCATTGGCATTACGCACCCTGTGGGAGGACAACAGGCAGACTATGAATGTGTCTGTTGACCTCTGTAGGAATCAGCTCTGATCACAGAGTGTCCAGCTGCTGGCTGCTCGTTCCCAGGCCGCATGCTCACGTCACGTAGATGGAGGGCCGAGGGCTCACTAACGACGGATGACTCTGTCGGAAGCCTTTCAAGTGTAGGAATTAGCTATGATAAACCGTTCCTGGAGGCCCTGGGTGGGGTGGGGCTAATGTGTGCCTGTTACCTAGGCAGCTAAAAATATTCCAAGGTTCTATTTCCTTTGATTTCTTTGTGTAATTTCAGTACAGCATACTAATAATGCTAAAACTGTTCAGGATTTTTTTACTTTAGAAATTGGCGGCAAACAAAATAAAGACACAACTGGACATTTTTTCAGTTATATATTTAATATATTATTCTGTTTCGTTGTCCCATGTACATAGTATATTTAAATAGTACTTGGCAGGTGTATAAAACCAACCAGAGCTTGATATCCGAGTTGGGGGTTGGGGGGGGTGGTGATATTTAAATTAATAAACAGTTGTGTTAGATGATCCCGGGGCGTTTATCTACAGTAAGCGCACTTGGGGGGGGGGGGGTCATTCACCTTTTGAGAGTATATGCCATGGATAGAGGCAGAGGCCTTGGGCGGAGCTCCCAGGAGGAGGTGTGAGGGAGTCCACACCCGGAGGAGGTGGGGGCTTTGGGAGCCTGGCCGTTTCTACTCGGCCTTCTCCTTGGCTTCCTCCCCCTTCAGGGCGTCAGCCTCCTCGGCCAGGGCGAGCTTCCTCTCCCGCTCCTTAATCAGCTGTATCCCGCAATAGGTGACGAGCAGCACGGACAGAGTGGACACCGGGAAGCCTGACAGGAAAGGCATGGCGGTAAGCGGCCCTTCCGTACCTTTTACCTTTCCGCACCCCTCCGCCCACCCAGCAAATGAAAAGGCTTTGCGGTCACACTCCCGCACTGCGCCTAACCTTTGATGATCATTCTTGTGGCCACAAGCTTGGCGAACTCCAGACTGTTAAGGGACAGGACGTTGTAGAGGACGATCGCCCAGAAGTTAGCAGCATTGAAGACGCCCCTGATTCTACGAGACATGGCCTCAGACATGGCACCCTGGGGGTAGAAGAATTCTACCATGAGTCTTCACCCTTTCTTCATAGAAAGGACTACCTTTTGGTAGAGACTGATGGTCCTGAACGTTATACTTGTAGAACAGATGTTTTTTTATGGTTTATATTCACAATTATCATCAGAAGAATATGTTTATGGACGTTGAGGTTGGCCACCCTACCTCTATGGTGGAAAAGGGCCTGAGTGAGAAGAACTTATCCACCCACAGCTCGAAGTTGAGGCCGAAGCAGTTGAAGAAAGACCAGATGTAGACGATCTCGCAGGGCCCCAGCCACAGGGTGGTGATTGCAAAGGTGCAGACTGTCGCCAAGAGCTCTCTGAAGATGCTGTCGTGGTTCTTGCCCAGGTAATCGTAGACGTACCTGTGGTTGGGTATAAGGCCGTCACTCGGCGCCTTAGCACTGTCTGGAGCTCTATTTTAGCTATGCTACTTATATTAAGTAAGGCATTTAAATATGTCCTACAGAGTAGGTTTGAGGGCTTTTAGACTGTGTGGAGATGGATCAGATCAGGTTAATCCTGAGCACTCACTTGCAAAGCCAGTCATTGATTCCTCTGTCAAAATGCCTGCAAATAAAACAAAGAATTAGTTCTACTTTCTTCACATTGAACACAGGAAGCTTTTCATCTTAAAACAAATTCTTTAAATATACATGATGTTGTGGCTTGCCCAGTGACCTCTAGTGACCTTTGAATCCCAGCCCACAATTGTCTCTAAATTGCTGTTTGAGTGTGGGTGTCCTGCAAAGGACTGGTATCACATACAGGGTGTACTTCTGCAAAGCACCGCTGCTGCCTGGGATGGATGGATGGATGGATGGATGGATGGATGGATGGATGAAAGAAATTGTTTGAGAAGGGGAATTTTTGGCTAGTTCATTTGTGTTGGTGTTTACTTACGTTTCAGCGAAAACGTATAGCATCGTGATGCATTTGGGCGGCTGGGGAGGGTCAAGATGATCGAGCCTAGACACCGTGTTTATAACGCCGAACATCACAGCCGCCTTCAGCCAGTCATACACCAAGTTAGAGTACGCCAAGCCAGCTAGGCGTTGAAAATGAAATAGAGAATCTTAAAGTGAGCTGGTCGCTATTTAATCAATATTATGTCAATAAATCCCAGCATAAACATGCCTGATAGAATGTTTATGTAATTGTTGACTTTGCTTTGAACTAATTGTAATTGTAATTTGTAGTAATGTAGCGATTATACTACTTTATACTACTATACTACTTTGTTTTTCCAACACAGTGTAAATTCAATTATCCATGTTGCCCTTGCCCCATTTGATAGGGACACCCCAGGAACGTCTCCCCGAGTGACCGCGACCGCGACTGACCGAGGGCCCAGTCTGACAGCTGCTTCACCAGCTTCATGTCAGAAGGTATGGTCAAGATGTACAGGAAGTGGAAGAAGACATCCACCACCACTATGACGCCCAAGTGCAGCAGGGCCTGTGTGGTGATGTTCCACATCTCCCACTGCTTACGGGTCAAGTCCGGATTGTTAGCCTGTGGGAATCACATGCCAGAGAGACAACCAGCGGATGAGCACAGGGGCCTGTTGCATTGGTGAGTACTCTGATCAAAAGTAAAATTCACTATACAGACAGTCCCTGGGTTAAGAAGGTCTGACTTATGGACAGCTGGTATTTACAAGAAAAATACCATAAAGCCTATTAAATAAAAAATTTGGGTTAAATACAGTGGTTCATAATAGTGAACGCACACACTGATTTGTGACGCTTCTGAAAACACTGTGCGACTATTGGCTTGAGGTAGACTACACTATCGTATATAGCTACTTTTATTATTACTCTATTGTTATTGTTATGTACCGTATTATTATTGCCGACTTAAAGACAGTCTTAGGGAACAGATCTCGTTCTTAACCCGGGGGCTGCCTGTACATGTAATATTTTATAGGAAATTGTAATATTTTTTGCAGATTATCATCCCAGATTCTTTGTGACACTGGTGTAACATAGGCTATGGGTCTCCAACTCTGGTCCTGGTGAACTAGGTTTTCTGTTCTACCTGACTACTGATGAGCCACACATGTTCCTGGTATTTACTTGGTCAGGTGTGGCTCATTAGGATCCAGGTAAGATATAAAGCCAGCTGGACAGTTGGAGTTGGAGACCCCTGACATAGACATTATGGCAAGTTTTACTGGAAAAGATGCCCTTGGGTTAGAGGTTCACCTGAACGTGGAATCGATCAAAGGTCATGATGGGTCCGAAGTAGAAGAAGGGGAGGTAGAAGTTATACTTGAGCAGGTCCAGGAAGCTATAGTTGCCGTTCTTCCTCTCGCAGTTCTCCAAGCCGAAGCTCATGCATCGCATGATACTGAACCCACAACCACCGTAGAAGAGGATATCCTGAAGCTCAAAAGTGCCCGTCACGAATCCAGACTGTGGGACATCGAGCAGAGTGGGGGCAACAGGTTGGCACACAAGCAAGGGTTTGAACTGGATTTTACCATTTCAGAAAGTATGAAAAATCAATATGATGTAATTGTGACGTGGTGTGAGGGCTGTCGCTCTTTGTCTGACGTGAAACCGACATGTAGTTGCAGAAGCAAACATCTCCTACATCTTCTCCTTGACTTGGTATGCTTACCTATGACTGCTGGCAGGCCAAAGTTGCAAGGGAACATCAGAGTAGTGTTCCTATCATATGACCTATCTACCTCCCGCAGCCCTGACTGGATCCTCAAAGGCCAGAGATCAGAGCGAGTCGGGCGGCCGCGGACGCCTGACCAACCTGCCAGGACACGAGAGGCTCCATCTTGAAGGTGGCCAGGCTGGTGAGACCCGCCACGAAGCAGAGCCACTTGCGCTTGACGAGGGACACCGTGTAGAGCAGCACACAGTGGGACAGCACCAGGGCTACGTAGCTCCAGCCCATGGTGACAAAGACAGCGCAGATTCCATAGATCATGTAAATTAGCGATCTGCGCTGTGGGGGAGGGGCAACATCAGTATCACCATGTTGCTCACTGTGATGCTGAAGAGCTGCTTTATTGTGGTCACAATGTATCTTCTGTTTACACTAAACACATCCATCCATCCATTCACTTGCCTATCCATCCAACCTTCTCTCCATCCATCCATCCATTCACCCACCTATCCATCCAACCGTCCCACCATCCAGTCACCCATCTATCCATCCAACCTTCTCTCATCCATCCATCCATTCATACACCTATCCATCCAACCTTCTCTCCATCCATCCATTCACTTGCCTATCCATCCAATCTTCTCTCCATCCATTCATCCATCCATCCATCCATTCACCCACCTATCCATCCAACCTTCTCTCCATCCATCCATCCATCCATTCACCCACCTATCATCCAACCTTCCCTCCATTCATCCATTAACCCACTTATCCATCCAACCTCCCCTCCATCCATCCATTCACCCACCTCTTCATCCAACCTTCCCTCCCTCCATCCATCCATCCATCCATCCATCAATCATTAACTATTGCATTGCTGGAACATCATGCTAAACATAATCTGGACATTTCTAATGTAGATGGAAATAGTGAATAGACCCAAAGTGTCACATAAATGTAACAGAAATCTGACAATATTGTTATGATTCTTAATTATTGAGACTTTTCACATGTTATCAAAGAAGACAGTTTCAGACATTTGTTCAATTTAGAAACTAAATTTCATTACACTGGGGTACTTCTAAATGAGTATAGGTGTATGTAGGAGGTTACCTTCCGTCCATCAATACCAGTCTTCCTCGACAGCAAAATAAAGATAAAGGTGCCTTTAACACAAACAAGCAAAGATGCCACTGCTGCATATGAGCTTCTTTGTGTGTGACATTGGGGGAATTTCAGAGGCTTTAATGATATTTACTACATGTGCAGATGTATTACACAGAGCGTGATCATCAAACATCAGTCTGACAGGGTGTCACTGCAGAAGCGCCCTTAGGCACAGTGTGACTTGCACCCACCTTTGGTGACAGCATGGAGCAGATCTTTGCGAAGATCACATGGCCAGACAAGGCAAAGAGGATGTAGTTGCGAAACTTGGTGAACCACATGACCCATTCGAAATCCGCCGCGTCCTACAGTGAGATGGGGGATTGACGAGGTTAGACCGCAGGAAAACAGGAAAGAGGAAGCTTTGCGGCTTCCGTCTGTAATAACGAAATTGATTTGATTGCTATAAAAAAGGTTCAATCATTAAAAACCCCTGAGCTCCATCAGACCCTGGAGTGCAAATGCATTTGAAATGGAACAAAGAATAAAAAAATCAGCTCAATTTAGAAACTCTTATAACCCACCCCCCCTCCTTTCCGTCCCATGTTCTTTCCTTTAATCAGACTGTTGTCTAAAATCAGTCCTGCGGTAATAAAATCTGAGATTTACAAAAGGAAATGGAAATGGGTCTTTTCTGGGTCTTTTAAGGAACCTGTTAAAAATGTCCTGTACAGTAAAGCGAGCCATGCATGGTGATGTCATGGTGATTAGAGGTCGGTAACAGGAGAAGAGCAGGTAATTGGCTTGCGGTGGGTAGGGTCATCGCGTGCCATCAGTCCCCATCTGCTGTAAACAGCTTCCTATCCCCAGGCAGTGATTGACAATGCGTGGTCCCGTCCACTGCCGTCCGTGGCTCACCATCTTCCTGCCAAAGTAATGCCATCCTGGCTTCACATTCTCCCGGAAGGACTTCCTGTTCACGTTTTCTGAAAGTTGACAGAGTGAGTGTTAACGTACCGCATTTATTTTCAACTGTATCCGTTCGGCATGGTGCCACTTTTTATGAAGTAGATGGCTGGCTTTCTACATTTGGTCAAACCCCTGCCCCTGCCCCAAGCTGAGTTTATTAATACGGACACCCGATCTGTGCTGCATTTCTCACATGCCTCTTACGCCCACTCCAGCCTTTTCCCTATGTGCTGCAAAGCATTCTGGGAAAGATGTTACCCATTTCAGGCTCTATAGAGAAAATCATTGGGTGACATACTTAAATGTAATGGGTTTTCTCAACATAAAAGCCAATGTGGTTATTTCTGGGCAAACATTAACCAGTGCTAGGCATATACTTGATGAGTAGAGAAGCTGCATAAGTAGAAAAATAGTTAAAAACACAACTGTTTCCACACCACTGAAAAAGAAGTACTATATTTTTGAGAGCTAGACAAGACTTTGACAAGAGACAAGACTTTGAGAAAACTTTTTGAAATACCATAAAAATTAGGAACTTCTTTGAGGAACATAACAAACTAGTCAGCCCAGATGAGCAGTACTGAGCTTGTTTGTTTGTTTACGTTGTTGAGGGGCTTTTTGGCAGTGACACAAAAATGTTTTGTACATCCCCATCATGTGGGCATTAAAACGGTTAAATCTAACACGGTGCTTCTTCAAAAGCTGTAATCGTCTTTTGGTTTTAGATTATTCATACTCTGACTCACACCCAATTCTAATTCAAACTAAAGACCAGGTGTAGAAGATCATACAGTTCAAAGAGAAGAGGGTCCAGTGCAGTTCATGCAAGCGCTGAACCAGGCTGAGGATGTCCCACCAGGACCCCCGCCGGCGAGCTAAAAACGAATCCCTGACGTGGAAGTGAACCAAAGTAGTACAGCAGTTAAATCCGAAGCTGACGTCCCCCGAGAAATCAGCCTAAATACAAGGTCACCCTACATTGATAAGATCATCCAGTGCCTGCCTAACTGCTGGCTCACCATAAAATGAGCCCTAACATAAAACATAAAAACACTCAGAAAAATCCCATTCATACAGCAACACCCCATCTCTGCTGCAGCCCGGAATCTCAGCTGAGTTCACAGTGTCAGGAGCAGGTGACACATTACAATATTTTTCTCAATTAATTACCAGTTCAGAAAGGAACTGTCGAGATGCTTTGTACTTCAGTCTCTTCCAGATGATATCCTGGCCCTTGAGGAACAGTGCCTGGTCCTTTGTAAACATTCTCTCCTGTCACACTGGAATGAGCCCTGGAGCCAGTACACCCTGAATGCACTTTTGTATGAGCTATGCTTCGCGTTTTATTGTCCTATCAAACTGGATGTGCTCTCTGATTAACCAGGCCGCTCAAAGTCAGCTCTCTCAAGTCTGTTTTATCTGCATTTAATCAAATAGTAATAGTAATCATGTAGTAGTATATATAATCATATAGTAGTAGTAATCATATAGTAGTAATCATGTAGTAGTATATATAATCATATAGTAGTAGTAATCATATAGTAGTATATATTATCTTATAGTAGTAGTAATCATATAGTAGTGTATATATAATCATATAGTACTAGTAATCATGTAGTAGTATATATAATCATATAGTAGTAGTATAGTAGTGAGTGAAATTCGATGGGTGGCTATTCCTGAAATGCCGTAACCACCACATTTGGTATCAACAATCACACCACATTCAAAATAGCTTAGATAAGGCATCTTAGCCATTTGAATGCCCAGACAAACACA
This sequence comes from Petrocephalus zakoni, assembly GCA_026774425.1. Classification (NCBI taxonomy): domain Eukaryota; kingdom Metazoa; phylum Chordata; class Actinopteri; order Osteoglossiformes; family Mormyridae; genus Petrocephalus; species Petrocephalus zakoni. The sequence continues at coordinate 13,986,092 of JAODKN010000079.1, forward strand.
GACTTCTTAACTCTGTCTATATGTGCTTAGATGCGGCCACGCGATTCTCTGCTTGGCAGAGCAGAGTTTGCGTTAACAAGCAAGTGTGCCTTATAAACCAGCCACGGAATGTATATATCGCATTTAGTTCACTGGGTAGTATTTAAATAAACCATTCCGATTGGTCACCCTTGGTTGGACACGCCCCTCCTGCCGGGCTGCAGTAGCCAATGTTGTCACGCAAAGCGTCCCGCCATGCAGCAGGTGCCCAGGCACAACTCACCACTGGACGCCTCCAGGATCCAGCTGGCGGCCCAGAACAAGGCCATGTAGAGCACAGCGGTGTACAGGTACAGCTCATACTTGGGCAGTGCGGCCTTAATCCCCATCGTGAAGTTTTAACACCGGGGGGCGCTGTGGGAACCTGTGAATGCATAGCCAACGGGAGCGCAACGTGAGAATTCAAATGCATTCCAATTACATTTAAAAGCTTCTTAATAACATCCGTTATCTAACCCTGAAACTTTCTGAAATTTGATGTTTTATTTCCAATAAACGTGTCGTAGTTCCCGCTACCATAGCATTCACAATATTACACTTTTGGAAGGAATTACAATTCGATGTTATGGCTGGGGGAGGCACTAGGGGTTTTCGGCCCCTTAACAGCATATCATGCTTGGCCCCCAACCCATACCAATTCAATTACATGCCAGATCTTTTAGGGCCCGTGTCACTCAAGGGCCTTTTGAATCCTCACCTTCTCCCCCTTTACAGCACCCCTACTTATGGGCGTTTCTTCTTAAATCGCCTAATTCAGCCACTGTGACTGAAAGGGCCAACTGGGACAACGGAAGTGTCAAATACCCCGCTAACAGCGCGATTCTGACATTTCCCTTTTTGCCATGATTTTAAGTCCATTAGCAAAAGTCGTCTCTATCCACACTCACTAATGTCCTCTCTAATGGTGTTCAGTGGCAATTGTTTGCTATATACAATTCGATAATGCTCCCAAATTCCTCACGGCTCTCCAGGGAGTGCGACCAGCTTCCTGGAGCCGGGTGCTCCCAGAAGAAAGTTAAGTTTGATGTTCTTTTTTGCTTTTGTCCGT
>JAODKN010000079.1:14024048-14035584 GCA_026774425.1 Petrocephalus zakoni
ATGACATGTGGCGTTATGAAGGACTTCTGCACACCCTGTGTGACAAGTTGCAGGCATACACAGATGCCTGTATGAGTGCTGGAGCGCCTGTCCACCAGTGGATGTACCCATACTTCTGTCGTAAGACAAAGGAATCGATTTATACTAACAGCGTTTACAAATATTATTAAATGTAAATGTTTTTCTAAACATTTTAGAGGATGAACTGAGGTCTTCCCACACGAATATAGAGGTTGTCACACAAAGTAAATCTTTAATACTGCGCTCTCTAGCACACATACCAAGCTTTTATTTTTAATAGAAGGGGAGGGGGGGTTCCTAGAAACCGCCTCCGCCGCTGCCGCCGATCCGTCCGCGGATTCAAACGGTCGCCGCCTCCATGTTGGACGGAGCGCAGGAAGGCAGCCTCCCTCTCGCCGAAGACCCGGGATTAAGCAGCGTCGCGCCGCGCCGTGACCGAGACGCCAGCTCGGCATAATAGAGACGGCGGCAGCTTTTTATATAAAAAACAATATATATATGTATTTTTCTCCCCACACTAAGCTATAACGGAGCCGTCGCTTGGTACAGCCGCGAAACTTGTTTCTTTTCCTTTGCTCCCTCGTACATGCGGGCTCCGGCGCCGGCGTGTGTCTGACGGAGCCCGGGTGTCTGGGGGCCGGGGCTCTTTCCGCGCCCGCCCGCCGCTAGCTGGCCGCACTCGTGAGGACGGCTAGCTGGTTACTGTAAAATCAAAGCGGCTACGCCAGTTTGGGGGGGAAAAGGGGGGCAGACATCCAGTTTCCATGGACAACACGTCCATAATAACCCAGGTTTCCAACCCCAAGGAGGAGGAGATCATTTCTTCAAGTCAAGAAAAAGGTAAGGTCCCCACCTAGTCAGCCTTACTAGGTAACGCGCGTTGTCCGGTACTTGGCTAGTCGAGTCGCGCTACCAGGTCTGTGACTAGTTATGTCGCTGTCTGACTAATGGGCGGCTTCGGCAGACGGAAGCCCCCCCAAAGCGCCCCTCAGCAGTTATACCCGTAGCAAGGTGATTCCACCGAGTTTGCCAGAAAGAAATGCGAAGGAAATGGGGGACCGGAGGGGGGGGTCAGAGACCAATCGGGAAACTTTGCCGTTCCGCTGTGAGGATGTAATATAATGATTATAATAATGAGCGAACTCCGAAATGTGCGGCAATATGCTGCGATCCAGCCTGGGCTGCGCTCGCGCCGCGCTAGCCGGCTAGCCCGGGCCGTCTAAGCGGACGGGGGAGTTAGCCGCGCAGCTAACCCGACCCGCGGCGCTGCGCTGCGCCCGCCGATGCGGGCTCTGCTGGTAAATAGCCGGTCTGTTGGTAAATACGGGCATTCCGGGCTCCAGGTGGACTGTTGGCTACAGTGCGGAGGAGGCAGCCTACTTGTGCCTGGCTCCCTGCATAGCAGATGTCATTTTGGGAATTACTGAGTGCATACAGCGGCGGAGGGCTGCACAAAGCCACGGGGGGGATCGAGCACGTCTGCTTCGGACCAAAGCCTGTCGCGGCTGCTTTTGCTTTCAGACGATGCGGAGCGCATCGAGTTGGACGGCGAAACGTGCATGGCTCAATGGCTATTAGGCAATATGGCGCTTCGCCGCGCTGTCACCCTGCTTGGTTTTAGTTTTCAGAGTGTGCCCTCTCGGTTCGATGGCATTTCTTCCTCCAGTGACGCTCTCAGTTCGGGGAAAGTTATTAATCCGTGCGAGGTTTCGTTGGGGCTGAGGTTTGTAAGAGGAATTGCACGGGTGCAGTTAAGGGGCTGTTTTCTAAAAGTAGTCTTCATCTATATGGATAATTTGGCATCCCAAATTGGCAGTGAATTTAATGTCTCCTACAGTTCTGGTAGTAGCAGAGTATTTCTGTGTTACGTGACCTAGATGTTTGTGTTGATAAATAATCTAGCATTGGGTGGTTATCGTGTTAACTGAAATATTAGGTATAGCGTGTGCTTACTGGATGCAGATTTTTTGAACATTTGAGAACACTACTGTTAACTTCTGCCAGGGAGAGACTGCTTCTTCTTGCTACTGTAAAACATGTAGGATTAATGTCTGGAGATATGCTGTGATCAATTCACTTTTATGGGGCCCTTTCTCCCAGTGTTCATGTAACCAGAAGTTTGCAATGGAGGCGCTCTCCATTTATTCACTATTTACTGTCATCTGACATGTATGCTTTAGCTTTCTCTTGTTTTCGCTAAAACAATTTTTATGCATTTGTAAACAATGTGTTTATAAATGTGTGTAGTATTGTTTTAAATTAATTTTGAAACTACCAGTTCACGATTTTCTGGCCTATGTAATCAGTTAGGTGTTTGTTTTAAATGGGTAAAAATAGAAGTGACACATGTATGTAAACTTTATGACATATCAATATAAAAGTAATTTCAAATACTCAGTTTACTCAAATAGTTATTATGGCTTGACTGAGATATGGTGCCACAAAACGATCTGCATCATTGGAGAACCCATACTGATAATGTCTTTAAACATTTGTCATGATAAAGGGATATCGCTCACAGCAGAAAATCCTGGGAACTTGTCCTTCCTGTTTTGACTCGGCCTGAAACTGCTGGTTATTTAGACCCCAGAGTTGTTTGTGATTGACTGGGAATGGAAATATTGTACAATGCTGCACCAAACATTAGCACACAATGTGATTTTTTTAACACTGTAATTTTTTCATGTCTTTTAATGTAAAACAGTTCAAATGACTCTTGTGTGGAATTTCAACATTCTGAGACTTTTAAGCTTAACGTTGCTTAAGTGGCCTGTTCTACATTTATATGGTACAAACTTTTTGTATGGCTTGTGCCTTAACTGTTTTACACAGGTTTTATATTGTAAGTATAGAACTGCTATCTGGAAATAATTTGTTTTGGTATCAGGTTTATATCACTTTTGAAGCGTTTGTGAAGCGTTTTACATGTCTGGTAGTTTTTATTTAACCTCATGCAAATGTAATATCAGGTATTGTACAGTAGGTGTTCGCCTAGGAAACATTCTCTCCTCACTTCTCACTATGGTTTTACCTTGTGTATGAATTTTCAGCTGCAAGGTCACTGACGTAGATGTTATCTGCTAAGTAATGAGTTATGAAACGAGGTATGCATTGCACACCTGGATGTTCTATTGTCCATTGTAAACGAGTCCTCTAATTTAAAATTTTTTTTTCTGCACCTCACTAGACAGTGATGGCCTGCATTTCTGTACATTTAGCTGTATGACTCATTGCAATGAAAGTGCGCACAAACTTGATTCAGACTTTATGGCCTTCTGTTGCTTTATACAGGAGACTGGAGCATTTCACTTTTTCCTCTCTTAAGAAACATGACTGAAAGGGCTGCTATTTTATTCTAACACTCAGAGCTACAAAGGAAAAATGTAAATGGGTACCTAGTAGTGAAGCAGATGTTTAGCAGCTCGGTAAATAACCTATATAAAATTAAATAAAAATGAGTGCAATATCTTTGTTTTATGTAATCTGGTATATTAGCCATGTAGTTCACGTGGAAGGGTCTCCAGTTTGTCTCGTTTCATTATTCAGACTTGGTCCCTATTTTGGCACATTCACTAGTCAGCATTTATGGATTGGGAAATGTGTTTAAACCCCAAAGAGTTCTGTGTGCATGTGTTTTCTTCTCCATGTTAGGGACCTAATATCATGATACTCTCTGACTGTGCTCATGGAGCGCTCTGTTCTACGGCATCCCCGCTCTTGTGGGATATCTCATTTCCACTTCAGAAAGAGCTGTACAGGACACTTATGTCTACTGCAGCTGCTCTGTCACTCCTCAGAATGTTGGGCATTGTGAAAATTATGATGATGGCCATTTATATGAGCAAGGGCTGGTCACGGGTGCCAAGGACAAATGCTAAGTTCATTTTTGCAATGCCCTCTGTATTCATACCTGTCCTTAAAGCGTCTGCTTATTTTCTCTCGGCAAAACTTTATTTTTGGAGAAGGGCAAAAGATAATGTACTTTAGTTATCAAAGGTTTTGACTCTAATGCAATTTTGCTCTGGTTGTGTGTGAACTTGAGGATTTATGCTTTTTGAACTTTGGTCTTCAACCAAAAGGCACTTTCACACCGAAAGGTCCCTGGTTACAAGTCCCTGGGCTGTCTTAACTGGGGACTTTTGAAGCTTTTGGCCACTTTCGTGTGTCACTTTCACGCTGCACAACAGAATTGAGACCCTTGTGCTAAATAAGCATTGGAGAGGCAAAACCTTTGTAGGGTACAATTGAAAAACAGCCCTGCAACCCCAGAAACAATGGAGGTTGCGCAAGTTGTTTTGTTAATGCCGGTTATTGGGTGGAGTGATCAAAATAAGATGGGTCACTGCCTTATAGCAGAGAAGTTGAATCAGGTTTGTTAAATGCAAGGAAGTCCAAAAAGATGCTGGACTGGGGCTCTCGAGGACTCAAGTTGGAAATCCCCATTTTAGAATCTATTTTATGCACAGTTTAATAAATAGTTCAAAAAGGGAGTCTGACTGCGTTACACTTTGAAGTGCTAATATTTGTTTTGGTCATTTTTGTTGATGTCTCTCATCCTTTCTCAGGTTATCCTGTAGTTAATGTGGGCTAAAACCTAATTTTTTAAAGCGGTTGGTTCATTGCCCTAGGAGCTTCCTGTGGTGGGCATTAATGGATGGCAATATGCTGTTTTTTACACAATATTCCATGGAGTACTGAAGTGGAGTTTGACTGCATTATATACAAAGTTTTTTTATATTTTATAGGAACTGAAATGCAGCTTGTATAACATTTCTAAAAATGTTTTGTTGAAATAAAGCCTATAGGAATGAATCTTTCCAGAAATATTATTTAAGTAATTATGTAGAGGTGACTTCCCAGCTTTGAAATCTTAAGGGGTTTGGTTTTTGGCACACGTGCTATTTTGCCAGTATCACTTTTGGTGTCTTTTTTGTGTAATCCTTTAGAAATAAAACAATCGACACATTTTTGTGAGTTTTAATAGCGGTCACATTTTCTATTGGATTTAAGTATGTTATGATGGTCTGAATGGCCAAAATGTCATATCACGGTATTTTTTGTTACAATCACAAGCCATTATAATATTAAACTTAATTAGGGTATGTAAAATGTAAAATCCATGTAAAAACACATTATAAAGTTAAAAAATTTAAAAACAGTTTCATAACTTTTGAACACATCACTTTGTCATTTATAATAATAGTGTTAAGTAGTGCTGTATCGCAATTCTTGTGATGACGACTATGAATTGCATATCATGGATGCAATTACAGCTGGTCACCATAAATTGTCATACCGCCCACCCCTAGTCTCAAGTGTCTCGTTAAAGCGGGAAGTAAGTTAAGAAGTGACCTCATTCTGCATTACCGCCCGGCCCATTTCTTGTTGGAGGCTTGAGCATTGTTTTGCTGTGAGGAGTGAAATGCAGAGTAAGTGTACATTGGCTCCTCCTGGATTGCTCTTGTTTTGAGAGCATCTCAGTAGTATCCTACTCCATGTTATGCCACCAGGAATCTTGCACATTCCACTTATTTCTGGGAAGATGTACTTCATGTCTCCTTACTCTTTTTCAGTCCCAAAATGAGTTGCATCACATAAGATGAGCTTTAACAACAGAGGCAGTTACAGGAAATGTTAGTCAACCACAGTGATCTGGTGTGAAAACTTCGTGATTTCATCAACAAGAATAAATCAAAGTGCAGTACTTCTGCTATTTTTTTTCTCAAGGTTTCTAAAAATCTCCCCCCACTCATTAGTATTTCTTTCACTATATACCACTGGCTGCAGTAGTGACTTGTGTTTTTTCCAGCTGTTTATGGGGTTTCTTAATTAATGATGTGTTACTTATATAATGTCTCCTAAACATGATCGTTATACCATAACAATGCTTATCACATGACAGACATGCAGCATTGTGAACAATATATCCCCACAGTTTATTCCTGGGTTTTAGTGCTTTGGGTGCCCATGTATCATCGTAACGTTCTCAGGTTAAACGCAGCCTAAGCAAAGATTTTTTGGCACACAAGATGAAGTTAATGAGCCCTGCTGGTGCCTTAAATAGATTGAGTGTCATATGGGGGATGGTAAAGGTGTTTGCAGAACAGACCAGGTTGAACCCAGGTACTGGATGGTACCAACTGAAAGCAAGTCCGGTAGTACTGCACGGCCGCCAGTGACGGTAAGCTTAGTGTTTGGTTCACCGGCCCTCTGAGCTGCTCCCCTGCCTGTCGGTAGCTATGGCACGAATGACCCTCTGGATGGAACATCATGAAATGCACGCTCGAATGAACAGAGCAGTTCTGGCAGTCTAATAAGCTTATTGGTGACTCCCTCGGCCCCTCTTCAGTGCTTGGCTTTTTCTAGTGCAGATGGTTCTCAGCAGTCACCGACGGTATTATCCACAGGTAACAGGATGCTCTGAGGATGATGGGCATGCAGCTTCCTAGTTGATGCCACTTTTTTTATATTTTTAAAAAAAGGTTCTTTTGTGTACTTAGGAGAAGAGACTTGGCATCTTGTCTGCTGTAGTTTTTAACTTTTTTTTTTACGTGCTGGTCTTTTGACTTCATTTCTAAATGTTGCTCATGGTTTTGGCAGCCATCCATCTTCAGCGAAGAGCTAACAGACTGCCTTGTAACCACCGGCATTGGATGACACAGCACTAGTGCATGTTCCCTGTGATGCAGATAAGTAGGGCAAACACCAGGTTCTGAAATGGTTGCCGTTGTACCCATGTGGTTTTTGTGCGAAATACTGAACTTGTCGGCTTCAGAACTATTATTATTTTAAAAAGGATTTTTGCACTTTATGTGCTGTATTTGGCAAGTTAATCAGAGACCATTTCCAACACCTGGGACGCATAAACTGAGCTGCTAGGGGAAGCCAGCGGAAGAGCGGAAACTTCTGACGGAGGAGGGGGGACAGAGTGGCAGCGCTAGCGTGTGGAGCGAGCTCACGGGGTGCCTGCGTGAAGGATGTCCTGGTCACTTACAAGGCCATCACGTTAAAGCACCCCCCATCCCGACTGCTCATTGACAGTGTGCGAAAATACCCCAGCAGCTGGCGTTCAGATGACAGAGGCTGCATGAATGCATGGCATGGTTTGTGTCGTTTCTTTCTTTAGCCTGGTTGACAAGACTGACCTGCCCTCCCCCAAGTCGGCACCACTCCCCAACAGTGTTGTGTTTAGGGGGCCACATGGGACTGGGGGGCTGGTGTCAAGGCTACTCTAACTGAAGGCACGATTAGCCACTAAAAGAGTGGCCTTTAGCACAGATTTTGATATTTGGATTGCTTTATCTTTATTTCTTACAAAAATCGACCTGAAATCATGCATTGAAATTCAGCAATCCTCCCCCAACAGTTCAACCAAAAATATTGGCCAATTTCACCTAAACTAAGTGCCAAAATAAAGCCTGAAAAAAAATGTTTTCCAGGAAATTCCTAGGAAAAAATTACAGTTGAAGGCAGAAACACTTCATGGAAATGAAAGTGAGTATCCATCTCATCAGATTGGGGTGGCCCCAAATACCCATATCTTAAAACCAAGATAATGACTTTTTGTGTCAATCAAGGCCCTTAACCCCCTGCTCCAGGGGTGCCACATATTGGCTACATTGTGCTATTAACCCCAAGCTATGGAGACAAAGATTAGGTAGGCGAAGAGAAGAATTCCAAAGTACTTGTGCAAATAGCAAGTAAAGGATTTATCATTTTATCATTAGGTTGTTTTACAGATGTTTTATAAAGCAACACAGAGACATTTAGCGGTCCAAGAAGTATAGCTTGTGGATCCCTGTTTTTATCCCTTTTTATACAGGTTTTCCCCCTTGTATGTGTAGGCAGTTTTTCTTAAGTAGTGCTGCATTAAAATGTGAGATCTCCAGATTTTCTCCATGGGTGTGGGGGAATCAGAAAAGCCTGATGTTGATTGAGCACTGACTTTTACTTCACTGATATGATTGAAGGATAAGTTTCCTGGTATCCCTGGGCTGGGATTCACTCAGGGTTTTGTAGCTCAGTGATGTCAGGTGACAGGTGTATCTCCCAAGTGCTTTATAAGCAGCTCTCGGAACCCTCTGGAGTAGTGCAGTAGGCACAGCTGTCCATCCATCTATCCATCTTACAACCACTTCTTTTGTGGTGTTCTTATATATAAGGTATATGTTTAAATGTGTGTGTGTGTGTGTATGTATGTAAAATTTAGGGCTGCCGCTGTGGTTCTTTTTCCGATGTATCAAGTACTCTGGTATTTAGTTCATGGTGAGAATGATTAAGTTAAATATTTACTGAAAAGTTGATAGTATAAAATGTAAATGTAATTGACACTTGATGTTTGTGTTCAAGATGCTGTCAGTGGTGATCATGGTTGAGCCTGAAAGATTGTTTTATTACCTTCATCTTATATCTTTTGAATAGAGGAAAATTGGCTGTAGTTAAAATCAGATCTCCTACAACCTATAACTTATTAAGAAAGTAGATTTGTACATAAATTTTACCCTGACCAAAATCTGAAGTTTATTGCACTGCTGACACTGCTTTCTAGTATGTACTAAAGTCACATTGTCAAAATAGGTGGGGGTGGGGGGGGCATGATGGTTGAGGGGTGCATGGGTTATACATTCACTGTGGTGATTATTATGTATTGTATTATCATTATGGTTATACTTACCTATAAATCTGATTTAAAGACTTGGGGAATAGATCTAATTTGTAACTGCCTGTACAGTCCTCGGGTCTTTTAGCACATGCTTTTAAAATTGACTTCTAAGCCACTTGTGTGAAGGAGACTGCAATAGCATTGATGAAGATAAACCACCATAAAGAATCACTGGGGCTTTCTGGACTCCCAGTCACAGCTAGAAATTGCCTGAATAATGACCCTTGATGTGGTGATAACGTGAGCATGCAGAAGCGTCATGCATTTACTAAAGAAAAAAACAATATCCCAGCTTGTTTTGTGCAAAGCATATCTCGTTAATTCAGATAAACTGACTGGGTTTTTTTACCTTAGTGAATGCAGTACGCTGCCGTATGAGCCAGCAATGTTACCTGTAATGACAAAGTGTTAATAGCCTTATGTAGCAGCAACAGCTAATGTTGCAATAGGAGCTTATTTGAGCTTCCAGGCTGCTTATCTTACTTTACATTACAGTACTTGCATTACTCATCCCTAAGGGATTCTCACTTGTTACGTGTAATGTTGCGTGACCGCAACGTGGAGTCTTACTGTTAATTTAAATAATACGTTACCAAACTGTTACATTATTAAGCAAAATGTATCGATGGTGTATTGATGGATGTATTGCAGTGACATTTGCAGACTTTTTGAGGGGCAGGTGCTCGCCTGGGGGATCATGGCCAATTTGCCTGCTTGCCTTTTGGTAAATTTTAGTGTGTTCAGTAATGGAAAAAGGGGTACTTAGAACCTGAAAAGGGGGGGCATGTGCTTGGGTACCCCCCTGGCACGTGCCTGGTGAAAGGGATTCCAACACCACCGAATGAAATGTCACAATTTATTCTCTAGTTGTCACCCAATAAGAGCTGTTTTAACTCTCCTCAGTGTTGCAACTAACTGATCTGGTTTCCATAGTCATGGTGATGAAGGCATTGGCTAAATTGGACTTCAGTATGAAACTGAACGTCATTATCCTAATAACTTTTAAATGGTTTAGGTATCACAGTATGGGCAGCACTTTGCTGTAATCAGATTAGCACAGCTCTGTCAGAGCATGTTAACAGCCAAGTAGAAACAAATGTGCCTCAGGAGCCCCAGCTGATCGGGCCCTGCCAGGCCTGCTGTAATGATAAAGACATTAGCAACATGTTTATGATATCAACCTTTTTAGCCTCTCTACAGCTGCATGACAACCATTCTCAGCATCTGCTTATAGGGGTTGGACTTCAGTCAAATTACAAGGAGAACTGCCCGATTTTTGTGTTTGTACATATAGTTGCACCTCCTAATGTTTAGTTGTCTGCCAGATTGAGAGAAACTGTAACTGATCAGTTGTTATCTGAAACATAATCCCTCTGTAACAGAAGTAATACAAGACATAGCTTCAGTTCTGTGGATGGTGACCTAGTGATAGTTTGTCAATGTATTTTTTTTTTCTTCATTTTTTGAGAACAGTGGTACCTTGTAGCATATATAGTATTTGAGGAGAAACTAGATTTGTGGGCAAATATTCTATGTTCAGATCCCAGCAAATAATGCAGAAATATACATTCCTTTGCTTTTAATGTTGGACGTAGTGGTAGTTAATATAGTGCTGTCTGCTCTCAGTGTATACTGTATTGAAGCTGCTCCCAGGCATTCCATATGCAACTTTGGAGGGAGGTAATTTATTTGAAACCTAGATCCCAAAAAAACATTGGTATGGTTGGCTGGATCTTGACATGGAAAAGGAAGAGGTCTCCCAAGCAGGAATTAACAAGTTGTAGATGGGTATTTATTTTTTTATTGGTCCTTTCCACTTCAGGCAAAACATTAATGGGAATTTTGCGGATCATGGCCAGTTACAGTGAAGTCAAATTAGGTTTCAGATTCTTTACCACTTTTAGTTTGACCAGACCATGTGTGTCTTGCTGGTTTTTGAGGACCAGCTATTTAGAGTACAGCTCACTCCAGCTGACAGGGGATCATGAGTTCAAATCTCCGGTGGCATACTCTGAGCACCTTGCCTGTATTGCTACTGTGATTACGTAGGCCCCTTCCTCATATTTGGCCCTCTTGTTATACTGATGTGTTACTGTTGTGTGACTGCCTGTTAGTGTTCTCCCTTAGTTATGGGCTATATGTGCTATATAAGTTGGAGTCTGCTAAAGTGATTTGGACAGTATTGTGTGTTGACCAGGGCTCAGGAAGCCAAATAGGTGTTTTAAAATGGTCCTCTCCAAGAGCTGTGTCTCATGAGGTTTATGAGCCATTAACATTATGACTTTAGCCTAGTAGTAATTGCTAAGTAAAAATTTCACATGCCTTCGAAATAAATTATTTGTAGGCAGAATATTCTGCTTTTGCTAAATGATAACCACATTGAAAACTGAGTGTGCTTGACTCTGACCTGAATTATGGAAGGTATCTACTACGACTGCTTTAGGGCTATAACTGTACACATTAGGGCTGCTTAATTATGGAAAAAATCATAATCATGATTATTTCAGTCAATATTAAGATCACGATTATTTATCACACTTGTTGACTATGGAAATATCATGCATTTATTGAATAAAAAAAAATAACCCACTTGAGAATTTTTTTTTCTTGAACTCTAATTCAATTGAGAAATAGGAGCTGGAAAGGGGTGTGCTCAAAAGACAAAATGGCAGCATCATTGTGAAACAAAATGAGGCACAGTTAGAGCTGGGCGGTATGACCAAAATTCTATATCACGTTATTTTTCAAAATTATGTCTGTTTCACGGTATTAAACTGTATTTTTTTTCCCCATGCATCAGTGGGTGTTAACCATATTTTCCACTTCAATTATCGCAGTAGAATGGCTAGGAAT
>JAODKN010000079.1:14070982-14090426 GCA_026774425.1 Petrocephalus zakoni
CAGCACTCAAGCACAATCATTTGTGATGGAACAGGGGAAGAACTAAGCTACACAGGACTCCGGCCCTCCAGGACTGGGGTTGGAGACCCCTGATTTATAGGGTCTATGCATTATTGCCATAGATAAGCTGTAGATCATGTACATCAATACCGATAAATACATTTATGCAAGCTACGCAAGTTGACTCATGAACAGGCAATATTCAAAGCAGGACATAGCAATTCATACCATTTGAATGCAGACTGCCTCAGTCCTGCGCAGGTGTTGAGGGTCCTTTAATATACAACCCATTGAATATTAGTATTAGTAGAAATAGTGCATATTGGAAGTTAATTATCATTTAAACATCCTTTAAAAAAAACATTGATAATACACAGACAATTTGTGAACATTAAGAAATTTTCCAACAGGAAACAGGATTTGTACATTGCATCGGAATAGCTGATCAAGCATAATGTGGCTGTCTAGTAAAATCTGTTCTTCCTGTGTGCATCCACAAATTGATAATGCATAGTATTAATTTGGTAACATGTCAGGTACTGTAGCGGTGTGTTTCTCTTCTTTTTCCCGAGGGGGGGCAGCTTTACCTCCTGCTTGTGACTTTTTTTATCATCATCGTTCGAAGAGAACATTCTTTACCCCCAGTTTAGAAACGATAAAATGTTAAAGTTTTCTACAAAAATTGTTGTGTTTTACTTCTGGAAGACGAAGGAGAGAGTGTCCAGTAGGACTAAAGCTTAACGGCTGAGGGCCTCAGCGGGAGGGGCCTATTCTCCATCCACAGCCATGATGTGCACGAAGAGTCTGGCTGAGGGAATGATGTCACCACAGCTGTTGAGCAGAGGCACGTGTCGGTATCCTGTGGGCAAAGGAGAGCGCTTTGTCAGTGCTTGCCATCTGGACTTCGGCCGGTCGTGAAAGACGACAGCAGGTCGACTTGGTTTCAGGAGAGGCTTCGCTGCGACAAAGCAGAGGCCTAACCTCACCTGATGGTGTCAGCAGTCTTATTGCTTCTTTACTATTGCCGTCATTTGATTGGATGGTTCTGGCTAATGTACAGTGTTTGCTCCTGGGACTTGTATCAAATAACTCTGTTTATTCTACCTAGTAGTGCCTATAAAATGTGCCGTCGTCAAATACACAGCTAGTCTGGGGTCGCTGCTGATTCTCTTCAACCTGAAAGGCCTGCTGATCGACCTGCCTACCACATGGACGGGAAATTCAAGAGCCCGGCACAGATACCCCCAAGGGCTCCCTTTTTTGTCTGAAGGTATCATAAGTTGGGTTCCCCCAAATGTGACACCGTTTTCCCCCTAAGGAAAGTAACACTGCCCTGAATGTATTGTTATTTTTAAATAGTGTCATCAATGTCCATGTTGGCACACAACACAGAGGCTGATCTGATTGGTGGAGCTATTTTTATTTCAGACTTCTGTGGAAGAAAACTCATTGGATTTGTTCCTGCCAACCATCTAGGTGTAGCCCCCACTGAAGGGCTGGGAGGGAGAGTAAAGAGTGACATCAGGAGTGAGCAGAATGTCACACAAAAAAAAAAGCCTAAACCTCTGATTATGATCGTCAGACCAATAATTTCCCAAATATCCTTAATATTCCAATGTTTTCTGCATCTCCCCCCATCTCGCAAAAGGCAACTTTTTACAAATTTCCAGTTGCGGTTCTGGCCGACCGAAATCCATGTATTCTGTGTTGCTAGACTGCGGGAAAAAAGATCACATGTCAGGTGGAGGCAGCGCAGGTCTACAAGCCCGGAGGACGACTCACCATTCTGTAAACTGGAGAAGGGCACGGTGTACTGTCCAATGAGGTCGTTCTGAGTGACAGCGTCGTAGTCCTCTACCACAAAGCGCACCAGGGCCAGTTCAGGCACATAAATCTCAAACTGGAAGTTCTCGTTCCACATGGGGGAGAAACCTGATATGGGGTGGGGGAGGCAAAGCAGCGGTCACTGTCTGTGTGTTTAACACAATTCTGGTACAACTCATTCTAGGCTTTTACTAAGAAGCCCACTCTGCGTACTCTGTTAGGGTCCTCTGGCACACTCACTCACACGGGCTGGGAGATATTTTCTCTGCACGGGTTACCAGAAGAGGAACAGAATGGAGGAAGGCGGAGACGACTACCATTGTTGTCAATGTGGTGCGTCTGTTTGCTGACCACGTCCTGCTGCACACCATAGATCTCCACCTTCACAAGAGGGTCGACGATTGATGACTCCTTCTTGCTGAGCTTGGGTAGCTGCTGAGCCGAGATGATCTGAGAATATGAACGCATGCGTAATTGGTCTGCTGGCATGTACTTCAGAATCGATAAACAGCATATGGGTAGGACTCCACCCTTTTATGGTAAAGCAGTGGTTGGATTTTTGAAGATGGTGTGTGGAACGCTATTTGCCTGTGAGAAGGTCAACGCTAACTTGAAGGGCTGAAGGTACTGGCTTGTCCTTCAAACAAGTATTAGGGAAGCTGAATGTGGTCACCCACCATGACATGGAGGGTCTTGTGCTGCAACCAGGGTCCCCTTGTGAGCGTGACGGGGTCAAACTCTGTCTCTTCCTCCCGCAGAAAGGCCGGTTTGAGGATGTAGCCAGTCTTCCCATTGGGCGAGAACAACCCCTGGTTAATGTCCATCTCAGCACAGGGTGTCTGGAAGTTTAAGGCCACTGCAGACCAAGAGAATGGGCGAGGAAGGCTAATGAGTATCACTGATAAGTAAGCAATGATTTACTGTCTTTTGTTCAGTAGAACTTCCTGGAAGAGGGTGGAAAATTGAGGAAAGTTTGAGGCCAGGTACCGATCTGGCAGCCAGCAGTCCACAGAGGGGCAGGGTTGTAGTTCGAGGAGTCTGTTCTTGAACCCGATGGATAGATTCTGCTGAGTTTGTTCACGTTGTGGTGAATGAATTCATTGGCTGGAATGATATGGAGAATATCACAGTCAAACCATTAGGAGGCCGAGGATTTATCATTAAATGCCACGTGCTTCTCATGTAATCAATGGTACCATCAAGCTCCTCTGCTACAGACTGGTGTTGCCAAGAGTCCTTTTGGATGCACTACCTGAATCTGCCGCCAGCTTCTCTGCTTTGCCCTCCTTGAAGGAGCACATCTCGTAGAAAGCCTGGCTGTCCCTGGCGTGGTCAAAGCCATGGAAATGCACGCTCTTGCAGTAGACGACCAGGTCTGAGAGTTCCTTTGCCAGCTTTAGCTTAGACTCCTGCAGATGGAGTGAATGGGCATATTGAGTGTGTTGGCATCGCAACCCTGACCGTACCCTTCGTGCAGATGGAGTGGATGGGGCATGTTGAGTGTGTTGGCATTGCGACCCTGACCGTACCCTTCCTGCAGGTGGAGTGGATGGGGCATGTTGAGTGTGTTGGCATTGCGACCCTGACCGTACCCTTCCTGCAGATGGAGTGGATGGGGCATGTTGAGTGTGTTGGCATTGCGACCCTGACCGTACCCTTCCAACCCTTCTGCTCAGACCTGGGGGCCTCGGCTCACCTTCTCCTTCTTCTCTTCTTCTGACAGTATGTCTGCGGCTTCGTCGTCCTCAGACACGGTCTCCTCGCCCATCGCATTGCCAACAAAAGCGTCCTCCAGGCTGTTCAGCTTCTTCCCCTTTATCAGGAATCGCCCCTTTAGCTCCTAGTGGGTCACATGGTCACACACACGGTGGGTCGTTATCACTGATCACTACGGTGGAGCCATTTTAGTTTAGTTTAACAGCCATTTCATATCCTAGTAACACCTGAATGTATATCTGTCAGCTACTACATCAATAATAATATATCATCAAGGACCTTGGGTTTCTGGATGTTTAGTCAATTCAGGCTGTGTCTTGTAAAACGTCCCTGAAGAGAGAAACTTTTTATGAGAGAGAAGGCCTGGAACAGGCATCCTAATGCCAGGCGAGTCTGACAACTCCACTGCTCCTGCTGAAGAGGGCCGGAAGCCCGTAGGCCACATACCATACTTCCCCTTCTCCCCCATGGCTTTAGCAGGACAAAAAGCCATTAAACTTGTGTCTGTCTCGTCTAACTTCTGTAACCAATTGGGAAAATATGCTGTATAGTCTGCTCATGATGAGCCAGGCAGTGTTTAAAGATGATATAAAGAAATCTAAAGTCCTGAGCTCCACAGAGTGAATGCAGGTTGCTCAAACAGGGTCCAAGGGAAGTGGGGTGTGAGCCTATTGTGTAGGACACAGGCAAACAAAACTACACGAGGCCCGCAGCCAGCTGGAGGTGGGTAGAATATTATGTAATGCATAATTACGAATTCCTTGCAGTCAAAACATGATCATAGTTATTATGAGCTATATTTGGATAAACAGTCAAAAGTAGCTCCCTACGCACCTTTGATATGACACCACACACTACTATTCTCTCCAGGCTGACAACATTCTGCCCAAGTTGGTCCATTTCCTTCAAGGTGGGGGTCACCTGTCAAGCTTCCTCCAGAAACTTCCACCTTATATCAGTAGAAACCATGCTACTGGAATGCCATGCTGCGATATTCCTGCGATTCGGTTATACATGTCAGAAATCGTGCCTGGATACGACGCACGTTTCCACCTGAGGGGGAATTTTAAAAAAGTCGCACTTTCGCCCCTCCCCCAGTGGAGGCAAAACAAATTTGAGTGCTAAATGACCGAAATGAAAACAAGTGTGAGAATTCCACAAATTCCTTCTGGGTGATCCCTGAAACCCCCCTCCTATCTCAACGGTATGGGCACCCTGCCCTAAACTCACTGCCCTCTCTGTCCACCCACTAGGTCGCTTTCAGTAAATACCACAAATAGATGCCCCGTGTAAAATTTCCACCGTGCACCTGGGCGGAGTCTTAGCTGCACACCCAGCGCCTTCCAGCAAAGCTAACAGAGTCTGCTTTATGGTGATGGTCCAAAGGGATGCACAGCCTGATACCTTAACCCGCAAAGCCGGGTGAAGGAAATCCTGGCTAGTATCATTCAATGAAATGGGCATATGCATCTTTGCGGTCTGTTGTTTCTTGTTTAAACCTATATCTCTGTATTCACCAACCCCCCCCCAAAAAAAACCTTAATAGTTCCTCCACCCCTGTCTGGATTTATCAGGCATGGTGGGTGGGTCTGGATAATTGAAATTAGAGAATGGTATCTTTAGTGGAGCACAAGTGGCAGGATTTAACTGAAGTTACACCAGTAGACCTGACGGTGGCAGTATTTAGCAAGAGCCATAAATCAATCACAATACATGCTAATGAATAGAATAGACTAGTGATACTTTATTCGTCCCCATGGTGGCAATCTTTTCGCCTATGCCATTTTAACTCCCAATTGCACCCTGCAGGGCCTTGCTCAAAGGCCCGATGGCACCATCAATCTGCCAGTCCAGCAATTTGAATTGGCAACCTACCGAGCAGTCCGAACCCGCTGAGTCAAACGGAACCCCAGTGCCTCTTGTCTTCGATTGTACTCACCATATTAATTTATCTTGCTTATAATATCCTGTTATACTGGTAAGTGACAGGTGTTAAATCATATCCGAACCCATTTGTTAAGAAGGTAACAGGTAAACATGATATAAAATAAGGCTTTATATGACTGAAAGGCGAGGTTCTTCTCCATGATCTTGGCCACTAGACGTGCTTGACAGCTGCTCACCTCTGGCGATGGGAAGGTGGTGGGAACCTGGTCTCCTAGAGGCTTGCTGAGCAGAGCGTCACCAAGAATGGATGTCAGGTGTTCGGCCATGATCTTCTGCTGTTCCAAGCTGCAGTGGTTCTCCAGGGAAAGGATTACCGGATACTCGGAGGTCTGTGAGTAGAGTGTATTCAGAGAAAGGCTGCACTCTTGCTTTCTATTGCTGCAAATGTTTTCCGATTGCCTCCGATCATGTCAGAAAGTAATTTCTATTATCAAAGCGTCCATGTTTTGACAGGGTACCTTGAATGCATATTCTTTAATAGCTTTGATGACGTCTTTGAAGAGGACCTTGCTGGTGAGTGTATAGCCATGGTAAATAACTGGTTCACCTTCGCTGCCATCCCAGCAGTCCAACTCCACGCAACGGCAGCTCTTTGTCAGAGCCCTGAGGACCATGGCAAGTGCGAGAGGGTCATCAGACAGAGATGCACACCACGCAAGGCAGGCTTTCCTAACGAATCAGGCTTCGACATAGACGTGTGTGTTTATATTACTGGACAGACACTTTTGTCAAAAGCAACGTACATGGGATGCAAATGGCACATTACAACATTTGCTGTCAAGGAATCAACTAGGCAATAACGCAGCTAAGACAAACTTCAAATGCCTGGGGAGAAGTATAAGCAGTATTTGGTCAACATTTGCTCAACAAAGAAAGTAGAGGTAGTAATGGATGAGATTGACATCACAATGTAATTTTGGCAACAAAGGAGACCCAAATCTGTGGGTAACTTGAGGTTTCTTGCCAGTCAGTTTACCGTATGTAGGCCTCTGTGCTGCTGGGACCTTTCAGCTGGTCTTCCATTAGGTAGGTGTTGTGAGAGGAGGAGATGAAGTAATGGCTCAGGGGTCTGGTCATGTCCTGGTAAACATCCTTGTGGGCAGGGTTTAAGATCATACCCTCTGGCTGGTTTAAGTACATCAGGAATCCGTCTTTGGTCATGCATTGCTTCTCCTTAGCTGAAAGGCCCAAAAGAGAAACCGGTCAAATGGACTTTCGTGTTGCACTCCTGCACACAGGCCCAATTTTAGAAGCTAAACAGCAGGCCAGAACCATGTAGATCATGTCAACAAGTATGTTTAAGCACATCATTGGCTGACTTTTTTTTCCCCTTTATGAAAGCTCAGTTTAACTTCTGAATGAAGGTAACCTGTCAGTCCTCACCTATGTCGTCGACCTCATACTTCTCGATGAGATTCAGGGCATCTTCTTGGGAGACGGCTTCTCGTTGCTCTTGAAGCAGGAAGTGAAGGAGGTCCCTGGCGCTCATTTGACCACGTGTCTGGGCATACTTCTCGTAGATGACATCTATCTCCTCCCGGGAGGTCAGTAGCTTGTAGAAACCTTCGATTTCAGAGCCCTCCAGGTATCCCGACTTGGATGTGTCACATTTCTGCACAACAGAACAACAAATTTTAGATTCTGGTGGTGGGTCACTACTGACATTCCTCCATTCTACATTTTTC
Organism: Petrocephalus zakoni; assembly: GCA_026774425.1. Lineage (NCBI taxonomy): Eukaryota > Metazoa > Chordata > Actinopteri > Osteoglossiformes > Mormyridae > Petrocephalus > Petrocephalus zakoni. The sequence continues at coordinate 14,078,155 of JAODKN010000079.1, forward strand.
CCCTGAGACTATTATCATTAGATTTATAAATCTGTTCTGGGCTGGTGCTTTTTATTTATGATCAAAATGTTACATGGCATTCACAACAAGGGCTGCAGAGTGCCTCACATTTCAGCTGAAAGGAAAAGAAAAACCACAAAGCTTGGACATTGTTCATCCACACCTCAAAAAGCGTTTCTGCGTAGGCGTCATCAACCTCAATGTTGATTTCACGCAGGAAGCGTTTCAGCTCCTTCAGGCTCATCTTGTTATCAGAGTTCTGGTCTGCCTTGCGCATGCAATTGAAGATCCAGCTGAAATTCTGATGTAAGGACACGTGAGACGGATGTGAAACCTCAGCTATTCGATAATCAAACAGGACTCTGAGTAGGTCAAGCAGATCCCACCCGGTTCATTTGCAGGCTTTTATGGAACAGGTAGGGTACCTGGAGTTCTCACCCTGATCTCAGACATGCCTTGGAACCCCCCCACCACTCTGTATTCCAAAGGATACTGCTCTGTCTGCTGCTGTGAGTTGAGGTTGCGCATGTTGTTGATGACCTTCTCCAGGCTCTGCACCCACTTGGTTGCCTCTTCCTCAGTGCTTGCCAGGAGGTCCAGGTTCTTTCGACGACCCTTGAAGATGATCGAAAAGCAGCGGCCCTCTGCCTGCTCCTCTGTGTACTTCTGGAGCTCCTCGGTACGCCGACCGGGCCGCACCTCTTCAATATCATCAATGGAGACTGCAAAGTGGAAGAGGGCATGACTCCAGCAGTGAGGACGGAGCAATGAGGAGGATAGCGAAACCATTATATGCCCCAGAAACTCTTAACCAAGTGTGACCTTCCTCAAAAATAAAAATCCCTTCCCAAAAATACCGCGGTCTCAGTTCAAAGAGTACAGCGGAGGTTTTCCGGTTCTCTAAACTGCCGGCACTCCCAGAAATCCCTTCCCATGGACGATCCTCAGCGCCCCAAGCCAGGCCCTTTCTCACCAACAGCACAGTATTGTGTGGCCAGTGCATGCTTCTACAAAGGGATTACTAGCGTGCTGCTCCATTCTAACACAGCTGTGTGTGATTAAACACTTGGGGCACTTCCTTAAGTCGTTAATGTGGAGACGGCTTTCCTTTTATACTTAAAAAATGGCCCCGTTCACAGTAGTTTAGAAGGAAGGTGCTGCTGAGGAGCCCGAGTTCCTGTTTGGGGGAAAATGCCGGGTTGGTGGGAGTATAAGGATGTGGGACAAGTTAGAACAGGATTAAATGCAGCTCATAGCTGCAGTCAAACACACCATTCAGGTAGTCAGTCAGCATAACCATCCTGCTATCAAAAACACTTCTTTATTTTTGTATTACTGTAGAACATCAACACAAAAAAATCAACACAAAAAGATGAACAAGAAGTAATTTGTTATCCAAAACATCTGGTTGGATGAACACAGCTTCAGTTCCTGGAAACAAGGTTGGGGCACTTGTCGGACGGCCTTGTCAAACTATTATCATGCATATTAAAAAAAAAATGTATGTGCTTGTACCAGAGGTGGAAAATTCAGGTCCTAAAAATAAAAATCCGGACCAAGATTTTGTTTCAACCCAACCAGCTGAGCACTCTGTGACTGTGACTCTATACTCAACAAGCTGGCTGAAACAAAATCCTGGTCTGGATTTCTACTCTCTGGACCTGAAACTTCCACCTCTGACTCGTACTAATATGAATAACATTTTCAAAGATTTATTAGTAATTGTAAATTTTAAAGGGCATTTTTACTGGTCCATGAAAAGGCGCGGCCCAAAAAAACAGTGCAATGCATATTCCAGATTCATCCAGTTTATCAAAGGTTTTAAATTTCCTTCTATCTGTAAAAGCTGCCAAACAGCAGTAATGATAAGGTACGGGCAAAACTGTGATCTGCTAATATATGAAAGCATGGCTCTCGTGTTTATGGGGCTTGTCCTGAAACGCGAGCTGGCTAACAATCCTTCGCTGTTTGTGACATCTGTATGCGAGAGAGGGAAGCCGGTCTAAGCGTCGTTGTCCACTGAGGACACACAGGTTGACTAAAGCTAATTTAAATTAATGACACTTTAATTTGAGAAATAGACAAACTAATGTTAATACTTAAAATTGAAATTCAGTGACACCTGCGTGTCTCACAGCTAGTTTTGCTGTATGACTCCTGTAAACATTAGCGTTAATTAATTGTGGATTAATAAAGGTAGATATTGCACGGCTATGTGTATAAATAAAAAAAGATCACATAGCCGGTTCTATAAGCACAAAAGACAAACTGACAGATGCTTAAGCTACTTATTAGCCCATTAAATATAGCCAAACCTTCCAGCTGTATGCAGGGGAAACGGATGATATCAATGCCACATTGGATGGAGGAGGTAAGCTCTTCATTTAAAGTAATGTGCAAAAGTCTGAGGAAGTCAAAGAAAACATTTAAGACTATTTATCTGGGTAGTAAGTGTATATTAGCTCAGTAAAAAAATTAACTTTAGAACATGATACACAGCTTCAGTTTCCAAACCTCTGGATCTTCAATGGCCCCTCAGTCATTCCATGTATTTGTTGCGTTTCACCACCAGCTCAATCTGCAAGCTTAGTTTAGTTAAATAAATCAATGAGGTATTGATTAACCAAAGAAGGTGGGGTAGTGATTGGTGTCGCACGGGCTGCTGCAAATACTGTGGTGAATTTTGGGAAGGTTTTGAAATGGCTGAACTAAAACTTTGACACGAGAGTTTTACACCAGCATTAAGATCATTTACACATTTTCTTTGACTGCCTAAGACTTGCACAGCACTGTATATTTTACTTAAAGTGCCCATATTCGACTGATGAAAATAGATGAATAAAATTTACCCTTGTTATCAGTACGGCCTATGGGGCCAACTGGCATCAATTCTGAGTTTCCATGGGGCTTCAGAAATCTACTCATTACTATGGGCTAGCTGGTCTATCGTTAGGGTCCCATGAAATATGCTGTCAGCCCTTGGTTATTCATTATCTGCTTCCCACTTAACAGACTCAAGTCACCGCACAGTCACAGCTATTAGAGAGATCACCGGAGATGGTCGAAAGAAGGCCAGAATGAGCTTTGCTGACAATGCTGCATGTCCATAATTCTTTAAGTACAGTATTGCACCCTACTACATATTAAACTGGACACATACATACATTATTACCTCCACAACTCAGCAACTTTCATCCTAGGGCCATAAGAAGTTTTACAGCACATAATTTCACCATTTGGTCACCATGCGGGGTGGAGTCACTGTTAGGTGGATGCACCAATGAGGCCCCCACTGAGAGAAACCTGGCTACCCCCACCTCCACACTCGGACAGCTCCTCGGTTTTACTGAGAAGTCCTTAGGGGCCAGAAAGCCCCACTATCACACATGACAAATCACAGATCTTGGTCACGCGATTCCATTGTCCATCTGTCATTGGGACAGATCACGCGATTCCATTTCATGCGACTGACTGGCGTTTTATAATCTATTTGGTAGTATGGCGTGATCTGCCCAATGAGATTCACATGAGCACGGGGCAAGGGCTACAGTAACAAGGAAAGCGAAAGCCAGGAGAGAACAGCTGCAATAAAAAAACATAAACATGGTTGATCTAGGTCGATTCCCACAGAGTATCGGGTAGGGGAGGCCAAACCGCAGCCCGGCACCTGTCTGCACTGAAACATGCAAAGCCAGAAATATGCCCGGGAGGCTGAGCTCCGTAGGGGTGTAAGCATGCAGGTCCTGTGATTTACACGCAGGCATCTGACGGCAGCAGCGTGCAGTCAGACCACTCGCTCGCCCTCATTTTTATCATCTTTCACAACTTCCAGTGCTGTTAGTAGAGAAACCCGGACAAGCGAAACGAGCCGCGTTCTCGCAGAGTCCTGAAACTCAGAAAACGGCAGCGAGACGCGCCTAGACCACACGATTGCGCTGTCACTTCCTTAGACGTGTGCCTCGTGGTTCCCACGCAACTTGAAAGCAGGTATTTTATTGCAAGCCGAATGACAAAGGTAACTGATAAAACACCATAATGACGTAAAGGTGATCATCTCTTTCTGGAAATGACATTTAATGGAAATTAAACTAGTCCTTTCATATACATGAAAAATATTTCAATCTCTGCTTACTATATATATACACAATTATACTATATCCCACCCACGAAGTCCTAAGACCGCTGAATCTCACAGGCCGCCTTAATCTCGAGCTGTGGCGTCTTCGCGGAGCAGTGTGGTGCATTGTGGTTCCGATTACCAAGATGGCCATATCTCGAGGCTTATCGCTCCGCATGAAGGGGCGCAGCCGAGCTTGTCTGTGATTCAGGCCAGCTCCTGTCGGGGCAGGGCCGTTATGGCAGGCCAGACCGCACACCCAACTCGTGGCAGGGGACCGGGCCGGGGGGTGGGGCACAAATCCTTTACCCAGTTTCAAAAAATTGTCTGAAATGTCTCAGCCCTGGTTTCATTCCCTTACTGCGCAGCTGTGCTGTCCAATCCCAGCGGCAGCCACAGTAAACAACATCCCTGCCAAGACCTCCGAACGAGCCGTCCCTTCCTGACATCTGCATTCCTAGGACAAGGGACTGGGACCGGACTTTAGAATGGGGGGGAGGGGGTTCGGAGAGGGATGGCCATCGGCCTCCTAACTCACAAGACGCCGTGGATTTTGAGGTGCCAGATATGGTTGCACACGCACGTGACACAGGACGTGATAAGCGGGTTCGGAGCCTTGGGGAAATGCCTGGGAGGAAGCCGGCAGTGGGCGGAGCCTGGGAGAGGGCAACCGGGTCGGGCTGGGTCGGCAAGATAAAGACTGACATATTTGTTTTCCCTTGGCGAAGGCCTATTGTTTCCACTCCGCCCGGGAATCTGAGCCAATGGCTGGGTGGGACACTGGGCAGAGCGATCCAATCAAAGGTGGTCTATGTGGCCGAGTGGGGGAAGAGGCTGTCGGTGTGCTGTCATATCAGTAATGCACGCCGTCCTCTGTATCCCACAACTCATCCTACATTCACTGTCTGCTTTATAGTCAGGATCCAGCTTTCAAGGTCAGAAGTATTTCGCTGCTAAGCGAATGCATTAGTGACTTTAATAAGCTTGGGACTTCCAGGATATGGTGAAGTATCTACCTGTGTGGTTCATCAGCACAGGGCCTCCTTACATCTGGAACCGGTCCAACTGAATTCCGGTTTCCAAATCCCAAATCTACCTGTCACTCCCATATAAAGTCTATTTGCTCGAAGTTGATGTTTACCCTCACGATGCCCTCAAGTTTGTAACGTCCCTTTATTCCCAAAGCTGAATCGCATAGCTGAACATAAAGGGGGAACGCAAGGTAAAGTGAGACTGATTTGTTCAGTTGTAACATCACTGAAATATAGACTGCAGTGCTACCATCATTGTGGCCAGTTGAGTATTCTCTGACTCTTTCTACTCAATTGATTGGCTGAAACAAAATCCTGGTCTGGATTTTTTGCTATCTGGACCTGAACTATCCAATATATGGATATGGATTTGGCAGCAAATGTACAGTCTAATTGCGCTATCTGCTACTGTGTTTTGTTGGTGATAAATGAATAGCATATAAACAATCATCCATCATTATCCATCCATCCATCCACCTTCCACCCACATATGCAGCACCAGGCAGAAAAGTGTTTCCAGGAGCCTGGTTTCTCACTTCTGCAAATTCTGAAAGGCTCCATGTGCCGCTCCGGTTTCAATTCCTGACCGTTCCGCGTTGCTACTCCTCACTTCTCCCAAGTTATAGGAACCTGCTGCACTGTGCTGAGCCAGCCCGCGAAAGGCCTCTGCTCGCCGGCTCCCGTCACGCCAAGGTCAGATAACCTACTGCATACCTGAGAACTCGCCGAGAACACACACCTCACGGGCGTTTCCCCTCCGCAATCGCGAGTCACGGGCAACTCACAGGTCTGACTGGACCTCATGGTCTTGCTGGACTCGTGCCACATGGTCTTGCAGTCCTCCTGGAGCTTGAAGAAGCGGTTCTTCTTCCAGGAGTTGGATCGCACCTTCAGGAGCTCTCCTCCCGTCAGCAGGAAGCTGAGGTCCTCATCTCCCTCCATGCCTGCTCACAAAGAGAAAGTGAGTCGCACTGCTGCCTTCCTATATAACATTGCCGTTTTGCTGTGTTGTCAGTGAAGCTCGCTAAGTCGCGACAGAGCCCTAGAAGCATGATGTAGTATAGGGGAAAAAAAATTGTTCAAGGTTAAACATACCTGCTTTTTTTGTGATATCCCACTAAGTATGAAAGCTGCAGTTCTGTGTCCTCCCGTTTGGCTACTAAAAGGCACAGTAAGTGCTGTAAGTGGCTACAGAGACACCCCTACAACCCTGGGTAGGAGGAGATGCTGAAATGGCCTATTAGTGGCAGGCAATCCATTCGGACACCCTGACGTATAAATGATGTCAGCGCTCTGTGGGCCAGGGCGAAATGCACTCGGGGGACGATTTAGTCTGTAAACAAAAACGGCGATGCGGCCGCTCTCAACGGAAGTCCTAACCTTTGCCTGTGCTTCTGGGATTAAAGGAAGACGGGGACTTGGGGGGGTGGGGGGTAGGGGGCTCTTCACGGTGATGAGCATTTGGCGTCGCCCTGCGAGGCCGCCCCACCCAAGCAGAAGACATTTTACACGACTCTGCTATGACTTATGTATTACTTATTTTTGTGTCCTTGGAAGCCCTTTTGTTCGGGAAGGGGGTGTGTGAGCCTTGGTGGTAGGGTTGGGGGCCAGGGGGTGGGGAGCCTCGGCACTTTGTGCTTTAGAAACCAAGATGTAACAAAGTACAAAAGTACCACTACAGAGCACTACAGAGTCTGGAATTTGGTAGCAGACATATCCTTGCAATTATGAAAACTTCTGGCTTACAATAAAGAACTCAAGAGTAACGCTTGTTTGATGCTGTGCTCCGGGGCATGTCATATTGGGGGTAAACATGCAAACCAGGCATCCTATTCAAATTTACAGCGGGCCTACAGGGAATGCCTGCAATGGGCTGCGGGCTGTCCAGAGGATTCTTAGCTGTGACACTGCCCCTAGCAAGCCTGCAGTGGTCCTGCCTAGAGAAGACCTCCATGCGTTAAAATCCTGGATAAACAACATGCAAATGAAATGCTCTTTGAGCAAAATCATGCGCTCATGAAGAAATGGCACATTCCTCTTCCCGTACTGCCTATGGACAGAAGCCATGGACGCCCCAGACGGTCCAGGTGGAGCTCGCTTCTCTCTCCGCGTTAAACCACAGCCACAGAGCCTCCTTGTCGCATTACATACCGTTCTCTGCAAGCCGTGGTCATAAACACCTGCTAAATTATATATTTTATTTAAAAAATTAAAAAAAAAAAACCCTACTAATACGGCATTCCAAAAAGTGCTTGCGTCCTTATCCTGGAAGGATGCGAAACAGCCGTTTCTGAAACTGCTTCATCAGCGAAGCGTCCTCGGACACGGAAAGCGTGCGGGCACCGACAGGGCCTGCTTTAAGGGGGGGGGGGGAGGGGGCGGTGCACAAACACACCCCCCCGCCCCCGCTGCGAAGCATCGGGCTCCCCCCGCCCGTGTTATCCGCAACACAAAGCGATCGGGACGTGCCCGAGCCATCGTTACTCATAAGAGACTCACAACAGCCCCCAGGCAACAGAAAATGAGTGCAGCAGACGCGGAAATCGCAGCATAAAAGCAGATTGGTGATACTTCCCCGGTCGTGGGGGGGGGTCTACTTTCAGGAGTTCATGAATTCTGATTTAGGTCACTTACGTATCTGTACTGCGTCTGTCCAATGTGGTGTGCGTTCTTGCATTGCATAATTTATAACATTGTAAAATAAGTCAGATCAGAGGCCATTATATTATTCTGAGAATGTCTCCTGACACCCGTAGACGTGCCCGATATATACTTGCCTGTGGTGGATAGGAAACCGCAGTAAACTGTCAGTTCACAAAAAGACCCAGATATGCATTTACTACGGAGGAAATATTTTTGTTCTGTGACTTGGGTTTAGCGTTAATAGTGTGCCATAAAACCTGTTACAGCAGCGAAAAGGGAGAAAGCGCCTGAAATCACAGAAAGCTTCCGCAAACACTACATTATATGCCATAAGAGTGGCCCGTATTCACGATTGTTTCCCCAAAACAAACACTCGGTACACTTCTCCAGTTTCCCGGTCCAACCAGTTTACTTTCAGGCGTGTAGTTTGAGCAAATATTTATGGAGTGACTATTAAGATCCAGGCTTACGCGCCTGCCCATCCGTGGCACGCAGAAGCGCACATGCGGCATTTTATTCGGAGTTTTGTTTATTTCCAGCTAAGTATTTGTATCCTTTTTGCAATACAGGGCGTCCGCTCGCTCCCCGGGCTGTTTAAGTTACGTTTACTTGTAAACGTGTGATCGTCAACGGGAATGAGCAGCATACATCCCTGCGATCCGAGTCGCTTTAAGACTTTTAGAAACTGGCACTAAGGACGATTAAAAGTCCACGCATTTCATAACTAGCGGACAAAGCAATGAATCCGACAGAGAGCCTAACCGCCTGCCGACTTCCCATTAACTTACCGATAAGTTTCCCATTTGCAGTAGCAACTTTCTTGCTCTGCGCTTGATATATGACTTCCTCCGATTTGCTCCTCGCGGGCGGCTTTCGTATGCACTCCATCGCGGGATGAAACGCGCGATCGCGGTAATCGGCCGCCTATACCTCTCTGAAATGAAAGGGCGGCCGCACCGAGCTCTATTATTCGGGGGCGGGTACCTATCCGCGGCCTTACACGGCGCACACCGTGCGAGGCGTGGGAGCCGCCGGGCCAGGGACTCCCACACCCCCTAGGGAGGGTAGGGTTAACGGGCGATCTATCTAATCTGCATTAAAACAAACACACACACACGCAATGTGTGTCCGAGCTCGGAGTGACAGGAAGACTTAATGTCGCAGGTCTGCACCAAGAACCCAATTCCAGGTCATATACTTTAGGCAGGTCTGACAGCTGGATATAAGGGGTAGCCGCGGCCACCCCTGTCACCACCCTACAAAGTAATAAAACCAAAATCTAGATCATTTCATTTCAAGTGGGACCACAGATGAGATAGAATGTGGCTTGGCAGCACCAGTCAAAGCTCTTCAGGCACCACTATCTGATAGAAAGTGCCACTGTAGGTTACATCTCCAGATGGGCCCCAGACTGTTAAACTTAGACAAAAGTCCGGTTACTAGGTGGCCCAGGAAAGCCAGGCTGGGCTAATGAAAAGCATCACTTATGCTGCTTCTTTAATCCTCCAAGACACATACGTCATCTCGTTTACCTTCTCTACCTATACTTCCTGATTATTAAAAGTTACATATTTATAATCACAATCCTATTTATATCCTGCTCCCCCCAGGGGTTGTTTCAGTGATGCAACACACCACCTAATCCAATAAGCCTGGCTAAGGATTCGCCCAGGTAAGTACTTTTTGGCACAGGCTGGCTTCGCCGTGACTTACACGTTCGCTACTATGCCTTGGCCACCTCTGCAATCGGATATCTGACCTACTCGAATTTATTAGCAGTGGAAGGCGGCCGCTGAGCCGCGTGAGGAGGGAGGTCCCCGTTGCGGCTGGCCATTGTGCACCGGTGTTCTCCACCACCTTGTCAAACCTGTCGTCTGCCCTGGTCGGATTTCCACGGGACTTCTCACATTTACCTGCGTGTCTCGTTGGCAGGTCCCGCCAAGCCCCGGTGTTCAGCTGAACACATCACTAATGCCAGCCAAATGAGAACGCCCAGGTGGGGGCGACCTTTTAAAAATAATAGTTTACATTTCTAAATCGGGTCAATAAAAATAGCCGTCATCCCATCAATGTCTTGCGCTTTTGTGCATCATAGAGTAGAGTCCAGCCCCCTCCCTACATGACCCTATAATGGGTAAGTAATTAGGGAAGACCGATGGATGGAAAATACCCCTGTATGATTTACGGTACATTTACACTTTAGAAACAATTTGATTAAGCAAGTATTCCATCGTATCTTCCCACTCCAGGTCAAACTGAAGCTCTTTAGATACACCGTGCATTGTTCTACAATATTTATTGAATATTAAATAATTCCTATGAAACAACTTCCTAAAGTTATTCTTTCGGATTTTGATGTATAATTAATTCAAATTTTGTTCATTTCACGGTGATTTGTGAGTGCATTTTCCACATGGCGTTATCTGCTTAATTAAATTATACTATACAGCGTGGTAAGTTTTAAAGTGTCACAAATTCACACTGCGGGCAACGCCCATAAAACGAGGCTTGTGTTATAGTGTCCTCTGGTGGTGGAAAAGTTGTATAACACAGGGTCACAAAAGCGAAATCAAGCAGCACTCGGATAATCAAACAGCCAGCATGGCTCTTATCCCTTCACTTAGTGTTATTTTCCAGAACAAGGTAACTGGGGCTAAATCTTTGCCACCTTTTGTTTAAAACCTTGCTCTTGGTTCTCAGCCTGTGATTAATGTGCATAAGTTCCTCTCCACCCTAGTGTATTAACACTATGTTCCAGTGGTACTGAGCCAAGCCATTATTACGCTTAATGATTGATCTTTCATGAAGGCATCAGCATCCAGTGGCCAGTGTATTAGGTACACAGGTCTTCGTACTGAGGCTAACAGCCCGATTTCCCAAACAGAATCATGTGGCTGCGTCTGAACACATACAGAATCAAGTCAAGAGGTTCAGCTACTGCCCAGCTGAGCATCAGCGCGGCCAAGGCGCCCTGTCTAGCTAAGTATACATAATGAAGTGGCCAGTGGGTGTGTATAGGAGACACCGAAACTACTTGGCGAAGGAATCTAAAACCTCATTTCCTTGTCCTGGAGATGTGCTAATGCAAAGCGTTAATCTTTTCATAAAAATCGGATATTAAAGTCCTTGTCGCGTAATGAAATTGTTATGAGCAATTAGTGTGACGTACGTTACGTAAAGGAATCAGGCACGGTGTGTAAGTAGAGCTGCATCCCGACGGGCTAGCTGCAACTTGTGATTGAACTCCGTACGCAATTAAGGTATTTGCATTTCTACATCTGCTTTGTGGACTAGCATTCCCGCCGTCCGTCTGCCCGGCAGACAGCCTTTCTAATCCGCCGTCTGAACTGAGAAACGCCGCGCAATGCCCAAATCTAACTATTGCGACACAACCTATATCCTTTGCGCTCAAATATGGTGATTGTCGGTTGTCCTTAGGAGTGAATTCATTCAGGGAAACGACGTAAAACAAATTCTGACATCGGGACAATAGTACATCCGAAAGTGATCGCATGTAATCCCGGTTTGCAGCCCCTGGGCGACGCAGTTGAAAGCAGGCTGTAAATAAGCACTGTGCGCGTGTCAATGACACTTCCCCCTGGGTCGTAGGAACGCCAGTATCAGACTCCTACGCCCGCACTTCCCCGTCCGTCCCATGCGGAGCAATTCTAACTCAGTCGCCGCTTCACGTCAGAAGGAAATGTCACTCAAATGTAGCCATTTGTTCCATCAGCAATTTTAAGGAATCGAGATAAATTTAGTGCCAAACCCGAAGATGTACATGAAGCGATCAGCTTGTGGTAAATGATCTTCTTAAAAATAAGCATAAGCAATTAATAAGTACAAGAAATTAATTATGATTAAAATTCATTATAAAAATAAAATAAAAAGCTATGTAGTATTTAAAATGAAAGTTTTCCCCTGTCTATTTTAATTGATTAATGGGTAGGAGTGACGGGCTACCCCAAACCTCTGGAGCTATCCATGGTGTCCGCCCTTCGATTATTGGCATTTGTGATCACCAGCCTTTTGACGGGCGTGTGAAATTGGACGGTACAATTAACCCAGGCACCGTATCGCCTTTGACAATGTGATGATGGTTTCGACTCACAGGGCGCTTTCTTTCCTTTTAAAAGTTAAATCTATGGAGCCGTTAAGATCAGTATCGCGGTACCTATTGTATTGATTGAGTTTCGGTCAAAGAAGTATGTAGAATAAAGGAGCCTCAGTACACCGCCTTTTCCAGCATCCGAAAATCTTATCATAAAGTGATTAAAGATCGAATAATTACTATGCCTTATACTACAGGGATAAATCAATACAGCCACAGGCATTCAGTCTGATAATTCAGATTTGTGCACAATTATTCAAGCCTGTCATACATTTCATATCGAGCGTACATATCTTATAATAAAATACCTAATATAAACGAGTCTTCTAAACAGCAAAGAAATATATAAATAAAGTACACCTCGTAGAGT
>JAODKN010000079.1:14090526-14103439 GCA_026774425.1 Petrocephalus zakoni
GAGTTTAAGGGTGTCCCCTAACGGGTTATTAATAGAGCAGATCTAATAGTACAACCCTGATTTCGTCAACAATGTTTACTAGAAATATACGAAATCCGATTTAACAAGCTGATATTTTTAGAAAGTATTTTTTGTTTTGAAGGAACATAATGCATGCGCGATCACCAGTGATCACCAATATAGTAATGTTTCTCCAAAGCAAACTTGCATGTAGGACCGTAATTTCCGAAGGCGTAAAGTCTTCAGAAAGTGCCTCTTACCGCGCTTGACAGCAATGCCATTTATTTCCATGTTTTCCTCCCGGATCGGCTGCTCCCGCTTGGTTTCCTGTGCGAAAGTCTTACTCAGAATACTTTCTTACAAGAAGACGAACTAAACGCCGACTGTCGGGCCGAGGGCATGCGACAGGAGCCGAGCGGGAAGACGCGTGTGTGACCGGGCGAACTGCTCGGTTATCTGGTCTTATGAGGGCTGGCTGGAAAGCGCAGGGCATCGTCAGCGCCTTCCACACCCACCCTGCCGCAGCGCCATTCATCCGATCGCCTCCGCCCCGGAGTACTACACATGTGCATTGTGCAAGCATGCATGCCGCTAGCAGCTACGATTCACAACCACCGAAATGCACCGACTGCTCGGGGGCGCGTACAATACAGCCAGTGATTTCGCGTTGCTTTTTAAGCATTCAGCTGCGCGACAGGAGCAGTTTTCTGTACATTGTTTAATGCTAGTGCACTTTGCAACACGTACATGCCTTTTTTAGGTTTATGTGTGAAGTTTAGAGTCGAATTACTTTTAGGGTGGAGCGCGTGGGCTGTTCCAGTGGTAAGTAATCGCCAAGCCGCACCTAAAATTAATTGCAAAAACAAACCTGACACATAATATCCTTCGTTAAACGCCAGCGAAGGTCTGGTTAAGCCTCATAATTAAGGGTATAAACTCTAATCGTCAAGCCCACTTCAGTCATCCGGTCCAAGTTGTCCCCGAACAAATTAGCCCGGAAAAATGCTTGCAGGTGATAGGTGGTGCCAATTAAAATATAATTGCTGGTGTAACACACGCTCAACCTAACGCCCGTAATGATTTAACACTACAAGCAGGCCTGCAATGAATTTCACCTGTGATCCCATAGATCAGTGTTTCTCAAAGCAGTCCTTGCGGACCAGGGAACTGGGAGGGAGCCGGGGTCTGGGGGTCCCCAAGGACTGGTTTGAGAAACACTGAATAAAGGAATCATTAGGAGTCACAGGATTCACAGGAGTCACAATTCCTTCTGTGTCAAGCACATCAACCACCATTAAAAATGTACTGCTAGCATTTTATCTGTTCTCAGTTTCCTCAGTGAGTCATGTTTTTTATGAAGTATGACATGTGCCTTATTACGTTACTTAAGCGACGTTGCCCCCCCCAAAGCCCCCCAACGGAAAAACTAAGAATGCGAGATCAAAGCAAGTTGCACACCTGCAGTTTACACGGGTCTCACGGCTATTTACAGGGAAAACGGGGAGCCCCCATATTCAGGGCCGGCCCAGCCGTGGAAAGCCTTTACCCAGCAGTTTAGAAGAAAATTAGGTAACACTTTACATTACCTGTGCTTTCATAATGCATTCATTAAGCATTCATAGAACATTCACTGAACATTCATAATGCATTCATTAAGCATTCATAGAACATTCACTGAACATTCAAAATGCATTCTTGGAACATTCATAAACACTAAGCTAGTATACCATAACATCCTAACATATCTTAACAGCTTTAACATAAACATTGTGCAATTATAATGTTTGTTATTATCATATAATGTTTGGTTTAAATAATTAAAGCTGTTAAATTATGCTAGGATGTTTGTTCATTGTTTGTCTCATGATGAAAATCACAACTGAAACATGTACCTGGTTCTGGCAGCCGTCAAAGTGACGCCGGCACTGAAGTCCTGGCTTATTTTAATCTCCCGGTGTCTCGTACTGTTGAAGCGGCTTTAATCTTTCCATTGGAATAGCTGACCGGGGCTCTGAAAATCCCAAAGCAGCTGGACGGGCTCAGGAGGACCTTTAAGGGTCAGCAGAAGCTGCTGCTTTTAAATACGCCTGGAAGCACAACATCTCCCCCTGGCCTAATCCAATCAGGGACTAAACCTTCTCTAATTTGTGCGCAGGTCACAGTAATTTCAGCTATTTCCCAGTTATTGTGTAGCTATTTCTAGGCCTTGAGTTAGCAGCTACATCTGTTGTGAGATTGCAAAATATGTCATAACACTAGTTACAATTCACATAGTTCAGCTAGTATGGGGAGATCAGTTAATGATTTGCCACTTCATGTACGGTAGATTGTGTATATACAGGGGTGTCTGGTGGGGGGATAACTTTCCCTTATTTAAAAACTGCAGACTGGTAGGTGCAGAAATCTCTGAGATCTTCATGATAATGTCTCCTTATTCACTGACGTGACATAACAGTGGCTTCATATAAATCACTGCGTTGTTACAAAAACAAGAGATCAAAAATGGCAATCAATCAATGCTTCAGTCAACAAACATCATCAGGCACGAATAAACACAGACATGAAAATACGTTTCAGACAGTTTTAGCCACACCTGTGTCTTTCATTACTTACCCAAGCAATAAATTAATTTACCTACTTGCTAAAATTAGGTCCGGCAGTCTGTTGTTTCCAGTAGAAAAAGCAGGGTATGAGTGTATGTGAAGTTGATGAAGACTGACTGACTGTTAATGATGACCTCCTGAGATGGTTATCACACCTGGAGAAGTCAAGCTATTTTGTTAAATGTTCATACTGACAGCATGTGCAAGCCATCAACAGGGCATCAGACATCCTGTTGGGGATCTCCAGGGGAGTTGCTAAAGGTAAAGCTTTATTGGGGCACAGCTGGTCGGTACTGGGGCATGTGTCCCAGTTAAAGGGCCTAGCAACACCCATGGTTGTCTCCCCGGCCCATTCCCCCCAAAACCAGCCTCAAAGCTCTCGAAGATCTGCCACCTTGGTGGTGGACCCGGAGCTGGATTCTGAGAGCGGGTAGCGAGAGCCCAAGTGTGAGGTCGCGTAACACATATCTGCAGGATCTCAGCAGGAAAAGCTCCCCCATGACCAGAAGGTCTCCCTATACCTGATTAGTGCCGAAAGGCTGACCTGTCGTTTTTTATCCCGGCAAACATCAATCCGGGAATCTCCCTCCACTGACGTGCATATTACCAGTCACTACGTATTATATTTAGACCTAAGTGTCATCTGTGTGCTTATGGTCGCGGCAAGTGTTTGTTCAGTTACCATAACTTAGCTGTCGAGCAGAAGAGGCGAGACCGTCGCTTATCCTGTAATCGTAAACGCCGGATTAACTCTAACAAATGACGCCCGTTGTGAAGTACCCTAGTGTAATTGTTACTAGGAGACGGGGTCGCCAGCCGCTCCGCTGGCGAGGCTCCGGAGCGACACTTCACACGCGCATACTTCGCATTTCTCCCCGGATGAGTGTGAATGGGGGCTTTGTGCGCCTCCGTGCGCGTGTCACCGGACGGGAGGTGGGGATCGCTCACTGCTACGGGCGGCTTCGCAGGCCGGCGTGCGCTGGAGCTTCCCCGCACATAATGACAGTGTAATTGCTGAGCGCCCTCGAGCCACGCAGAACAAGCTCCTCAGACGCGTAAACTGGTGGGCGTTGTGCAATTTTTAACTCCTAATTACAGTTTTCGAAATACGCTGTTGATAATATATGATTCATATTTCATACGGCTACGGTGTTCTACTCCCAGTTTCTATAATTAAAAATGTATACACATTAGAATAATAAGATAATGATACAGTTGAATCTTGCCTATGTACTCCTTGGATTGTACCTCTTGTACATTTTTTATTATATATTGACTTTTTGCATTATCAAATAGATTCGGCACCGTTAGATGAGGCTTTTTTCAGTCAAGTCGCATGTTTTGGGCTCATGGAAATAAGACGTAGTCTTACTGATCTAGTGGAACAATCCAGAGTTAAAATGGCTGGGGGGGGGCGTGTTGGAGACCGCGATTGATGCTCTGCTCAGTGTTTCCTCTCGGTGCTGGACTCTGCCGCCGAGGTAGGGTCCTCTGTTACAGGCCAGTCACTAGCTGCTGATGTACACCTATATCACCATGGCAGGAATACATCCTGTCACAATCCTGCAAAATGAATGAATAAAGGCTTTGGGTGGCTTGACAGGCGCTATATAAAAGCACTATATAAATGCAGCATTCATTCACCACCCTATAAAAGGACTGATAAAGGAAAGGGCTAGTGCAAACAGCCAATACTGAGAGTCCTTTCACAACTGTTGTCAAGCCCCCCCCCCCCCATCTACTTTTGTTTGACGTGACATAATAGTAGAGATAATTAATGTCAAAATAATTGTCTTAGTTTCCCACGGCTGTGCTCCACATTGCTAGTCTGCTTTTCCAATTTTCCCACTGATTCCTGTTAGAAAAATGAAGTGCGTGTCTAGGCCTTTGCCGTCGCCAGGCTGTCAGCGCTGCGACTGCTGCTCGTCCCCTGTTCACCTGGGCCTGTGTGCGTGACTCTCAGGGAAGCGCCCCGTGTCACTTCCAGCTTTCGCAGCCCGTTTGCGACACACAGGGCTCCGGCCGCATGCTTGGCATTGGCATGCGTTCAGTCCAGTTCCCCCTGCCAGAGAATACCTTCTCTAAAGGAAGCCTTCCATTTCAGTCTCGTCACGCAGACGAGTCGCTCTATATACAGGCGCTATGAATACAGCGCCATACACGCTCGGCTCCTCAGTCCCGGGACAGATGTGGACGCCAGGCTGACGTACTACCAGCAGATGCACTGCTTTAGGACGTTATAAAAAGTCCTCCTACAGTGCATGTCATGAAACTGCAGGAAACGCGCATGCAGGGAGACTGACCCCCGGCAGCCCGCGGGCCGGCACAGCCAGGCACACAAACGGCCGCGATGTAGAAACATCGGTGTGGAAGGGCATGTCGGATCTTGCGTGTGCCGTCGGGGTGAAAAACAAACAGCGCCCCGGCTCTCGGGGTTTTGCAACGCGTCTCGGCGCATGGAATCCAAAAAATGCCTGGCAGGAACACAAGTATGCATCTAGCACACAGGAAACGTTGGCCAAGAGGACGGCTGTTGCTAATCTAGGGCTTTCGGCTGGGCCCAGCGGGGGTGTGCGGCCTATCTGGGAAACTCTGCAGCACGCTGCTTATCTGTACTTCATACTGGAGTGTTGCAAAAATATAACTCGATCCCGTTTGTAATATTAAACCTATACACGTATAGTCTTCCTCGTCTTCCTGTCATCTTTCTCTCTTAATATTCCTAATCCTTCTAGGAATGCGCTTGTGCGTGGTGTGTGTATAGATCTGTGTGTTTTGCGGTTAATGCCATACGGTCATATTATTGCCCTGCTGTCAGTAGTCGAGATGGTTCTTAACTTTTAAGACGAAGAAGGTGTATCTGTAATGACGCATCTGTCAGGGGTGAAGAATGCGATTCTGCTCGTCGTGCCGGATAGGATTTCCGCGCAGAAACCCGGCGACGTGTCGCTTCACGCAGTGGTTAGCGGGAGGAATCGTGTCCTTTTTCGCTCCAAGACTCAGTTGAGTTTCATCAGTCGGGGCGAAAGTAAAGGTGGTGGAGATTATTGGAGAGCAGAGGGGGTGTTGGTAAAGGCCTGCCCCTGCTCCACATGCGTAAACCCACCGTCCCTGATGGCTTTGCAGAAACCCAGAGAGGCTTGATAGTACCTTGCGTGTATCTTATTGTATGAGCAGGTCCTGCATGCGCAGAAGAAATGATCTTTATCTATCATCGTCTTCCCCGTTACTATGTACTGCAATATGTTCAGGTAATGAGGCAGTGCAATGTGCAGAACACGGGATCCTGGTGGTCAGGTTCTAGCCTCCCAAGAACCCTGTCTCACTCTGCCCCGGAGATGGGTGTCGTGGGTGTAACAGGGATTGATGCAACACTAGTGAAAAACTGAGACTAGCACTGGGTGTCACCTCAAACAGAGTAGAAAGAATTTAAGTGCTCGCCCCACCCAGACACAGAAAATGAATTGAATGTGGTATTTGTAGCAAAACCCTGCCCTACAACCATCCATCGACTCCACCAGTGACCACTCTCAAATATTGATCATTCCACAGTGCTTCTGGAGAATAATCAAGCCGTAAATAACATAAATGGTGCTTGCCATGAGAATCACATTTTTCTGCAGTTGAAATGCATCTGCAAGCTACATTGCTCTTTACCGCTCTCTGCGAATGCAAACAAATGATTTTGTAACGGAAAAAAGCCAGAATTTTAGGCCCCACCGGCTTGTACGATACGCATTCTACTATAAAAGCTGTGCATTTAGTTTTCTGCTTTAGGCTTATGTCGCTAAAGGCATGTCCAGAAAGCTAACGCCGGCACTTAACAAACAGCTGAAATGTGCTTCGCATGAGCCATGCCCACTATTATATCAGGCTATATCTGTCCCGAGTACTATTTAAACACTGCTAATGCAAACACGTACAGATTTACAGCTAATTTCAATGGGCATTTGACTTCCTCGAGTGCTGAGGTAGAGTGAGGGACATTGGTTGGGGCCAGAGAATGCCGCTGCTTAGATTGTGATGGGCTCATTGACAGCTGCTTTGTGTGTCATATGCAAATGAGCAGCGGAGTCCTCGTCGGGAGAGCGCAGAACGTGCTTTATGACCGTCAGGTTATTCCTGATAAGCTGGAGAGGGACATCCCTTCGTGGCCCTGACACCATCGAGGTGTGAGGGGTGGGTGTGGCGTAGCCGTCCAATGAGCAGAGGGCAGACGCCCTTTTTGTGTTACCCTGACGTGACACGGATGCACAACAGTCAGGTGGGTGTGAGCTCTGGCATGTGGAAATGTCTGCCTCGTTCACCCTTGAATGAGTCTCCGTAAGGCCAGTCATGGTGGTCTGTCTGTCTCTGCCGCCTTTCAGCCTTGCAGGTCTGGTGTGTGAGGCTAAAGACCGCCAGAGGGGCTGACCTGCATGCTCCTAACCGACAGCTTTTTTCGGATAAATGAATGAACTGGTGTTGAAGTGGTATTGAGAGCATGCCCCCTTTGGCACTGTCACACTGTTCCTGCATACTGTCCCAAAAGAGGAAATATGCAGCAATCCATCTCCGGCGCTGTGTGTGAATCACTGTGCTATGAAGGAGGAATCATGTCAACTGTCGCAGCCAAAATATGAAGTGTAATATTTGTGATACGTGTAGCTCGCGAAACATGCAGCATTGAGGAGTTACGCTCAGAGCAAATGTTTGTTTAGTAACTGAAGTCTTTTTTTCCAGTTTCTGAAAGTGCAAACCGGTTCACAATAGTTTTTCAGAAACTTTTTTTTTTGTTGTATCTATTTAGCAGATGCAAAGCAAAGCACCTTTAAGAAAGCAGCATCAGACAGTCCCTAGAGCAACTGGGAGTTAAGGGCCTAGCTCAGGGACTCAAGAGTGAAATCACACTGCTGAGTCAGGGATTTGAACCCGCAAACTTACAATCACAGGGATAGTATCCTAACCTGCTGAGCCACACACTACCCTCCTGGTAATGAAATTGTGATTGATTACAGCTTATTCATTCATTAGTCATCGCAGCAACGCTACGGGCCGGATGGTGATGACTGAGTCCTCCTGAATGGAGCCAGCCGAGGTTACTCAGAATGCCCTGCAGAGCCCATTGCCCATAGCTGTGACACTGCCTTCAGCCTCGATTTCCCTTCCCGGCATAAACTGTCATCATCTTATTTTATCTGGCCTCTTTCCTCCGATTTCACTGATGTGTTACAAAACTGGCCACCAGGGCGTGAATGAAATCCCATTCCTGCTCTGCGATACCGAGGCATTTTGTCGTATGACCGGCTGTCCTGACCTGATTTAGAGTACATGTACTTTAGTCCGGCTAACGGGTAATGGATCCAGACCACCTGGTCCGTACAGAGAGGACAGTCGTGAGCCAATGTATGGTGGTGTTTGCTCTATTTTATTTGTTTTTTGTTGGATGTGCCAAATGGACTCAAACGGCATACAGGGACCAAGCCGCACCCGAGCTGAACCATGAAGAGAAACTAGTTCCAGAGCGGTTCCAGCACGGTTCCAGCTCATTTTGGTTTTCCACTGCAGAAGGGTCAGCTCTGTAATGGCATTGCCGGCTATAGAGAGCGACAGTAACGTAACGCCAAAGAAGCTCCTATTTCCTGTTTGCACAGTTTACGTCATAATTAACTATGTGCTAATACCTGCTAGCAAGTCTGTGAGACTCGCCGTCTTATGCTAGCATCAAACTGGCAGAAGTACTGTACCCTTGCATGAATTTACTTTATGAAACCATTCAGCTGTTCTATAGTACTTTGAGTAGCTAGTTGGAAATGTTCAAGTTCTGAGTTATCAGGAATGTGTCGATACATCGCCATGTGTGATACTACTGATAATGAATAATATATAGAATATGCGCGTTCCTTCAGTAAATCCATGCTCAGAACACAGGTATCTCCCAGCATTTTGAACAATCAGATGATGGTGACGCATCCAGCTCAGTGTGGTCACACTCTCGGCCCTGCTAGTAAGCAGGACCATGGCAGCGTGCGTACAGCTTGAATAATTTATAATGGAAACCCGTTGGTTCGAGGTACAGCTCGGGTATGGCTCTGTTCTTGGTGGCCATGGAAAAGCGCCAAAATTCACTAAAAAACGGAAATTGAAATGGGGAACCCAATCCGAGTCAAAATCCTGTAACCCGCTGAAAGGATAAAAGGATGAGTCATTTGAGGACACAGCTTCCCAGGCCGATCTGCGTGAAAGACGGAGTCACATACTTGGTCGAGCCACCCCTAATGCAAACTGCATGAATGCTCCAAATTTCAATACACAACCACAACAATCCATCTGTTCGACCATGTAAGGTGACAGTACAGTTGGCCCTAGGCAGTTCTGGTCATTTATGGTTTTGCTTAGATGTTCCTGAAATATAAAGCAGAAGACTCCACATGGACTTGACTGAACGCAGATTCTCACTGTACAAGTCAAGCTGATTCTTGCATGTGCTGTAACAAGCATAGCAACCCAAAAGTTGGCCCAAAACTGTTGATTGGTGGTGGGAGAACCACATGACCTCATGTTCAACCATTGGTCTGGTCATCTGGGACAACATGCAAGACTGTGAGGTGTTTGTCTGTAATCTGACAACAGAATGGCTTTGTATCTTTTTAAACAAGCAGCATGCTTCACCCAAAACTCAATCAAACAATCTTCTCTGTAATCTCATAATGTATGATGCCAGATTCCTTTATATTTAATTGCTCAGAACTTAATTCTTTTCATTCTCCTTCAAATGATGAAAACATTAAGAGAATATGGAGAACTCCGTCTTCGTAGTGGAAACACATCTGCCAGAGATCTAATACGAAGGCACCATTTAGGGTATGGGTTTGAGCCGTGTCTCCTACAGCTTTGAGAGCCAACATTTAATTAGCAGTCAACTTCAACCTGTTAGGTGGCCATTTTGAGTAACAGATTAAATTAAAAACAAAGTGGTGTGAGGGAACGCCATCCACCTAGGGGCCTCTGAAGGCCTCACTGTCCCTAACTCAATGACGGAATCAGAGCAATGTGAATCTGAATAAACAAACGCCTTCGGTTTCCTGGGGTCTGTGGTCGATGGACGGGTTATATTATTCACCATCACAGGACACGCCGACATACACGCATCACGGACAGTTTAGGGACACCAAACCGCGTGGACCGCGTCGTCGGAAAATCCGGAGGGAAGCCACACTCGATTATAAATCTCGCACGATTATAAACACTGCACATTGTCCTACAAAAACAAAATGTCAGATGTTTAGTAAAGTCTGGCACAGTCTTATGATAACCACAATCACAATTAAAAAAAAGAAAAAAGAAACCCAGACAAGAAATATGTGAAGCATTTGAGCCTCAAATTTTGAAATAAACACAGACAGTCAACACTTTTTTAATGTTTTTTTTTTTTTGGAATGAAAAGGTTATCCATTCACTTTCCAACCACTTATGCTGGTCAGGGTCATTTGAGGCCTGGAGCCTGTCCCTGGCAGTATACGATACTCATCAGGGGTACACCCTGTTTGGGAAGACGGCTGATCCCAGTGTGTACACACAGCTACAAAATAGGTGTAGTCACCTAACTGCATGTCTTTGGGATGTAGGAGGAGACTGGAATACTTTGAGGTCGCCCTAGATGAAGCCCATTTGAAGCCCTAGGTAAGCTTCACTCCCGGCAACCACCCTCCCTGGGCCCAAGGAGCATGTAAAGCACCGCACTGTCCAAGACGAGATGGAACTGGCTTGCTGAGTCACCCCCAAGATGGTGTCCTAGGCCGCCGTCTTAGTCACCTCAAATGTTGAGAAAGATGCAGAGTAGACCCATTGGGCGAAGGGTGGATGTAAGCCCCCATTCCTGGAGGCAGCAGTGCTACCCGCTGACCCTCCGTGCTGCCCAGGAGGAGGTTACAAAGGAGCTAACTTGGCCTAAATGTAGCTCTACTTTTCCAGAGAAGGTCATTTTTTATTTCAGTAAGACCAACAGCAAGGGTCAAACTGAGGGCTCTCTCTTATTAGATGCAGAAGACGTGCGTTCAGGAGCTGTGTGATGAACACCGATAAATGACCTCAATGATATACGGACTGCCGGCAGCGTGTGAGATTCAGACTGGGATTTTTTGCCGAAACATACGTCCTACGAAAGAGATGAGAAGCAGCAGAGGGCGATAACTGCACTGGCGTATAAGTGCTTTGGGCGGTTTGCCACTCTCCAAGTGCACGTCACGGTGCACAAACAAGCGCTGGTCTGCTGTGAGATCCTGAAATCAGCCACACTTTCACCACAGCTGGATGGCAATCATGTGCCAGACTGAGAAGGGCCAAGCATAAATCACCCTCAACACAATGGGGTCCTCTCAGCCGTGAAGAACTGTAACGCCTGAATTCTCCGGTGCTATTTTTCGAAAAGACTCTGCCATGTTATGTGAATCCGTACGCAGCCAGATCTGCGCCTCAAATTACTTGGACCTAGGATATCATTCTGGGTCAAAGGAAATGGTTAGATTTATGCAGCTATTGTTCAGCAGAGTGTACTATTTTGCATCTAATGGGATGTGTTCGTACACATATCCCAAAAGTCACAAAGTGAAAGATAAATCTGGGAGGCTAGGCAGCTCCTTAATCTCACGCCTCCTGGGTTGTCGGTTTGATTCCAGCCTCTGGTTTTGTCTGAGTTCTCCCGCTGTTTATGGGGCTCTCCTCCTGCAGCCCAGCAACATGGCCAGTGTATGACATCCAGAGGTGAACATTTCTGATCCGGAAATGTTCAAATCCTGACCAAGATTTTGTTTCAACCAACCAGTTGAGCGCTCCGTGACTGTGACTCTTTATATTCAGCTGGGCGGTTGAGAAAAAAAATCTTGTCCCGGATTTTTACTTTCTGGATCGGAAATGTCCAGCTCTGGTGAAAGTCTGTGCCTCGTGATGGACTGGCCTCGTGCCCTATTCTTCTTAGAATAAGGTCCAGGCTCATTGTAACCCTGTACTGAATAAGTGGCTGCAAGGCATGGGTGGAATAAACTATCTGTATGGAAATAGCTGCTACAGTGAAACATTTAAATCACTAGTATTTTTAAAATAAGATTTCAGCCTTTTGCCAGTAAGTGTGATACTGAGACACATGGCATCTGTCATGCCGAGCAAGTCCATCACTGAAATAACCAACCAATTAATCCGGAACAGCTGTGCAAGTAAAAGTTAGCCAATCAGCCATTTAATCCTGAACAGCTGTATAATTACAGATCAATTCTCCATGCAAACAAATCCATAGCAGCTTAGAAGCTAAAACAAACATTGAGTTGAGGTTTGGGTAATGTTTGCCCCAGTCTCCAAATACCTGACATCTGATTTCAGACTAAATGTTTGACAGTTCAGATGTCACCCAAAAATACTTCCGTAAATATTGGACTGCATACCCAAATAATTGTTTATTATTAGGAAAAAATCTAGTTGTTTCTCATGTGTACAGCAGTACTGTGACAGCGACATGCTTTTTCACATCCGTCTATTTTCTAACTGCTTTATGTGGATTAACGTAACCCGAATAATAGTAAAACATCTTCTGCAACCCCATACTTGCAGAAGCGTACTGACGACGCATAATGGCTGGACAAAATACCTACAATGTAGAGAATGTTATTTAATAACATATTTACATGTTATTGGAATACGTACATCAAATACGTACGCACATCAATTTTTTATCATAACGCTGAGGCAAATAAATAAATAAATAAATAAATCAGTTCCATTGACAAAATAGGTCTCCTTACCCCCTCTAGTGGAAATGTTTGGAGATCACTTTTGGCCAACATTTTTGATTAGGGGGTAGAACTAAATATACAGGAAATAAAACGTCTAATTTGCATCGGAACGGTTAAATTGTTGCTGTGTAAGTTTCATTACCCATATGTCATATCTATTTATAGGGTGCAATGGCTTCCAGAGATGTACAGTGATGTCTTTATATGGCATCCGTATCCTCTTATGGTTTTTATTTAATAACAGAACTAACCGGTGAAGCTATAATAATCTAAAATAAGTGGCTTTTCTTAGGAGTCCAATACATTAATGAGTTACAAGCTATAGCATTAACTCCCTGTAAAATAAGGGCCAAGTACTAGAATAGAATCGTCCCTGGTCCACTAAGCCACACTTAACATTTAACTAGTGTAGGAAAGACTGATCTGCCGCTGCGTCCGTCGCGTGCCCATGCGGTGCCCCCATGCGGTGCCATGCGGCGCTCGCGCGGCCTCCGGGGGGCAGCAGCAGCACGCGCGGCGCTCGCGGTGACGGGGGCGGGGGCTCGC
>JAODKN010000079.1:14110186-14127084 GCA_026774425.1 Petrocephalus zakoni
CCCCGCCGCCCCCCCCCCCCCCCCCCCCCCCCCCCCCCCCCCCGCCCCCGCCCCCGGGGGCCCCCCCCCGCCCCCCCCGCCCCCGGGGCGGTGCGGGGCTGCGTGACGGTGAACCACGGTCTTCTGCTGACCTACAAACAGACACGCTCCATCTAGCCCACCTGTCACACCCCTGCAGCCTGCCTCCGTCAGGCCATCCGTAAACTGCCATATTACTGCATACCAGGAATAAAATCTCTTGTAGTAAGACTAGACTCAGACCTTGCGGGGCCGCTGGGAAGCATTTTTCATCTTCTGTTCCTTAAAATTCTTCCAATAAACAGATGCTCTTCTCAGATACCTTCATTTCGTAATTGGAGTTTTATTTAATCGCTACCAACAACAGAGTGGGGCCAGGCAAACGTAATTACCATCGAAGTAAATAGACGTTTAGAAAATTGCAAGTGCATGTAGCATGACGCATAAACAACCAATTGTACTAAGTAAGCTAGCCCCCCCACAAAAAAAAACAGGATTACGTTGGCGAAACAGCACATCATTATAAAATATTGTATATGTAAACAAAAGAAGAAGCTATAGCAGCCAGATGAGTCTATCTGATGCTTTTAGAGTGTTCGTTTTTCTCTGTAAATTGCTATTTAACATCTGTAGTCTGCTTTTGAAGTTTTTCCTGTTTAATTCTGTCGAACTGGTGTCTGTTTTCCGTGAAAGAGAGACCGACTTCTTCTTTGACTGAGACTTGAAGCTACTGGGGATTTAAACAAAAAAAAAAAAGCAAAGCACTTTTAGGGGTGTAGCGTTTGCTCGGGACTTGTCTTCTTCACTCGCCTCTCAGTGTGTCGTGTTGCTGGTTGTGCTTGAATACATAGCAAACCGTAAATGAAAGGGGGGGGGGTATTGTTCTCTCTCGCCTTTCATATGTCAGAATGCTGAATAGCGGGGTGTGACACGCCGGCTCGTGACAGCCGTTCTTTTACGCCGAAGAGCCTTCATGTGGCTGAACAGTGGTGTCTGCCTTTGAACAGCGTGTGGTCTCCACCTATCGCACGTCCTCCTGTCCTCCCTCCCTTCTCTCTCCTGTGACTCTGGGGCCTAAATGTTTCTCGAGTGCCCCCCCCACTTTCGAAGTCGGGATCCCTCTCGACACCCCTCAGAAATGGCGCTCCTTGCAGGGCTAAGGAGTTTGAGTCACGGTGTCAGCTTTATGTTGGTTATGTGCTCAGTAGTGCATCAACGTAAATGGACCATGTTAATTTAAGTTGATTCTGTTCATTATTTACCGTCGCATGTTCTAGTATAATGTCGCAAGAAATTGCAATTCTGTACACATATTTAAAGGTTTTTAGAGATGTTTCCTGTGATTGTTTTATGCATGTCAGCTATTATTAATAAAGTTTTTTAATGAAAATTTCCTCTGCTCTGTGGTCAGGAGTGATTGTAGGGCTTTTGTTAAGGTGGGGGCATAAGAAGGGTCATAATTCTTATGGAGAGGCCAACCTTGTCATTAGCTAATAATGTTTTGAATTGGTGAATGATGGGGGAGGCGGCACTTTGTGGGCCAATCAGCTTTTAGCAAGGGTAAGCCCCTCCCACCATCTGTGGTTCCATTGGTCTACATGGTTTGTTGGGCCCTGAAGCTTGTTTATGTACGTCCTCAGGGTGAAGTTCAACTCAGCACTTGAGGTCAGACGCCTCCCGATGATGACAGTATACATGGGTGAGTAGACTTTTTTTTTTTTTTGCTTGAGTGGGTGTGCCTGAAAGTATGAATTCATTTGCATATTAATAGATTCTTTTTTAACCTTATATGGTGAGGCTTATTTATGTGCAACTGCAGGCTGGTTAATTACTCAGA
Source organism: Petrocephalus zakoni (assembly GCA_026774425.1). Taxonomy (NCBI): domain Eukaryota; kingdom Metazoa; phylum Chordata; class Actinopteri; order Osteoglossiformes; family Mormyridae; genus Petrocephalus; species Petrocephalus zakoni. The sequence goes on from JAODKN010000079.1 coordinate 14,112,042, forward strand.
TTCCCCTAAAGGTCATTAGGACTTTGTGCAGGAACACGCTTGGCTACACAGAGCCCGAGGCCCAAAGTGACGTGGGTGACCCACTGGCGTGTCGCTCGCCGATGCTGCCGGATGCTTAATGAGCCAGCCTGGGTTAAGTGTGTTCTCAAGGGTACGCAGCGGCCGCGTCCTTCTCGGGGATGCCGGAGTCGTAACTCTCTCTCCCTCCCTGGCGGCCGCCAGGTGCTGCTGGCCCTCCTCTTCGGAACAGCCTCTGTTCCCCTTGGGATTTCTCAGCATAAGTAAAGATGGTTTTTCTCAACTAGGTTTGTATTCGTTGGAAAGAGGAATCAAGTGGAACCAGTGGGGGAAAAAATCTGGCTTAGTGGGTTAGGGTTAGGGTTAGGGTTAGGGTTAGGGTTAGGGTGCCGTGCCTGTGATCGGAAGGGTGCCGGTCCCAATCTCCGGGTCGACAGATTGATTTCCCTGTTGGGCCCCTGCACGAGGCCCTTAACCTCCAGTCCCTCCAGGGAGTGGATGACTCTGCCTTTCTGTTTTTTTTTTGTCAAGCAACTTGGGTCGTGGACATTTAAGCGCATTATTTGACTTTACTTTTAGAGGTATGTAGTGTAAAGCCGGTTCTGTTTTTCATGATGTTCTGGAAGCGCATGCGGGTTTGTCGCGTGATGGCGAATGGCAGTGCGAATGTCTGATTATTCCCGCTGTGGTTTCCGTCGCTGCCCGCAGGTCCCAGCAGCACCCAGAGGACAGCCTTGCGAAGCCCGATGCAGGACGGTCAGTCGCCTGGGGATTCCTCACTCTGCTCTGACAGCTTTGCTCTCTCGGGACAGTATGCGAATACATGCCTGACTGAAAATGCGGTTAATAATGCCTCCTGCCAAAAGTTCGGGATGGGAATGAAACGCGGCCCCTTTTTAATGACTGCTCGTTGTTACTAGTTAACTTCAGTGCTATCCCCCGACCGCAATGGCCAATCACTCCTTAAATTATCGCGGATTGGCTGGCTACTTGACCTCACCACCTGACCACCTGCCCCTCTCTTCCTGTCCCGACAGACGACACCGGGCTCCCCGGGCCGCGCCACCCCAAGAACTCGAAAGGTAGGCCTCTCTTTCCCGCGAAGGGAACTGCTCTGCTTATAGCGGGTTTCCATGCGCCCGGAACATTGGAATATTCAGCCGTGAGTCACCGCTTACTCTCAAAACTAACAGTCGAATAGCAGCGGCGGCCATAGCGATCGTGCTGGCCGAAGGGGTCACTCTGCTTCTCACGCCGTGAACCTAAAGCAAGGGGTTCACGCAGTTTTGGGCAAAATTACGGCGCGTTGAAATGGGCCGTTATACCGCGGCGTATGTTTATTCTAAGGCTTCTAATTAAGGATAGCAGGGCGTCGATTGGCCGGAAGAGCGTAGCTCCGTCCTCGGCGCCGTTCAGACACACTGGGCCTAATTAGCCGGAGCGGATGCCTCCGTGTCGCGTCACGGGCCGTCGGGAAATCCCCGGGGGCTGTTCTCGCTTCCGGCACCCCGTCTGGGAACAGGCGCCGCTCTTGTCATTTCGCCGGGCCGAGAGTCGAGATAAGCCAGAGCCTCTTCAGGATAGCAATTTGCAGATTCCTCGTGAATAATTCACCGGCATGCCGGGGGACTGGGGGGCGCGGGGAGGGGGCGTCCTGAGCTAAGGGACACGGGCAGGTGATTGGGGGCTTTCCGGGTTAAAGACAGTGCTGCCGAGTTCATTTGTTTTCATTCGGCCGTAATTCCCGGTAATGAAGGGCTGGGCACTTCGGCGAGCAGGTATCTCAAGGTGAAGTATGGGCCACTTTTGTATTTAATGCCTCTCCCAGCTCTGGAAAGCAGTAAAATATCAGGTCCCAAAAATATTTTTGGCAATTAATTTCATTTATCAGTTTGGGGTTCCTAATTGAGCCCGGAAAATGGTTTTAAAAGATGTACTTGGGTGGCTTACCTAGGAGCACTGGGGGCCTCTCTGCAAAAAGTCAAGGGTTCCCCAAGGACAATTAGCCAGTGTGAGGAGAGCCCCCACCAGGTGGGGGGGTTATTACAGGCTACATCACTTTGTGACTTTTATTGGGAGTGACCCTGCGCTCTGACACGTATCTCCACTCGTCCTCGTGAATTCCGGGGGGGGTGCCACTGCTTCAAAGGATCGAGGCCTCATGAAACCGTCGTCCCGCATGTAGCTTCGTAATAGACTTTCCGTCAACGACATTCCTAAGCTCTCCCCGGGTGAGCGAAGCCCAGGACTCGAAATAGCCATGAAAATTCCCAGTCAAGCACTGTGTCCACCCAGCGCTTGGGATCTTGGCTTAGGAGCTCCAAATGAATGGTTGGAGTTTCCTCTGCATTTTAGGCCATTACCACTTAACATCACCTTTTACATTGCGTTTATGGCAGGGTAATAACTGCGATATGTGAGCCTGAGCCGGTCAGCGTAAAACCGCATTTATCCGCAGATGCGATGCATCAGAGCAATCTTTCTATTAGGACAAAGAGCATGGGGTTTTGGATCCCCTCGTCGCATAATGTGGAGCCCTTTCTCTCTGAACCGCGACTTTTCGCTGATGACCTCATGGTTCAGCTATTAAGCACTGGCGGAGCGGCGGCTGGTATTTAGCCAATGAAAGTGCCACAGGTCCCATTCAGCGTGATGTCATCGGCCACGTCACAAAGCAGTGCATTATGGAACGGCTCGTCTCAGCCACTGGGCCTTTTTTTTTCACGATGCTGAATTTACATCACGTTTTTGGAAGCCGTGCAGAGTTTAACACGTTCGGTCGAGCGACAAAAAAAACTACCTAAGTGAGAGAATTTCGCTGCACTGTGGCTTCCGGTGTTTTACTTGCTGAAGTGCGAAGCTGGCAGTGTGGGCCTGAAACACGGTGTAGGATTCAGTGAGGAAATTACAGATTGACGGGTATTGGGAGCCGAGAACCCGAAATAGACCCCGATCTCCTTCACGTGGACCATATATGCTCCTGACCACATGAACAACATTCACACACGGTAGGAGAGACTAACCGTCAATGGAGGATCGCGCTGTTGGTCACCTCCTTCCAGCAGAAGGAGGATGGGCTTTGAGGCTGGTTTCTGCCAAGGTTACTTCCAACTAGGGAGCAATTCCCTGGCACTGTTGCCTCTGGCTTTCTCTCTGGGGGCATTGGGCAGGGATAAGGTAAAGTGCTTTGAAGCAATATATTACACAAATAAAACTGAGTTGAAATTAAATCAAATGTTAATGAACTGAGTCCCGCCGCTTTATGAACTTTGCGTGTAGTATGTACCCTTACACTGTTACATACCGGTACATCCCATATCATGTGTTTTTGGCCTGACATACTTTATTATGGAAAGTTTCTAACCTCCGCTGTTCCCCTTCGGCTTTCATTAAACCCCCCCCCCCTTTAATCAGAGATGATTAAGCAAACATAATTCATACCGATAAACAGATATCGGCTCCTCAGGTTCCGCTAAATTGCAGTCTGCTCCAGCTGATTGGCGTAAATGAAGGTTATTTTTAATGCCGATCTTGCTGAGATGCAGGGGGTGATGACACCCTTTTTTGGTTACGGCCTTTGTGGCTCTTCTGGGAGACAGCTTCTTATGGTCATGGTCTAACGGAAGAAAAGTGAGCATAATGCCTTGTAATGTAGAGAGTCTCTCTCTCTCTCTGGTCTGTTTTCTTTGAAACACACTGTGCTGTTTTATTAATAATAATTTTTCACTCGCCCCCTGATGCCAGCTTTGGTCAGCTGGGGGACGTGAGATCTTCGGAATCGAGACGAGTCTGCGCGCACATGCGTACGCATTTACGTTTATGTTTTACGTTTAAGTTTTATCGGCTTTAAAAAAGCCTGTAGGGTTTGCAGACTACCCCAGTGCTTTTAATGTAGCTAATTTTAGATTTATAATGGAATAATACATTTGCTGTAAGATTTCTTGCTTAAGCATGAGAGCCAGAAAGCGCGTGTGTCGCGCCAGGTGCGTGAGAGCCGGCGACCCTGGAGAAGGGTTAGGGTTAGGGTTGGGAAGTGCACCAGAGGAACGGGCAAGGCCATTTCACTTGTTACGCTTGTGATATAATGGGGCTTATTGGTGTTGTGGACACTTTTGGGGCTGACATGGGTGGAGTGGCTTTCACCATTCAGCTCGCGCTGTGTCCCGAGCAGCAGGAGAAGGAGTAGATGTTTCCACATAACTAGCTGCAGGCATGATGAAGGTTTCTGTGACCCCAAGTAGACCAGGGTCAGGCCAGGCTGTGGAAGTGGTAAAGGAGAGTACCAGTTATCACTGGGCTAAGCAGTGCTGGTTCCTGCACCCCCCAGAACCCTTTCCTGTAGAAGGCTCTCCTTCATGAAAGAACCAGTAGCTATTTTATCTAGCTATAACACACTAGGCAATATGACGTCCCGAGTTAAATAATCTAGTATTAATCAATGCCCCTTAACGTAAGCTGGTATGCAGTGAGCTTTGGTGAAACGCACATTAATCATCATTGCCTGACTCAGTCAGATTGGCTCAGCTAGAGTCCCTAGCAACCCAAAATGCTAATTCATAAGGCTGCGATTAGCTTGATTGCTCCCGTTTACGAATGGCTGGGGTGGGATGGATGAAATATGCGGAAGGCTCTCCTTTGATGCCCTTCCCGCGCCTGTTCCTCCTTGCGCAGACGTCATTATTTCATTCGGCCCGCCGCCTCCGATCCGTACGTTCCCAGTCCACCTTTTTCATTCACCCGATGGTCACACCCAGGCAGCGTGTCAATACACGTCCGATTTTTCATCCATCTGCGAGACGTTTAGGGGAATTCACCTGCATGTACGTTTGAATCTGCCCAATTAATTTTAAACGATACTACTCTGATTTTTGCATTTGCCTTTAAAATACATTTACGTCCCATCAGTGAATCTCCTGCGAGTAAAAAGGGGAGATTCTTGATGACCTTGGTACGTGATTGAAATAAAAATGATGGGCTCACCCAAATCCACCTAGACTGTGCTTCTGCTCATTTATTGTTAAACAATATTTTGCATTATTCTGTTTGAACTGATTTGCTTTTAAGCTTCATATACTGTGCCCCGTGCTTTTATCTTGAACAGAGACAGTGTTTTGCATTATTAAAATCTCCTTCCCTGTCATACATGCCTCTTGCCGACTTTAAACAGGGAAGGTTGTGGTTTTTAAACTTGCGAGTGTCAAGCGGTTTGTTTAATTAGGCAGGACTCTGACGACAGCTTTGGTGCCAGTGTGATACCCCATTGATAAGGATTGTGTGTTTCCACTCTCCTTTGTGTCCGTGTGTGCGTGTCTGTGCGCGCGTGTCTGTGCCTGCGTGTGTGTGGTGTTTCTGAGTGTCTGTAATCGGTGTGGCTTTTACGGATTGGAAAAATCCCCATCAGATGACAGAAATAGGGGTAGAAACTAGTGAGTTTTAGGGAAAACTAAAATGGCAAATGATCCATGAAGAATCCATATATTACACATATTCTGCAGAGGCTTCAAGGGACCTTTGTGTTTGCTGAAGATTGCTTAATGCTAACAGGTGTGTCAAACAGTTTTCGCTGACATGCACCGTTACCCTTCAGCGATGGTTCCTTGCAGGAATGGACCTCTTCTCCAGCTCTCCGAGGCTGGTTTAGCTAATAAGCTACCAACAGTACCCGTTGACGCCGTCTTCAAGAATCGTCAAGGAACTAGTATCATAGTGGATAATTGGGTTGCTGCTGCTTTAAAGGCCATGAGAGAGACAGCAGTAGGAGAGCAAGGTAACTAGACAGTTGTTCTGGTAAAATATATTTACATATAATGACGTGGAATATAGAAAGATAACTCAATAAAAACTCCAGCCAAGTGGATGATGATCAAGACCTTTTCATTGTCAATAAGGACGATGATCATACAGTGTGGGATTGTTCTCTCTGTACCTGTACGTCACTTTGGTGATGCTCGTTTAAGGTGAATGTGCTGTTTGTGGCTCTGGGGTTTATTTTAAGCCCTCGCATTCGGCCAGACCGAAAAGCGAGGGCTTGACTCTGTCTGTAACACAGACTTCTCACCTTTTCTATAAAATGGACCTGACGTGGCGTGCTGGATCCCAGGCCGCCGTCATATCACCTGCGCCGGGTCCCGGCCCAGGACGGCGTCCTCTGTGCGGTATCTGACTGTTTAGGCTTATTTTAAGAGAAGCTTCCTCTGGCGCATGCAGGGAGGATCTCATTGGACGGTGTGAAGCAGCTGGGGTGACCTCCCGTCAACTCAAAAGGAGGACAAACCCGGTCCGGGTTTCCCCAGAATGTATATGGGTACTTCAGTACTGCATGCCGTAGACCTAGGTGGCCAAAGGACGTTGCTTAAAGAGGAACTGAGCAGGGCTCCGTGCACGTTATGGACTTACAGAGTGAGGCTGGAACTTGAAAGGCTACTGTTATTTTAAGATGGGTTCTTACTTTCCAGGAAAGCCCTTTCTATCTTAGAACCATGTTATATGTGTGTTTGTATAGTATTTCCCCCCTTCAGAAAGTTTTAAAGGCAGTAACCCTCCCTTTCACACAATAATTATAATGTTTCTTCTGATGGTAATTGGAAATATATTTGATGCCCTGGCTTTGCGCTCACAGCTGCTTTGAAGAGGTTTCTCCTAGTAAGAGTGACAGAGTCCGATTCTCCATCTGCCTCTGGCGCTTTGATTCCTCATCTCGGAGATTCTGAGAAGCACCAGGCTGCCGGGGAGGTAGACAGGATCGGGGGGGGGCAGTGTAGCAGTCGAAAGAGGCTGTCGGACTGGGGAACATCAGCATGTCACGATGCGCTCGTTCTGGTGTGGCGGGGATCCGCCAGTAGAAGTGGACTTCTCGTTAAAGCTGCCAGAATATCGTTGTCACCCGTGTTAAGAGAAACGTGTAAGACTTTTTTGGCACCAGAGTGTCGCCTTGATCAGTGTAGAAGATTTGAATGGTTAATAGGTGTAGGTGATGAAGTTTTATGTCAGTGCTGGGCCCCTTTCCAGGATTACAAAACCGTCTTATCAGATAAGAGCTGCTCCGGTGTGCGGTGACCTGCCCCAACATGGGGCCCTGGCACTGTTGCTGAGCCGGGAGCAGCATGGCTGCCCTCGGTGACATCACAATATTGCCGTGGTAGGTGGTGCAGGTGTGAGTTCAAAGGTCTTACCGGGTGTTTATGCCCTTCTGATGGCTCAGTGCTGCTGCCACATGGATACTCATCTCCTTACAGCGAGTCGGCCCATCGCGCTGTTCCTTTAAGCTCTGGTCCGGCCGGCACTTTCCCACAATGCACCCCGGCGCTAGCAGAGTTCTCATGTGCGCCGACCCGTCTGACTCTCACTTTCGCCTGCAGATGACGAAGAAGCCTTGAACTCCATCATGAAGGACCTGGCTGCCCTGGGGCTCTGCTCCCAGCTTAACAGCAGTAAAGACCAGAACAAGCATCTGCACTTCAGACCGGTACGCGCCACTTTCTTCCTGGTCTCCCCGCCCCCATAAAAGGCCTAAGACGCCCTCTCTGCACATCCTCATTACCTGGTCCAATGGTTTGCCCCTCAGCCAATCAGCACACTTGATAGTGAGAATACCTGGGAATTATATTGTCTATTGAGCAGTGCAGTAGAAAATCTAAAAATCATTGGGACCTGCATTTGCCTTGGGATGCAGGTCTGTGTAAATGTTATTCTCTGTTTTTGTAAACAGAAAGAATGGGATCTTTGTGCCGTACGCAGTGATGACATCACAGCCTAAGCTGAGACTCCCCCCACATTTATTTACCAAAAGTCACCCCCAGCCGACAACCCGATCTTGCTGCTCGCTGGTCTCGCCCTCCCCCCAATAACGCCACGGTTCATGCCGGCTGATGGACGAGCAGATCTCTGACAGATCATTGGCCGGGTCCCGCGCGTGGATGCGCCGCGATTGGCTGCTCCCTTCCCTCCCTCGGAAACGTGCGGCTGTTCATTGGCGTTTCGCGGGCGCTGCTGCCGCCGCCGTAGCTTGCAGGCACCCCGCTGACCGCAGACGGCGCCTGGCGTCCTGTGCCCCCTTCCGCGGTAGCGGCGCGGCCGGCTCCAGCTGGAGCAGATGGCTTGAGTTATCAGCATTGCATAAACAGAGCCCCGTCTTCGCCTATCCCTCGGATCCCCCGGCTCCGCGGCGCCTAATCCCCCAGAATTAACTGTCCAAGCTCGGATGCACGTGCGACCCCCCAGCCTGGCTGCCACAACGAGCCAGGCTCAGATCTGTGCGTGGCACTTCCTGTGATAGTGGTGATGACTTTCCTGCAATTTACAGTCAACAGAAACTCTCTCGTTTTAATTTCCACGCAAGTGGGAGCCTCCCAGATGTCTTAAAATACACTAACCTATTAATATTGATTCCATTTTTATGAATACTGCTCTGGACAATATAAATATCTTTTGCAGATATGTATTCTATTACAGAACGTCTTATTACTAGCAGTTCTAGCTGATCAGCTGTTTGCAGGAGTATTTTTCATAACTTTCTAAAATTAAGGACCCCCGTTTTACTTTTACTCTGAATGTATAATAATTCAGTTGGAAAATGTTTTAAATCCTTCTCCATCCCTTCGAAATGTTGCTGCTTGAAGCAGAAAAAACAACAGGGGAAAAAAAAAAAACGAAAAAGAAATTGACCTCCAGTAACCTCCCGACAAGAACAAAAGTCCTCTGCGTGCTTGGAGGCTCTTAGCGCCTCCCGATCTTTGGCCTGAATTCTCCTTTCAAAGTACAAGGTCCACAGAGAGGAATTTGCATATGCAACCAGTCTCACAGGTACCCAATCCTTGTCCTCTTCAGTAATGATAGAAGAATTCTGTTGTCTGTTCCTCTGATTGGCTTATTTTCTGCTATCACTATGGGAACCATAATGCAGCCTTTAGACGCTCTGCGGATGGTGTCCTCTCATACCTGACATGCAGACTCTTTCCTTCCCTTGGCAGGATCTGCGGATAAAGCTGGAACATGAGGGTGAGAGGCGGTGAGTGGAAGTGTTCTGGTTTCCGGGGCTTTCTGGTGGGGGTGGAGGGGAGGGGAGGTAGTTTACCCAGGTACATGCGGCACACCACCGCTGCCTGCCAAACCACGAGAATGACCTCATGTTTGCACTCGCTTGTGTGTCTGAAAGAGCGCCAAAGGCCAGACCTTGAATAGCATCCGAGAGCGCTTATTGATCATTTCCAGTAGTTACAGTAAGACATCGCAATACGCCACGGAAAAATGTAGTATGCTGCAGGACATCGCAATACGCCACAGGAAACTGCAATATGCTGCAGGACATCGCAATACGCCACAGGAAACTGCAATATGCTGCAGGACATCGCAATACGCCACAGAGAACTGCAATATGCTGCAGGACATCGCAATACGCCACAGAGAACTGCAGTATGCCACAGGTCATTGCGATATGCCAAAGAAAATCGCAGTATTCCGCAGGACATCACAATATACCACAGAAAACTGATGCATGCCACAGAATATTACAATATGCCACCGAAACTGCAGCATGCTGTGGGAGATCGCTGTGCACCACAGCAAACTGCAGTATGGACAAGATATTGCAACACCCCACAGAAATATTGCAGTATTCTGCAGGACATCACAATACACTGCTGGAAAATGCAATATGCTGCAGGACATTGCAATACGCCACAGAGAACTGCAGTATGCCACAGGTCATTGCGATATGCCAAAGAAAATCCCAGTATTCCACAGAACAATATACCACAGAAAACTGATACATGCCACAGGATATAACAATATGCCACCAAAAACTGCAGCATGCTGCGGGACATCGCCGTGCACCACAGCAAACTGCAGTATGGACAAGATATTGCAACACCCCACAGAAATCTGGAGCATTCGTCAGGATATCCCAGTACACAGAAAACTGCAGCATGCTGCAGGACATCGTAATACGGCACAGAAAACTACAGTATGCCACAGGACATTGCAGTACGGCACAGCAAAGTGTCTCAGAACATTGCAATACACCACAAAAACTCCAGTGTGCCACAGGGCATTGCAGTACCCTACAGATAACTGCAGTATGCCACAAAACATTGCAATAAACTGCAATAAAACTGCCACCTTATGCCTCTGACCACCATGGCAGGAAACAGAAATACAGAACATGTCACTGCACTTTATCGTATACAGCCTGATAGGAGAGCAAGCTAAAGGACTTTACTGGACATCACGGTATACAGCCTGCTAGCACAACAAGCTAATGGACTCTACTGGACGTCACGATATACAGCCTGTTAGCACAACAAGCTAATGGACTCCACAAGGGGACTCCATGGCAGAGATGATGATTAAAGCAGGGTTAGGGGTTATCAGTCACCCACCTGAATGTGTGGAGGGAGCTGATCCTCATGCATTCGGATTGCATTTTATAGACAGTTACACGCCTGAGGGGTTTCTATCTGTCATTGTTCAAGAAAAGCACTGTAGTTACAATGAGCGTCTGCTAGGTGAAATAGGCAGCCTTCACAATTAAAGAGAGACTTACATCACCCAGGAAGTGGATTTAGAGGTATAGCTCCCCTCCGGTGTAGGAGTGTAAAGCCATTTTAAGGCATGGTGTTATTACCAGTCCGCCGTCATTTATACTCAGCAGAATAACAGCTCAGGCGGCGATTGAGGGAAATCGTTGTGGCTTCCAGCAAATCGCTCTACATGGTGGTCTGAGTGGGGAATTTAATTTAATAAACAAATGTTTGAACTGGCTTAGATCCGGCTTTCGGAAAGACAAATGAAGGTAGGCGAGCGATGTGTAACCTTGAGCTTGCCGCAGGGGGTAGGCGGGAAAGTGATGTGGGGCTACCAGGCGCTCTGCTGGGGATTGGCTGGTGTGTGCCGCGGCTGAGGACCGCCGAGGTCTCAGGGGAGGAGCCTGTGGTGTGCTGGGCCACCGAATGCGGCCTTTTACTGCTGTTCCCACGGACCGTAGGCAGGCCTGAAAGAGGAAGTGGCCCGTGTGCTGAAAGTGTCAGGGTGAAAAGAGTGAAGGCAGAAGGAAGTGCCCGCTGCACTGTGCCGCTTCACTTGCTCGTCGCCGCCCCCTACCTGCCGGGCTGGGTCAGGCTCGTCGCCGCCCCCTACCTGCCGGGTTTGGTCAGGCTCGTCGCCGCCCCCTACCTGCCGGGCTTGGTCAGGCTCGTCGCCGCCCCCTACCTGCCGGGGTTGGTCAGGCTCGTCGCCCCCTACCTGCCGGGCTTGGTCAGGCTCGTCGCGGCCCCCTACCTGCCGGGTTTGGTCAGGCTCGTCGCCGCCCCCTACCTGCCGAGCTGGGTCAGGCTCAGTGCCGCCCCCTACCTGCCGGGCTTGGTCAGGCTCGGTGCTGCTCCCTCTGGCATTAAGGAAAGATTGGCGAAGGGGGTCAGAGAGAGCCCCAGCATGTGATTGGCTATCATGGGGACTTTTTATTAGGTAATGATGCCTTGTAAAGACTGCTTACACCTCAGCCCTGATGTTCAGGATGGTGCAAGCGTGTTGCACAAGTGTTTGTGCAAGAGAAATGGGTAATGGGCAATTCTTAGATACTGAGATGGCTGTTATTGTGCGCTTTAGCCACTTAGATCCTTACAGGCCCTGTTAGCTTCTGCTCTGCTTCTATATCCCCTATGAGGGTGCAGTTAGTTTTGTCCCAATGCATGTTATGACTTTGCAACATATGGCATGCAGGACAGAAAAGGGTAACCGTGTCAACTAGTACTGCTCAGAGATGATTTAAGACAGGGATCCGGGGGTTCACATTCGGATGTCAAAGAAACGACTGAACCTGATTGGAGAGCTTGTACTGTTTGAGGTTTAATGCCTTCTGTATAAATTCCCACAAGCAGGTCGGAAGGTCATTGGAAATGAAACCACTCTCTCCCCTCCGCTGTACATCTGCAGGATCATCCCATTCATGAGGCCAATGAAGTACAAAGACCTTCTCCAGAAGGTCACCAACGCCTTTGGGCAGCAGATGGACTTATTCTATGGAGATAAAGAGGTAGGGAATTCTTTTGATATGTACGACCACTACGGGACATTAATGTGACCTGTGGTTTGGGTAAAGGGTTTTATATGTAAGCCAGAGGGCATGTGATGGGCCCACCTGTTAGAAGAAAGACTCTTCCCATATCTGTGTAGCTTTAATGAAGTCAGCCCTGTACAATTAAACGTTTTCAGGTCGTTGGACATGTAGTCAGTACGCGCATCCCCTCTTAGTGCGCTGTTGTTCCTCCCTGGTCCCTCACGCATCTTGATGTGGCTCCAATTTCAGTATCCGCTAAGGTGTCAGGAGGACTTGGACAAGGCCCTGTTGAGCCTGGAGCACAGCCCGACCGGCAGCAGTCTTCGGGTGTTCCTCAAGGCCGCCGAAAACCACAACGTTAGTCGTCCTTCAGTCACACCCCCGCGCCAATTAAACATTAGCTGTGCAATGGGGCACCTTGGTGCTGGGTTTAGGGTCTTTCCCAGAAGCAGTTATTTCACCTGTTTAACACATTTCAAAGCGGTCAGGGCTCAGCAGTGAAGATCGGGATAATAAATACACAGGATGAGCATAGTCCAAATGTTTTCTGAGCTATGATGTCATTGAACAGGCATTAATTCTTTGAATATTTGAAAAACAATTGACCATCTTTTGGGTCCTTGGGGGAATAAATGAATTGAAAAATTGGAGAAGGTTTTTGACCCCGTTTAAGGTTTAGCCAGTGGTCGCCACCTGGCTGATAACAATCGATAGGTCGATCTTCACAGTCAGTCGTGACACCTTCTACCCCCGGGATTGTACAAAAAAAATAAACTGAAGGTGACCTTGATTCGTTTAACCACTGGTATAAACAGATCGTTCTCATAAAGGACTGTGATTTCCGGTCATTTACTGACTTGCTGATCAATGTGTAACTGACTTGTTTTGTTTGGTTGCAAATTATTTCGATTTACTGCTGAGTTAACTGAACCAGCCATTGTAGCATTCGGATGAGGTGGCATAGTATGTTCTTATGGGTGACTTCAGACGTGTGCTGTTTCTAATGGCCTGGATACATTGTGATGTATCAGAGACGCTCTCTCTCTCTCTCTCTCTCTCTCTCTTCCGATGTAGCTCCTACAGGTCAGCAGAGCAGACAGGCAGGGCGAGGTGAGATCCTCAAAGTCTCTGGGAGATCTGAAGGGTTCCCCGTTCAAAGGAGCGGAGAAGACTCGCAAGCACTCCACGGGTGAGTCGGTATGAGAAACGTGGAGGATCAGCGTCGTCCGTCAGCTTCTGGCCAACGGGCGTCGGTCTGGGCCCAGTATGTTCTCACCACATTCAAATGGGTGTCTCTCACATACCCTCTGATGGTTTCACAAGGTGCTGCTTGCTCTTCACTGAAGACATCGTTATGACCCTTTTCTTCACTGTCCAATATAAGACCCCTGACAGAGTATAATGAAAGCTCATCTAGATGCCGGGGGTCTCATTAACACATATTTGTTTAATTACAAAATGTTACTTTGGCCTTTCATTAATCCAGCACATAATTCAATAGACCAAGCTGTAATATCATTTCATGGCAAGTTACTGCTAAATTATGGAACTGAAACAGAGCCACTGATTGGCTGTGGAGGTTACTGATCATAGTGAAAGTGTCCCGTGTGTTTTAATAAATCGGGACGTTCTCCTTTTGTTTTGGGGCTGGTCTTCATTGAATCGTCTATCCACCGACACCCTGAACAGGGAGGAGCTGTTTTTTTTCAAAAAGCAATTCTAGAGGGTAGATTTGCACTGAATCGGCATGTACCCTCCACTACCCCCATGTCCAGGATCTATGCGCACGGGCCGCAGCTCGCCCCCTCCTGGCAGCGTACCAGAAGAGCAACAGCAGATAGCCCGGCAGGGCTCGTACACCAGCATCAACAGCGAGGGCGAGTTCATCCCCGAGACCCCGGAGCAGAACGTAAGGCTCTTGCTGCGCCGCTCTACGGGGTCCGCTCTGGCCCCAGTCGGACGGCCCCAGGCCAACGGGCTCTCTGCTCCTCCTCACACTGCTCCCTCCACCAGATCCTGGAGCCTTTTGGAAGTCTGAATGACTCGCTGTCTGACAGCCGCGACTCGCTGGACCAGGCGCTGGACAGGTGAGGGGTCACTAGTTGGTGTTGGTCAGGCCTTAGACCCAGACCCAAAGCAGGAGCTGGGGTTTGGCAGCCTTTAGAGGTGAATCTGCAGGAACGGGCTTTGAAGACACCTTGCATAGGTAGGACCCTGATCACCATGGCAACTTGAAGGTTTTCAGTTCACCCGAAACTCTACGGTCACTGGTGGAAACGGTGCTTACTGCCCAGCTGTCTCTGCAGGGCCTTGGAAATGAGAGCGATCGTAGGACACTGTGGGCAGCCACACACACGTGCAGACACACACACGTGCAGACACACACACGTGCAGACACACACATGCACGCGCATGACCTGCGTGCCAGCTGTCTTATGGTACTGAGACACTTTACTTTTGTTTCAGCTGTTGTTGTTGATGTTGTTATTATTATTACAATTTTTATTGTTGTTATTGTTATGGTTGTTATTATTATCTGGGGGTATTCCACAAAGCAGGATTTTCCAGTTAGCTGGATAACTTGAGCTAAACATGAGAACTGTCCAGTAGGAAAAGAGATCAGTGACATTCCTATTGGACAGTCCTTACATTTGGCTAAGTTATCTGACTAATGAAGGAATCCTGCTTGGTGGACTCCTGCGATCCTATCAAGTATGGGAAATGGATGGATTATTATTCTCTCCATTCATTTTCTGCATCCCCTTTCCAGTACCGGCTTGCGAGCGTGTGAAGCTTAGGGCACGGGGCAAGGGAACTCCTTGGATGGGATACCAGTTATTATCCATCTGTCCTTCGCTCATCCTGGTGGCGGTTGGGGGGGGGGGGGGGGGAAGGGGCCGAAGGCGCCCACCCCAGCCCCAGGGAAGTTAAACCCAGCGGTTTCCCGGGGGTTACCCCCGGGGTGGGGTGAAC
>JAODKN010000079.1:14132043-14143660 GCA_026774425.1 Petrocephalus zakoni
GGCCTGTTGTCTGACTGGGTCTTACTACCTTGGGCTTCTGACTGACTGCGCCTCAGCACCGTGGGCCTGTTGTCTGACTGGGCCTTACCGCCATGGGCTTCTGACTGACTGAGCCTCAGCACCGTGGGCCTGTTGTCTGACTGGGCCTTACCACCATGGGCTTCTGACTGACTGAGCCTCAGCACCATGGACTTGCTGTCTGACATGGCTGTACCTGGGTTTCTTAACTGGTACTTGCATTGTTTGAGCAAAGAATGCCTGTGTCCTGTTGCTCGGGAGTCAGAGTGGCCGGGTCCCATCTTTCTTCCCCTCTTCCTCTGTCTCTCTTCCTCCATATTTCTCCTGCCACTGATACTTTACACCACTGTGAAACCTTGATAAGTTTCCCAGCCCCGGGGGATGCACATCTGGCCCGGCTTCAGGTTATGATGAGGAACACAGGAGGAGGGGAATAGGCGAGTCCCTGTAGAAACTATCCATGAGGTGGAAGGCTGGCCTTGGCATTTACGGCGTGTGGGGAAAAAGGTCACAGTCGGTTTGTTTCTGCGAGAGGTGCTTTGCAAAGTTGAAGGGGAAGTGGGCAGGTACATGACTTGACCTCAGCATCTCAAGTTCTTCAACTGACAAACCCACAACGTAAGGTTCATCTGTAGTCTTTGGGACTAACAGGGGTATTGACAAAGCTGTTTTGCGGGCCGGATACCAAAGGGACTAGTTTCCAGTGACGTTAATCTGTTTGTCTCAAGCGCGTTAAACGGCAAGCTTCTCGTCAGCCTCGGGCGTAGCCCATGTGGTCTCCTAGGTAAGGTGCCCCACTGGCGCCCCCTGTCTGAGATAAAATGAAATTGGCTTGCTAAGTCGGCACCCATTAGAAAATAGCACCCTACGCGGCCACCTGTGTGGCCTAATGGGTTGAGCTTCACACCTGTGGTCTTCCCGGCAGGGCTCAGTAAAGGACCAGTTGAAGGCGTACGGCGCCCTGACTGAGAAGGTGACACGCAGATACACGCGGCAAATCCTCCAAGGGGTCCTTTTTCTCCACCGAAACATGATTGTGCACAGAGACATCAAAGGTAACACGCCACCCTCTCCCTAGGCGGGAACTTACATTATTCAGAGTTTCTAGAGGCTTGACTCTTGTGTATGAGATGCTGTTGTCTCCCGGTCACCTAGAGGAGATTAGTTAGCTGGTGCTCTGTAATCGCACCAAAAAACCAAAGGGACTCCAGTTTTCCCAGTGGTGGTGGATCTGGAGAATAACGAGTGAGACGGGGTATAGGAACAGGCCCGGGCTTTACTCGCTCAGACTCGTGCATCCAGGGTGTGGAAGTCTGGTGTCTGGGCTGAATTAGTCACTGTTCAAATAACTGCAGGCCTGCTCTCATGGAAAAACACAGAGCTTCAGGATGGGGTGGGGACTGAGGAACCTCAGGGTTAGCTATGGTGTGTGTGTCCCAGCCCGCCTTATCTGCGGCTTTTAAAGCGTAGAGTAAATGTGTTTTGTAGATTCATCGGTTATGGTGCAGCAAAGCAGTGCCACAAGTTTATGAAATGTCTTAGCTGATTTATTTTTTTTCTTATTATGTTTGGTATGTCCAGCACTTGTTGGTTTGTTGCTGGCAAATTAGAGGAAATTAAGGAAAGAGCCACAGAAAGGTTTTTGTTATTATTCTTTTCCCCGGCTGCCTCTGGATCCTGACTCGGGGTTCCCGCCCTCCAGGTGCTAACGTTCTGAGAGACCCCTCCGGGAACGTCAAGTTGGGTGACTTTGGTGCCAGCAAACGCATTCAAACCATCTGCATGTCGGGCACCGGGATCAAGACGGTCACTGGCACCCCCTACTGGATGAGCCCAGAAGTTATCAATGGAGAGGGGTACGGACGGAAGGCTGACATCTGGTAGGCACTGCAGTGTCCCTCTGCAGAACTATAATGCATTATCATTATCCCCCTCCAAAAAAGCACAGCTCTCGTTAATGTGTTTAATTACCAGTTTCTGTATGCCATTTTCCTGGATTAAATTTGTCCCGGCTAACTGACTGACTACACAGTGGGATTTCGTCCAGGTCCCTATTGGCTGTTTGCTACAGTAATGTGTTTCCATGACGCTCTGCTCGGATGCCCTAGATAACCGTCCAGCAGTCATTTAACAGGGTGCCTGGTGCATGGGTGGCTGCTATTCGTCCTCTTTCAAATGTTTGTTTTATTTAGGCCTACATCTTTAGGCCTACATCTTTCTTAATACAGATGTGAGTTGTTATGAGGCATGTCACGAAATACGCCCCCTTCCCCTTTCTCTGGGGGCTCCCAATTTGTAAATTGCTTCCGGTCTGCAGTTGTACCATTTTCCTATGATAATGCTGTTGATGGCACTGTCCCCCGGGGTGGTTTCGGTGTGCCCTGTCCCCACAGCATGAGGGCAATTTCACCTTTTATAACAATGAAAATTTATAAGTCTTTGAATTAATTCTTCTCAGAATCAACTCTGACATTGTTGTTCACGGTAATGCTTCATTGGTTCCCTGGTGTTTTTTTTAAACACTATCCTTTTTAAACAATCATGTAAATGTTTAACTAACTCCCGCGAACGTTTCCTGCCTGAATCGACAGCCAGTCCCTGTGACCTCCCCCTCACAACATCTGGAGGTGTCTCGGGGTCCTCGTGGGCCGGTGACCTAACCGCGGCTCCGTGTCTCTGTCCCAGGAGTGTTGCATGCACTGTAGTGGAGATGCTGACCCAGAAGCCCCCTTGGGCGGAGTACGAGGCCATGGCCGCCATCTTCAAGATCGCCACGCAACCCACCAAGCCGGCCCTGCCCCGGGACGTCTCGGACTCCTGCCGGGATTTCTTGCGGCTGACCTTCGTGGAGGAGAAGTGCCGGCCCACGGCGGAGCAGCTGCTTACGCACCCCTTTATCCAGGGCACCTCCTAGACTTGGCTGAGGGGGGAGACCGTCGGCCAAACTCGGCTCCTGCACTTTGACCAGAACCTGTCTGCCTTCCAGAGTCACCAGCAACGCTCCCCGCAAAGAAGCATCCCCCCCCACCCGCGGCGCGGGAACCTGACGGACTCCAGCGCGATCGATCTCGCGAGGCAGAGCCTCTGAGTACCACTAGGGAGGGGTGGGGGGGGCATAAGTGTGTCTGTCTCCCCACAAAACAAATTGCCAAAGGATGTTCCTTCCAAGACGAGAAAGTTTAACTTGGTTGGCAAACAGAGGACGCTGTGTGCTCAGTGACCTTCTGACCCCACTTAACCCTGTCTGGCCCAGCGCAGCGACAGGATGCTGACAGAGAGCTGAGATCACACAGCACTAGTGTGCATTCAGGAATCCCACAACAGGATTCCTTTGGCAAAGGGGTCCTCAAAAGCTCACAGCATTTCGACAATGGCCCTTATGGTCAGTACTGTAAAATCAAGATTACTGTAAAGTCCTTGTTAATAAGAGTCATTAGGGTGAGGAAGTCATCAGTGACTGCAGTTAGCCCATTTATGTGGAGACGTGCCCATCCGTGCTTGTGGGATTAAGAGAGAACACACACTGAAACGATGATCTGATCAACCATAGCTGTGTACTGACAGTCAGTAGGTCTGCATCGAGAAGGTGCTATATTACTGGAAACTTAGATATCCCATAACACTCACTTGTCCTTGCCGTTTTTTATAATATGTTCTTAGGCCAAGTATTTCGATTAATTAGTGAAAGCTGATATTTTTGGGTACTTTTTTTTACCGTTTTGTGCAACCAACTGGCTCTTCCAGTTCGTCGTGACATTTAAGGAGAGATCAAGCAGCTTTTGTGTTGTTTCCATGGCGAATGAGACAAACAGAGCAATACTCTAACGCAGACAATCAGGACTGGATGCAGGCTGCACGGGCCAAGCATCTCGCCTCCACCAGGTGGATCTAAGCTCACTTCCTCCAGCACCCCCCCCCCTCCCCCGGCCGGATGACCAAAGATGGAGAACACCCCTCGGTCCAGTGAAGCTAAGAGGCTGGGTGATCGATACAGCTTTGGCTGGAGTGCGGTGATGTGTGAATGCGTGCGGCTGGAAAGGCGAGGCTATCGCCAGGCATGACGCTTTCACCAGAATGGCATGAGTATACCGGTCGTCATTGGGATCAGCTACTGTCTGAACCAAATACAACCACAGCGGCGCGGCTATGAAAGCCGCACCAGAACCACAGGCAGCTTTGGGTCAAAAAGAAGAAAAAGCACGTGCCATTACAAGAGTATTTATCTTAATTTATTAAGAATAAAGTGTTCTTATTTGATCTTTCAGTGCTCTGAGCATTATAAAAAAAAATGTGAGCCACATTTTAAAAAGGCGTCTTTGTGAGATTTTATAATAAAAACTGTTTGGGCTCGGATGATCAAATCTGGCCTCCAGCAAGTTAACTTAAATTTTTTGTAAAAGGAAAAAGGTAATCAAGGAGTCTGTTTGGAGCAGAATTACTTCTACATTTGCCGAATGGTAAGAAATAAAGTATAAGATCATTGTATACTCTAGGTGCCTTCTTCAAACACTTTCAGAGAAGCATGGTCTTCGGTGACTGAACGTCGATCCAACCTTACACCCAGATGGAAGAGTTTGAATCGTCGGTTTTCTCTGTAGTAGATGATTGTGTAGATGATTAGGATACCACGCACTTTTGAAATCGTTTTGTTATATATATATATGTATATGTGTATATATACACAAAAACGGAGGACCGTGTAGCATGTTGACGAGGATGTTCTAAGCCAGGGGTGTCACACTCCAGTCCTGGAGGGCCGCAGCCCTGCACATTTTTGGGTTTACGCTCATTTAACTGATTATACTGATTCAACTATTTGCAACTCACTGTGCTAATTACCACACAGCTCTTCAGCTCAATTGTTTATGGTGGAACAGGGAAAGAATTAACCTACACAGGACACCGGCCCTCCAGGACTGGAGCTTGAGACCCCTGTTCTAAACTGATTGCTGGACAGCATGCCGTGTAAGTGGCAGTTACATGATTGGGTTCGAGGATGTTTGGCTCGTCGCTCCTCCCTGACCGACCTCGGAAGCATTTATCCTTTAACAAAACCTTGTACGTGTAAGGACATGAATTATTAAACATATTTTTAAGACCACAGTGCTTTGCTGCCTGGGTTTTTCCCCGCATCCTGTTTTATATCGTACAACTCCTTAATGACAGTGGGGCTGGGAGTCCTTGGGCCAGAAACGGCAGACCAGACGGATAGGTTCCTCTCCGACATTGTTTATGGTTCCCACTCTCCAGCACGGGCTCAGAATCCTTCCATTCTGTCACCACAGCAGAAGGATTGTCCCCCCAAATGTCTTCACCCCACTTGCCTGGCTCCTGCCCAGGGCTTTGCCGAGGGTTTGTGGTCTTGCCCCCCTCGCCTGTCACTAATACCTTCCTCGGTCTGCTCCCATCTAGGTCTTTCTTAAGCATTGTGCAAGGATTTCACAAAAAAAAAACAAACAAACAGAAAATTGTGGGAAAAGTTACGAAGATGGTTTACAATTCGTCGTCTAAATATAGTTCTCCTAAAAAACTCCTTTGAAAGGATCGTCTTTAAATCGGATACTCTTGGCAGCCTGTGCGCACGCTTACACAAACCTGCTAAAAATACAGACATTTTTAAGTAGCTTCGTATCAAACCTCGCAGATAGACTGTTGACGAGTTACAGATGCAACAATTCTGGCCTGCCTCATGCGGTTTCCAGTCTCGGTGAAGACAGTGCTGGGAATAGCTGCCTGGGGGGGTGACCGGAGGAGGCTTACCTCACTGGACAGCTGAGACCTGCAGTCATCTGCCTTGTGGGTGGGAGTCTGGAAACTTCACACAAGCGAGGTGCAGGTTCCTCCCCTGTTAACAAGCATGCAGTTGACGATAGGCACGTTTCTAATGGTTCTATTTTAGGTTAAAGGGGATGATTTTTGGTCACAGGGGATGCTGTAGATGCCTGGAGAGGAGCGCGCACATGTGGTCCCATCCCAGTCATTGTCCAGACCTTCAGACATTCCCACCAGCAGCGAGGAGGGGAAGCTGATTGAGAGCATATTTGCAGTAACAATGCAGTTCCACTGAGGACTAGTGTTTATTTCATTGTTATGACATGGTGCGTAGATTTACTTAGTTGCAATCTGTGGCAGTGCAAATGAATAAAATGCTTTACGGCTACATAATAATTGTAAAATTAAGATGAATGTTGAAAGTCTCCGGACCCTGTCCGCCGTAAGTTGTTGGAAAATGGATAGAGGGCTGAATGAATAATGAACTTCTGGAAAAGTGAGCCGAATAATGCATCTCACGCAGAAAAAAAAAACATATGATTATTAAATAAAATGCTTGTCCACCCCCCGTTTTGCATTTATCACCAGGCCAATCGAGCAGGAAAAAAAACTGACGGATGGATGTTGTCAGGTGTTTCCCCATTAATGAGCCGTCCCCGATAAGCGCTTATATCAGGAGGCATGGTGGGGGCAGGGGATGCAGCCGGATCGCTCACGCAGCCTCACCGTCTACAGCCAGAACACGTAGCAGACTGTAGGAGGAAACAGGGAGAGAACATGCAAAGTCCACAAAGAGAAGCGCAGGGCAGGAATCAAACTGACAGCCCTAAAGCTGGCAGGCTGCATTCCTACTCACTGAGCCGCACTGTTATACATTTCTATTCAATTGTATTCTATTTATTAAGAGTAAACAAGCACTGACAGATAATGTTGAATGCATGTAAGAGTATAAGCAATAAATTTGATGGATGCAGTGTTTTATCATGTTACCGCTGAAAGGGAAATGGAACGCTTTATAACGTTTTAAAACGGGATGGATGAGCCGCGCATTTGTTCATTAATCGGTGCAAACCGCCGTGTGGCAAATGGAAAGTATGGTCCATAGACGGCACACTGCTAGCCGCAGCCAATCTGCACTCCCATTACTCACTCCCGTAACCCGACGGGAAGCGGGACTCGAGCCCCCGCGGCTGGGGCGCCACCTTCCGCCAAACTGGCGCGTCCCGCATAGGCAGCAAACGCGCGCCGCAGCTCCGCCTGCGGTGGTATCGTTTCCCCATGGCTTGTCTCTCCCCCTCCCAGCCCTTCCCCTCCGCATACACTCGCGAACCTCCCCCGTGAACCCTTCCTCATCTGCATGGTGACTTTCCCGATGCCTGCCACCCGCTCCCTCCCGCCTCCCACACGCACTAAATTGGCAGCGTCTCCCGACCGAGTGCGCTTTCGTGTCGGAGACCTAGATTAATGGTCCTGCTGTATCTGCGCTGCCTGAGTCGAAAGAATCACAGCAAGCAAAGTCAACAATGATTCCCATTCCTGCATTTGTCTTCTATTACTGATTAACAAACTGTTCTCCATAATGGGTTACAGCAACAGTGTTTTAGATATAAAGACTATATATAACAATAACACAAGGGCATAGGTTTGGTTTCAACATAAGTAAGAACCAAATCTTCCCTGAGCCCCCTGACTCCCCAAACTCACACGTTACTACCACTATATTGGCAGGGACATGTCCCCACCACTCATACCCAAATCGACGCCCTTGCAATAACTTAACAATATATATACCATTTTATTGGTCACACAGCTGTTTCAAATGCTATTCTTTATGTAAATTTGTACCACAAAGTAGGAACAACTCTGCAGTATTCATGTGACAGATAGCTAGAGTGATAAACCTCTCTGGAAACTGTCACTGTCTGTAGGAGACCGGCCTGGGTAGCTGTCCCTGCGAGCACTGCCGGGACTCATTCTGACAGGGGCGAGGGTACCCCCTTGCGCTGGGCCCCAGAGCACCGTTCCCACAAAGGTGTTTCTTGAGTCACAACAGAAACGCTTGCGGGCTAAAAAAAACCCACCAGCTTCTTCAGAAACTGTCAAGCCAAATGCTAATTACTCTTATAGCACAGGTGGAAATTACACTGAGCTGCCACTCCACACCACGAAAATTAAAGCTCTTCTCATATTAGATGACTCCCTTGATTACTTGTACTACAGCCGCAGAGAAAAACACATTGTTAATATATTTGTCATTTCATGATAAGGAACAGATGTCAGACATGATGCCTTACCCTACTGACATGTTCTCGCTGAAGTTTTTAAACGAATTAATAAACTACATTTTTTTAGAATAACACTTTGTTCTTTTTTACTATGATACATGAAATCAAAAACATTTTGCATGGAAAAGCTTTCTTGTGATGACTTTATAAACTCTCAGAAGAATGGGTACCAATATGTACCTTTGCTTGTCACTGAGGCTTTCTGTACCTTCAAAGGTACAATTACCTACAGCTAGGGTACAACTGGCAGACCCTTGAGGGTAGAGTCCCAGTGACAAGCAAAGGTACAAATTGGTACCCTTTCTTCTGAGACTGTACACAGTGTTGTCTGTAGATATCCTTTGTTATTCATTTCTTTAATTCTTGTGGATCATTATAATAATGATTATTTCAAACATCCCTGTTTGCATATTATCTATTTATTTTATAGCATGCTGCATGTAAAAGAAAAAATAAATCAGGCGCAGCATGAATACAGCAGATGTATTTATTAATATCCAAAGATGAGCTCATGTTGAGCGGCTAAAAATAACCCATGATGCATGGCCTGCCTGTTGAAGTACAGTATGAATACAATATGGAACAAAGTTTAACAACCTATCATTTGTTCTATCACGTGTAATATTAACTAAAACATGAATATGCTATTGATTTATACCTAGATATGATCTTGTTACAAAAAGGTTTGTTGTGGAATTAATTAACAATTATTCTGAAGAGCTGATTTTGTTCACAAAAACTGATAACACATTATGGGCACCTTGACTTCAGGCCTCATCAGGACAGCCTGTTTTTCAAAGAGAATTTTTGGGATTCTACATTACATGTGAATCAACAAGCTCCATCCTCAATCGAGTCAGCCCTGAAATTCCATTAGAAAGGCTCACGACAGCTTCACAGTGTCATCCAATCAGAAGATAACAGCGCCAGACCACAGCTGCAAGCCACACCTCTTAATGTGTTCTGCGTGCCCAAGTCCGATGGTCCTTGCCTGCCGCACTGTGTTCAGCTGCCCTGTTCACCTAACGCCCGGTGGCCAAATGGCCTGGGAGCCATTTGGCCACCCGGATGTAGGCTGGTAGCTCTTAAGAAGGCTCCCGTCACTAAGTTGTACTTCCAATTACCCCCACAGTATGGCAGCAGAAGGCAGACAGACAGACGGACCTGTGCCGAGGTCAGTGCACTCTGATTGGGTGCTGGCTGCCCACTGACACAACCCCTAAGTGTCGTTTCTGCTTCACACACCCAATATCCAGATGTAGCTCATGGCTGAACTGGATGGCTTATTGTAACTTGCTGCTTTGGGGCTGATTCACAAGCCTGCAAGTTTCTGCTGTCGCTTAGCGGTGTACAAGAATCACCGTTGCTGGTGAACAGAAACACGTCTGTCAATATCTCTACAGTAACTTTTCTTTTGTATGAGAAATGGGATACCTGATGGTGTAAGGTGACCGTATAATATTGGCCAAGCAAACGGTGCTCCGTAACTGTTCTACCTTTTGACCAGATAACATGAATAACATTTGCAACAACCTCCCATGCAAGCAATAAATACCAGGGAAGATGTGTGCGTTTCTCTGCCAGTAACCTGATCTTTAAAAAGAATAGAAGAAGGGTGAATAAATAATGTAGAAATCATGTTCATATACCTCCACCACCACCGCAAAGGATCACTGCATTGTGATTGGTTAGCCAGAGACTTCTAAATGTTACTTGGCACAGAAACAGTCCAACAGGAATGTAAACGTGCACATAGTTGGATCAGTGTTCCTGGATGGCTGTTTCCTAAGACCTGTTTTTTGTACCAGTCACCTGGGAATCACGACACAGAAAGTTGCTCAATTGTCATCCACCTGTTCCCAATTTTTCGCACCGTTATCCCTCGGAGTATATATTGTATTTTTCCATCCATCCATGTGTACATACACCTCGTTCTAGCAGGGGATCAGAATTATCCTCTAGAAAGCAGTGTATGAATCTGGAAACCCCCTGGAAGGATTTATTTCAGATTTTCTTAATTTAAAAGTAAAACATATCTGTGGGATATTTCATGAGAGAAGGATTTGTATTTTACAAAATAAAGATATTTGTTGTTGTGTTGTCTGTTTTAACAACTAGCTCAATCGTTCATTATGTTACTTTAAAAATATACTTAAGGAAACAAAGTAATTGTGCCGTATCAGAAGCTGAGTATAGTCTATGACAATAATGAATATCTTTCTCTGATTGAGCCTGTCACATACTCTGTGGAAGCGAAAGACTTTTATGGCCTTATTGACAACAAATTCATCAATTATAAACATTGCAATATGCATATTTTAGTTTAAAAAAGCATATTCAGGCGGCATCCCAACAGAACTATGGGCAGTTTCAAATCACAAAGACTACGCCCATGATGAACAGTCAACGAATGACATTTGGCTGTGTACAGATGACCAATCAGCATTCGATCCCGGTGTAGTTTCATACCCACGTTTTAAAAGCGGAAATTTCTGAGTAGACGGCAAACTCGGAAGATTTGTCTTTGATTGACAGTATAAACAGCCAACCACCAAGCGCTTCTTCAGTATCGCCCAATTACAATTGTAAATAGGACTCGATAAAAATGTTCCGCAGTGTACAGTGGCAGCTGAAGTCATCCATTAAAATTGTGGCTTAAAAAAAAATGTAAAAGTGCCTCACGTGTAAATAATCGGCATTACTAGACATTAACGCTATCAGTTACTCCGCTCCCTAAAAAAGCATCCATTGACGCTGACATAATAAATAAACGATTTAAAGTTTTAAATTCGGTGGGCCCGTCGGCTTCGCCACACTCAAGATGGCCGCCTTCCTGCTCCTCTGCCCGGCTATGGCTGGCTGAGGTGGGCGGGGAGTGTGGCGCTACCAGCAACATTTGGGATCGATCCCGGGAGCCGAGGAATATAACGAGTACGGGGTGGGGGCGAGGTACCGTTTCGGGGCGGCTCGGAATAGTACCGATATCTTAGCTTCGGGAAGCGGCCCGCTGGTGGGGATCGGCGCGGTGTGACGGCCGACTGCAGCCATGTCGGAGGACCTGAGCTCCCAACCGTGGTCCATCAACAAGGATGACTACGAGCTGAAGGAGGTGATCGGTGAGTGCCGCCGGGCTGCTCCATTGTGTCCCCGGCGCACCTTGCCGTGGGGGCACGCCGCAGACATTTTACCCCCCGATAACAGGTCACCAGATACGGGACCGGAGCCGGGTGCTCGGACCATCGCGGGTCATTACGGGGGGTTGGGGTTGGGGTAGGGGGGCTGGCTGCAGGCGTCAGGTGGCTAATGCAGGCTCTGCATGGCATGGCAGTCTGTTCTGACAGCCTGTACCAGTATGAACTCCAGCTTATGCTGCTTTTCGTTTATTTTCCTTTTGCCATAAGCCGAGGCTTCAGCCACCCGGGGAGGTATGTGCCGCGACGCAATAAAACGAGGTGTAAATCGATATAATGGGAGCTTTAATGTGCCTGCATTGCAAAGCTGCGGGGGGGGGGGGGGGGGGGGGGGGGGGGGGGGGGGGGGGG
>JAODKN010000079.1:14194345-14213336 GCA_026774425.1 Petrocephalus zakoni
TCTGACCGAGATTTAATTCTCTCCTAGGTTCGGGAGAAAACGAGCGACTCAGATATCGCTGGTCATCATGCCCGTCTTCACACTGGCCACAGGATTTGCCCCGACCTTTTATGCCTATTTGGTGATGCAGTTTTTTGTGGGGATTTCATATGGAGGCTATCGTGTGAACAGCCTCATACTCGGTAATTCACATAGGGGTTCCTTTTTTGAAAGCAGTGGTGCTTCGTGTATTAGGGATGTGCGTCTCGCTACGGCCAATGAGATACACACCTAGATGCATTGCCAACGATCCAATACATAAAATATAGCAATGAAGCAGCTGCTAATACAATACGGTATGATTCACTCCTATTGTGATGCAGTGCAACATGACGCAATTTGATTCATTACAATGCGATTCGACGCAGTAAGATGCTCCGAAAAGAAATATGATGTTTGCAAGTCAATATGCTTCACATATTTGTATCTCTTACTGCACAATGAGTAAGTATCTCTCTTAAATTGGATTTTAGCAATGCAAAGGTATTAAAAGTAATGCTCATCCCAAATTGTATCGGTGCAGGGTGGCACAATTTTTTATAGGGGCAATCAGATCATGAACTTCTATGCCTTGCACAGACGCAAACTGGTGAATCTTACTACCCATAATGTAAATTGTGTGCGTAACACATATGCCTTTTTTTTTTGTCAACCAATTGCAATTTGCACTTTTTTTGCTACCATGTATACAGCTTTGTTTACTGTATACATGTATGGCTTCTGTTGATGACATAAGAACATAAGAAATATACAAGCGAGAGGAGGCCATTCGGCCCATCGAGCTCGTTTGGGGAGAACTTACCTAATAGCTCAGAGTTGTTAAAATCTTATCTAGCTCTGACAGGCAGGTTCGATGATGTCATAGACACGTGTTTCCTTCAATAGCAACAGAGTGGATTGGGGTGACAAAGCGATCGTTACCCTCATGCCTCAGTCAGATTGTCAACGGCCTGGGGCATTGCATCGTGGCTGGGGTGGGGTATGCCATCCGCGACTGGCGGACTGTCCAGCTCATCCTCACCTCCCCTCTGCTCCTTGTCCTCTGCTACGTTTGGTACGTCGTTCTCTGCCTTCCCTATCGTCCTCCTGATTAACGGACCCCCTAGGGTGACTGCTCTCGCCTCCTTTCTCTCGAATCTGAAGGCTGATCCCGGAGTCGGCGAGGTGGCTTCTTGACTGTGGTGAAACCGAGGAGGCAGAGAAGCTGATTCGCAAGGCAGCTTCGGTCAATAGACGTCCGGTCCCCGACGATATCCTGGGCAAGGTCTGTCCGCTGCTTTCCGTGACACGCGGATCTTCGCTGAAGTTGGCCATAGCCGGTGAAGCTTGTGTGATGCGTTTCCTGTCAACCCCCGTTAAAATAAGTAAGGATTCTCTCCCCTCCCAGGTGACCGTGGAACGAAGAGGAAACGGGGGCCAAATGAAAGATCTCATTGGTTCCCCTCATCTGCGAAAATATCTCTTAATAATTTCATTTGCATGGTAAATTTTGTAGCCTGTGCCGCACTCTTTAATGGGTTAAGTTTTATTTTTAACCCATGTTGAACCAGTGATCATTCGCCCAAAATTACTTCCACACCATCTGTAACTGTAACGTATTTAGCATATATTTGAGCATTTTTTTGTATTGAGCATTTTAATCCATATTGCAGGTTCTCGCTAAATCTCTCGTACTGCTGTCTGACGTTAAACGTTGGAAACTTCGGGCTGGACATCTTTCTGACGCAGTTCATCTTCGGACTGACGGAGATACCCGGTCACATCCTCTGCATCTGGCTGGTAGAGGCCTTGGGCCGGAAACGCTCTTTCACGCTCACTATCCTCATTGGTGCAACCCTCTGCCTGCTGATAGTGGCTGTTCCTCTAGGTAAACACATCACATCATAATAGCATAATGTAAAAACATTACTAGACATGAGGATTGCTGCTGCACATCACATTTGCACCCGTTAGCTAACTTGTACACATTTTTAAGTTAGAAGGAAGTCAGTTTGACATTGTGGTGGACGTGTAGTTAGCGTGATGGCACCATGAACATCGCGCTGACATCACTTATATAGAACTTGTGCTATATAATTCTCTTCTGAAATGATTTTATATAGCACCCTAAGGCTGAATGTTTCAACAACAAAAACGTCAATAGCAGAATATCCTGGCTTCCTTTCAGACAGGCCGCATGTAATCACTGCCCTGGCCACTTCCGGAAGGGTCTTCGCCACCTGGGCTGTTACGATCTGCACCGTCTACGTCCAAGAGCTGTTCCCCACGTCCC
This sequence comes from Petrocephalus zakoni, assembly GCA_026774425.1. Lineage (NCBI taxonomy): Eukaryota > Metazoa > Chordata > Actinopteri > Osteoglossiformes > Mormyridae > Petrocephalus > Petrocephalus zakoni. Next base: position 14,196,657 of record JAODKN010000079.1, read on the forward strand.
TCCGGTATTTCTGTGCTTCCCCACTTCACAGTGACCTTCTGTTCCTCTTCAAGGAAAAGTCATCATCTTTGCAATTGTCTAAACCCATTTCATTTACTATAATGTCAAAATATTTCATGTCTGGTTAACAACTTTAAAAGCAGTACCCTTTTCCCAATTCATACTACGTGGGTGTTGGCTAACGGGTTCCTGTGCCCTCGGTAAGTTAACACTTAATAGTATAAGTGTTTTCTGCCACTTTTAAGCCACCCTGTACCCTCTCCCCTGTCTCCTTAGCCAGGCAGCTGCAGGTCTGGCGTCTCTAGCTCCCAGGGTGGCTGGACTGCTGTCCCCTCTGCTCAACCTGCTGGGAATCTACCACAGGAACATCCCCATCCTGGTCTTCGGTGGCCTGACTCTGGCCAGCGGGATCCTGTCTTGCCTCCTGCCTGAGACTCGAGGGAAGGATCTGCCCGACCGTTCAGAAGAGACGAACGGGAGACGGTGAGTCTCTCTGATATCCTTGAAAGCCGGCACACAGTGTACCTGTCTTCCCACGTCAGTCTGAACGTTAGGTCCCGTCAGATCAGTGTTGACTCTTGGCAGCGATGCGGATGGCATACCTCCAGACCATTCTGTTCGTCTTGTTCGTCACGCTTGCCGATGTCGCGTTTGTTGTATCGATCACTGCTATACGAAGCCGTAACACTAACTGCGTATTTTATCAAAATTTTGTTATGGCCGAACATTGGTCTCTTGGGTTTAGTGCTGTATTTCAAGTTTTGTGTTTTAAGTTTTGAGTAAGTACACTGCCATTTACCTGCCTACCACACATTTGGGTAGACAGTCTAAGAACTTTAACGCCATTTTTCAGTTTCAGTACCAGCATAGTTACAGCCTTCTTTCCTTTGAGGGTATCTGTCTTGTTGCTGATTGGCCCTTTCTAATTTTAGCATAAATTTTTCTACGTGCTTTTCCAAAGCACTGGATCTTCTCGTAATAAGGCCAAAATTACTTCAGCTACTGTCAATAAAGTCTTATGATGATGATAATAATAATAATAATAATAATAATAATAAACACCTCTCTATATGTTAGCTGGTAGATGTTTGCATAGAACAATGGTAGGTGCAGTTAATTCTGAGACATTTTCCCAGTCAGCTCATATGCTTCAAGGTAAGTAAGTTTTAAAGGGACAATACTGTCACACATTTTAAAACTTTTTTTTTATTATCCCACAGGGACACGAATGACACACAGGTGAATGAAGCTGGTGAGGATGTAAAATCTACCAAACTCTAATCCACGCTGGACTTCCAGCCTACTCTTCCTGGGGGAGGAGCGTCAGACAACAAGTCTGCACTTTTGATTCAAGTGTTTAGATGTCAGGGCATCAGCAGTAATTGTCAGATGTGTGTAATTTGTCATAATTCCAAACTGTGTCAAGGTCAAGCATATGAACTGTCCTGAAACTGTGATAATGTCTCTGCGATAAAGAGCCTCTGTGCTCCTGTTTCAACTTCAGACGCACAGTCTTTTAGTTTTATTTTATGGCTATAAAAATCACTCATGGATTTCTTGTGCTGCACGTGATTGTTGAGTTGATAATTAGCAGACATTCACTGATGACGAAGAAAAAGACAATACAAAGGATGCCAAGACTGCCAAGACAATGAAAAAGAAACTGCACGATAGTGGAAAGGAGCTATTTAAGCTGATATGAGACCAATAAAGACAACATATATGAAAAGCTATAGAGGAGACGTACAGTATATATATATACTTTTCATTTAACTCTCACTTTCCAATGTGATCTTTTTAAAGATCCAGTCAAATTTATTTTTATTCATTTATCAGTATGAACTGTATATGCATTTTATTAAACTGGCTTCGTGTTTATGTCTTTATCTTTTTTTATGGTCGAGTTATCTGAAGTAATAAAGTGATTGTTACATTAATTTATTTGGTAGATGCTTTTATCCAAAGCAAAGTACAAATGAGATAAGCTTGGGCTTAGATAGTACGGTCAGCCAGCCAGCTGATAATATGATAAAAACAGTTAAAAGAAAATACTAACAATTCGCAGTAAGTATTAGGCATATATCGGTGGAAACACATAAAATATTAAGTTCTATAATTTTCCAAGTAATTGGCATTGATACATTTCAATATATAATTTAAAGGTAATTAGAGAAATATTGCTGCAACACTTCCTTCAATAAGACTGGCAAGCTAAAATACGTGTTGCCATGTTGATATTTCAGATTTATGATTGTATAACAGATTTAATAACTACCGAACTCCAACAGACTCCTTGACATCTGTTGTGTTCAAAAGAGCCCTGCAGAGATGTCTTCAGCTTAAGAAATCGTCCATCCAGTTGTCATTCGGGTTTTTTGACTCCGTGCTAATGGAGTCCATGCTAAATGGATCGAGGAATCCATCGATCCCTTCGGCTGAAGCTCCTGGCTGGGCTGCTGGTTGCCCAAGTGTTTCTGCTGCAAAGATATCATTGGAGAACAAGTCAACCGGAGTGTTCGCAGTGGAGTCTGACTCCACTGCCGTTTGGTCTAAGCCAAGAAAATCAGCAAAGATTTTGGGGTCTACTTGAGACGGTGGCTCTGCTGGGGTCCCCAGGCTGACTGAAAAAGCATTCTCCCCAAAGATGTCCTCTGCATGAACTGGAGGGAGCGGGGCTGGAAAGCCGTCCAAAGCTGCACTGTCTTTATCGAATGCAGGGGAGGCACCTGACCAGACCAGCGCTTCACTGTTTGCGCTAAATATGTCAAAGTTTGTGCCTTGTCCTTCAGGATCTGCTGCCTTTTCAGTACTCAGGTTGAACGGGTCATTACCTTGACTTTGAGAGGAATCCAGTATAGTGACAGGATCCACATCGTTCTGATTGGATTTGGAACTGAGCACCAAAAGACCATCACTGTTGCTAAAAATGTCACATTTCTCCTTAACCGACCTTACTGGAGTGATGCTTAAACCAAAGAGATCATCTAGATCATTTGTCGGTGGGATGTTTTGGGGTGGTAATAAATCAGCAGTGCCCTCAGGCTTAATGTCTTCCGGTGTTACAGCTTCTCCAAATGGATCAGGAGTATATGCAGATGGATCCGCTATATTTAATAGGGATGATGACCATTCTGTAGACTCATAGGTCATGGTGTTGGTACCACTTGTCTCTTTTTGAACATCTTCATAAAACTTGCTGGGATTTTCATCGCCTATGTTCTTAGTGGAGGGTGGATCCTCAATGGCAGGCAATGTAAAAGAATGTTCAGAGCCTGCTGCCTGTATAAGGTTTGAATGGGCATCTCCTTCACTGGTGTCATTCATGACAGGATCCAGAAAAGTAGGATCCTCAGTGGTGCCTTTTTGTATGGCTTGATCTGGGTCGACCGACAGCTCTGGTGAATTGATTGGATTAATAATGCCCGTCTCCTCAGTAATGGTGTGACTAGGCCCAGCTTCATTTGAAGCTTGCACGCTGCACACTGAAAGTGTTGAACATTCTTCAGTGTCTCCCAGTGTGCTTGAAATCACACTGACTGATGCATCTTTAGTAGAGGATTTGTTCGGCTCTCCTGCTTCTTCAGAACTTGTAGGGTTATGGTCATTTGTTCTGGTTGGCGGAAGGAATGTGTTTGAGCTGCTGTCATCTACTTGTATAGGTAAGTGTGTGTTTCCGGAGATTTCTGCAGCGTTGCTTGGGCTTGTGATGCTTTTGATCTCTTCGTTTTTGTTAATTTCTGAAGGTCTCCATGCAATCTTGGCATTTACTTGTTCAGTTTGGTCAACCTGAGTGTTCTCACCTACCGGGTCCTTCAGAAGAGCTTCGCTGGCCTTTCCTGTCACTGTTCCTGGTTCATCAGCATGTTTCGCCTCTGCTACTTTAGAGTCCTTCTTTTCTTTTTCGGGCGACGTTTGGAATAGTTTTCCCAGTACGGACCTCGGTTTAGCTTCTGGTTTCTTGGTCTCTGTGGGCTCTTTCTTGTCCGTTTTATCCTTGGCACCAGAAGTGAAAAGCTTGGAGAAGGCGCTTTTACCTTGACCCGACATCTTTGACCAAGACTCTTTGCGAGCGTGAGTCTTCCCATTCTGCTTGTTAGCTGCACTTGTTGTGGGGGATTTTTGGACAGTTTTGTCAGCTGTGTCGGGTACCTCCTCTGGAACCTCTTTACCTTCTCGATTGTCATGGTGACACTCCATTTCTTGAGCAGTAGCTTGTATCATAGTCTCCCTTCGATTCACTTCCGAGTCGGTTTCTCCCGAATGAACACTCCCTGTCTCGGGTTCTTCTGTCAGACCTCCATTGACCTCCTTGTCAACACGTGATTTCCCACTTGTTTGGGTATTACTCCTCTCAAGATCAGCATCACAGACCTCTCCTGCAAAGCTTTTATTAACAGTGTTTTCTACATTGGTAGTAATTAAAGTTCCTGAATACTCTGTTACAACAGAAGCAGAGGACTGAATTGCATTCACATCAGTGCTTTCTAAATTCCTTGGTTTAATTATATTTTCAGTTCTTTCATTGTCTTCCTCCAGTTGACATTTGTATGGATTAGGAGTGTTCTCATTTTGGTCCTTAATTGCCTCATCTTTGAATAAAGAGGCAGGAATCTCCTCCTTAGCCCTCAGTTCTGTGGGCCTGCAGTCTTTATAGTCATTAGGTACGATATCCGTGTTGCTGCTGTGACATGCAATATCAAGTTCTGTGTTTATTTCAGAATATAACTCTGTGGTTGGGTTACCATCCAGCTCTGTGTCAATGTTTGTTGCAAAACGAACAGATTTTTTTGCTTTTCCTGAGGCTGCAGCTTTATTTATGAAGGACAAGTCATCTTTTGTTAGAGTTGGTGTTGAATCAGGCAGTGTGAAATGTGCTGTTTTAACTGGAGTGTTTTTCTGTGGCATTTCCTTTACTTTAAAAGCGGGGGCGACGTCTCTAGGGGCACTTTCTTGAAAAAGAGCTATTTTATTGGAGATGCTCCATGGACGGGATAGTGCTGGACTCGACATTTCCACTTGCTCTGAAGCTGCGGCCTTGGGTCTGTTTCTCACACCGGGCCCAGGGGGAACAGAGGGGCTGTTGATTCTTGGTATGGGTGATGAGGGAACCTTTTTGTCGTCTCCAGTTTTACCGGTTTTCGACATTAATCCCTCCGGACTTTTCAGTGCATTTCCTGCACTCTGTTTGCTTGGAGAATTCGAGCTGGATTCCACTACAACCATCTCATTTAGCTTCCTTTCACCATTGAAAGGTGTTACTAGGCGACCTGCAGATGTCTGTTTTTCTGGTGGCCAATTAATTTTCAGTTTTGTTCTGGTATCTGGACTGTTCACAGTCTTTGTGTCCCCGAATTCCTGTTTTTTAGGTGCCGCGGAGCCGGATGACTCTACAAAGGTGTCAGGGGTCTTGGATTCCCATTTGGGGTCTTTGCAAGTCTTTTCATCAGAATGTGAAGATTCTGTAGCCTTCTTAAGCCAGAGGTCTTTGTGCTGTTTGTGGCCAAATCCCTCGTCATAATTCCCTTTCCTTTTGAACAGTTGCTGATAATGAGCTACGCAGTAGAACTCCCCGTAAATGGCCGAATAGTTGTGAAGGCTGCAAATAATAGGAGCGAGAAAAGATTCTCTTATACCCATGAAAAAGTAACGAGTCTACAAATGAAAATTTCATTAAAGAAATGATACAAATACAGAATGTGTCCCTCTTTCAGATTAGACTTTCTTTACGAAATAAGATGCAATGTATCTCACCTCAGCTTCTTCTTACAGTGCTTACAACAGAAACAGTTGTAATGGAAGATTATTTTATCAGCGACCATTTTTTCCATGGGGTATACAGGCTCCAGACAGGCAGAACATATTTCCTTCAGTGTTGAATGGAACTATGACAAAAACAATAATAGAATAAATGGGACAAAAAGTATAGAACTTTATATATTAATGGTGCTTTTTCATCAGATAGATATTACTTACATTGGCATCCTGCCCACGGTGTCCCTCAGCCTCGTACCCTGTTCTACCTGAGATAGGCTGCTGGTGCCCGGGTGACTCTGATCAGGATAGCAGGTGGATGGATGGATGGATTGAAATATCACTTACACTATATCTGCCGTTTGTCCAAAGAAAGCTTATATAATTAGACTATTTCCCTCAAACTCCACTGTCCTCAATAGACTATGTCTTTGTACATGTATTTTGAAATACATCAGTGTGATTGTTGATCTGTTGGCATAATGTATCGTGTTTATGTGTTTATATAGCACATATATTTGTAGAGATTATTTTTCTTAATTATTAATTAGCATAGGAAGCAATTGTTTTTTTTATAACATTTATTTCAATGCTTGTAATCATACACTTTTCACTACAGTCTGTTTCAGTAGATCTATTGGCAAAGAAAGTCCAGTAAAACTGCATTTAAGTATAAGAGTTTATGAAATTATACAAAACTTCATACAATTATACAAATTCAATCATAAATACAATATACATATAAGTACAACAATTTGTATTTTAGAAAATGAAAATCTAGAGCGACTAAAAAATTGTTTGACAAGCTGGTGATTGCAAAGTGTCAGGTCTTAGAATAAACACACAAAATGAGTCTCTGTTGCTTTTTTTTTAGGGTTTTGCTGGCCTTGGGTGACCAAACGTGACAAAAACCCTTCCGCTCTCATTAACTTTGGGCTGAGGATTTTCTGAGAACATCTTAGGAGACCTCTGAGTGGGAGGAGATGTCAAACCTTCATACCGGCTCGGGCTGGCGACTACTTCGTAAGTAGATGATGTCTTAGTCTCTGCTTGCTTCGTTACGATAGTCGAGGTCTTAGATGAGACAAACGTGTTACCGAAGCAATCTCTCTTTTCGTACTTTTCACTAATGGTCTTTGTGCCAATTATATCTGCTGGTTCGGGGATCGTTTGCAGCTCTAGCACACTGACATTCCGTCTGGAGCTATGTGGGCTGTAAAAGCTAATGTTTGGCTTTGACGTGGAGCCATTTACTTTGGACTGATATTTGTCAGGCCTGCAGCTGGTGGGACCGTTCTGCTGATGAGAAGCTGTTGGTGCTTTAGGGGCCTCTGCTGGTTTCCTTGCAGCTGACTGAATGGAGATGAAGGATGGTGAAGACTGAGGGCTAATAGATGATTTGGTTTTGGCCACATCCTGGACTGGTCTTTGGGTTTCTTCTGCCTTTCCTACCTTTTTGCCCTCTGGCTTTGGGGCCGCTCTGTCTGGTCCTTGTTCCGTTTTAGCTTTGCTGGAGCCTATGCTGATTTTCCTTATATTGCTAGTGGCAGGTCCAAGGGACTCTCTGAAGAGTCCAGACAGGCCAGCGATGTCAGACTCTGATTTCAGATTTGAGACGGAATACAGCGCCTTCTTTATTGCCTCTTCGATGTCCATAAGTTTAGCTAATGTCTGCTCTTTCAGATGGATTATTTCTGCACTTGCTCTCTCAAGGTCACCGAAGGCGACCTCGACCGAAGACACGCCGTCTGTGTCGTCTTTCATCGACTGTGTTCTTCGTACCTTCATCTCCCCCGTAGACTTATCCCGCGGTGTGTTTTTACCAGTAGCCACAATCCAGGCAGGCACGTTCTCGAATAAGTTCTTCATGGACCTAACGTCGACAGCGCTGGTCTCGCCCTCTATCTCTGCTACTTTTGAAAGAATTATCTTAAGCTCTTCCCGTCGCCGCAGATTTTCAAAGATCTCCATGGCCGCCTTCACGTTGCCTCTCATTATTTCATCTCTGTGCACCGACAGCCTCTGTCTGCGCTCATCTTCTGTTTCTCTCTTTGGTTTTTTCTCCCTCATAACTACTTTGGTCTCTTCTTTTTTATGGTGTTCTTCATTATTGCAGGTGTCATCCATAGCAGACGAATGGGGTACCAAGGCATGAGGCCTCTGAGGACCGGCATTATCACCCCGCTGGCTGGCATCTTCTGAGCAGCTCTGTGTCAGTTTACTACAGCCATCCTTCTCTCCCTCGTCTCTAACCTCATCTCGAGTCACTTTTACTTTCCTGGGCAAAATTGGAGTAGTGACTGCTGTGCTTTTTTTTTGCCCTCCAAAGTTTTGAAGAGCGGCTTGAAAACTTAGATTCATTTCACTCCTGGCCTCTCCGTTTTCTGAGTATCTCTGCATGCATGCACGGATCTCTTCCGCCGCATTAATCTTCTGTGGCCCCTGCTTGTCCCCTTCACTTTCATCGTCGCCGCTAATGATGGCTGTTTTTTTGCTAATAGTTCTTGTGACCTTTTCTTCCACTTCATTTGTTGGGTGACTCTCTTTTGTTTGCTTAATTTCTCCCGAGCGCCGAGTTATTTTTTCATCAACAGCTTGATGTTCCTTGCTGCAGCCGAAGTTTAAAGAATGATCTTGGACTGCTTCAGAGGTCGTTCCCTCATTGTGACAGTCTTTGACAGCTTTGTTGTGTGCGGAGTCCTTCTGCTCATTTTCTTGACAGATCAAAGGCTTTGGAGGTAAAGTCGGGGTAGAAAGTTCTCTTTGTTGTTGGTGTTTGGGTTTTGGTGGAATTAATGAAGCTGGCTGACTGCTCCGGAGTTGCTCGGGCTGTTTTGCAGAGACCGGCCTAGTTCTGGTTATTTGTCCAGGGGCTGTGTTTAAACCTGGAGGTTTTGGAGGAATGACTGGCTTTGTAGTCGCCGGCTTGTCGCACACTTCGGGAGGCAGCGGTGGCGGGTTCTGCAATTGGCTGGTAAAAGCTGAAGACGCATTTGTTCTCTCTAAGCTTACATCAGGGCTGGGGGCTGTCACGGGTGCTGGCTTCAGTGTTCCGGCGACTGGCCTTTCCTCGTAAGTCACTGAAACTGAAGGAGACAATTCAGCGTCAGATGGAGGCACGGGTGCAAGGGCTGGCTGCTCACCTGCAGATTTTTCACTGTCCGTTTTTGGCTCCTTTCTGCTGCCTGCGTAAGACCGTCCGGCATTTCTGTATATCATCGCGGCTCTGAAATCTCCCTTAGACACATTAATGCTACACTTTTCAAGGGACCGAAGAGCCGCCTGCACGTCACCTCTTACAACTTCTTCCTTTTCTACTGCCTGTGCTGCAGCGGGGCTCTGCAGAGATTTCAGAGCAGCCTTTATATCTCCTCTCGCAACAGCGGCTTCATTAGTCTCTCTGTCTCCATTCTCTGAACTTACAAAGGGATTTACAATGGAAGGCTCTGGATCAGCATCACCTATGGTGACCCTGACGTCTCTGCCCCTTGCAGTTTTATATTTTTCATCAGATCCCTGCTCCTCCTCAGAGACACTGACCTTTTGATCACTTGATGTCATCTTCTGACTTCTCATCTCCTTCGTGGCTGAGACGCTGGCCGTTTCCTTTTTTTCTGAGACCTGCACGGACGTGTGCAGGCTCCTTGCTTGGTGGACACTCGTGCTCTTCTGAGCGGTAACAAGCTTTTGGTGAATCTGACCCTGTGTGGCAGCTTTTTCTTGGGTCATTGTTGGTTGATTTGTACTTTTATTCTGTATGTGTTGTGACGGGTCATCTGAGGTGGGAACATTCAGATCATAAATTTTGCCCGGAATAACCACCTGACGTTCCTCCCGCAGGCCCTGCCTCTTCGCTTGCTCCAGTGATTGTTTTGCAGCCTTGACGTTTCCAGAAATGATTTCTTCTTTTGATACGGTGCTTTGGTTTCCTGCGGTTTCGGAAACTTCCTGCGATGACAGATCCAAATCATAAATTTTTCCTGGGATTATGATTTCACGCTCCACCCGCATGCTTTGTTTCTTTGCTTGTTCAAGGGATTCTTTTGCTGCCTTGATGTCCCCAGAAATGACTTCCTCCTTTTCCACTGCGATGGGCTGATATGCTGCTTGCCCCAGAGACTGTTTCGCTGAAGAAACGTCGCCATGGATGATTTCTTCTTTCTGCATGTAACCTTGCTCAAAAGAACCTTCAGAGAAGACTTTTTTGACATTCTTAACATCACCAGGCACTATGTCCAGGACTGTTCTCTCTACCTTCTCTTTCTGTTGATTCAGATTTCTCTTTGCTTCCTTGATATCTCCATGAATAATCTCAACCGGCTCCTTCAGTGGAGAGTCATTCTCTGATGGTTCTGTCTGAAGACTTTTAAGATACTCAAGGTCTCCTTTTTCAATGCAACTCCTGTATAAGTTAACGTTTCCTCTCTCGTTTTCTTCGAATTGGAATGAAGCCTGGGTCTTGTGGTCTTGGGCAGTAGATAAGAGGCACCCAATAGTTGACCTTACGTTTCCCCTTGTTATTTCATGACTATCTGTTTGATTTTCATAGTGACTGGAAAGTGAGTACACAGTCATCGCAGCATAGCCACTCTCTGTCTCTTGCATCACAATTCCTTCTTTCCGAGTCTTGTCATGACTGAGAAGACCAGTTATGACCTGTGCAACATTTGCCATTTTTTGTCCTAGGTCTGGATATCCAGTCGACTCTACTTCAGTGGTTGGAATCTGCATTGTGGTTGTTTCAGCATGTCTGTGCTCATCCTCTTTTACAAGAACTATCTGGTGTGCTAAGTTTGTTCTGTGTAACAGCTGCAGAATAATGTTCTTGATATTCCCTTCGACCGTCTCTTCTTTTAGGATACTTGGCCCTTCATTATTTATGAATTGATATTTTGCCATTTTCACACTTTTCACTTGAGTCTCATTTGCTTCTATAACTATACCCTGAGAATGAATAACCTTAAAGTAGTGGAGACGATCCAGAGTTTCCCTCACACCTGAATCTTCTCTGTTTTGAAAACTGATCCTGTCAAGTGGCGTTGATTCAAACATCCAAGTCGTGCTCTTCACATCTGCTTTAGGTATTGCATCATGAGTCATGCTGGCTGCAGAGGGATCCACCTGCTTGATGGTATCCAATGGCTGGGACTCAAATAGCCACGTGCACCGTTTCACATCTCCTTTATGACTGTCCAATCGGTGTACTGTCTTCACAGTAGACTGTTCCTGCAGCTCACCTTTAAGGGTGTCTATAGGTTGATTTTCAAAGAGCCAGGTGGAGGTTCTAACGTTACCTTCTTGTACATCCCTGACGCTGACCATCCTCACAAATTTTTGACGGGAAGCTCCTTGAGATTCAAAGAGCTGTTTGTTTTGCTGGACATCACCTTTTTCAATGTCTGCTACAGCCCTGATGCTGTCCTCCTCTTGGCTTGTAAGGGAGTCCAGTGGTTGTGTCTCGAACTTCCATCGTGCTGATTTTACATCGCCCTTTACAACATCTTCTTGAGTAACGGCTCGGATCACAAAAACCTCTTCCTGTGGTTTGATTACGTCTAAGGGTTTTGTCTCAAACTGCCACCGGGCTCCTCTCACATCTCCGCTCAGCACCTCTTCTTTCTTGACTGTGGTGACCTCATGAAACTGCCCCTCTTTGTCTCTTATCGCATACAAAGGCTGGGACTCAAACAGCATAGTACTGGACTTAACATCTACGCTAGCAGCAGGCTTTTCAATGAGAACAGACTGATGTTCAGGAATCCTTTCTCTGTCATGGATTTTATCTAAAGAAAATGTCTCGAATATAAACCTCTTGTTTCCAACATCTCCACCCTGCACATCGCTGACAGTAGATATGTTTTTGTTGCTGTCCTCATTTTTAATGCTGTCAAAATTGTTGTTCTCAAATAGCCAGGTAGACTTGCGAACACAGCCTGTCTGAATATTAGTGTTATGGTCTTCAGATTGAGAGACCCTGGCCGAAACTGTTGCTGTTTCATTGACTGATTTTGACTCAAATATGTCTTTGACTCGAGAAACGTCTCCTGACTGGATGTGGACCTTACTGACATACCTGACATCCTGGTCTGTGTCTGCCCTCCTTCCCATGCTATCGAGAGTTTCTGTCTCAAACAGGTGCCTCACCATTTTCACATTGACATCGTCGGTTGCATCATCTCGAAATGTGCCGCACAGTTTCAGTTGGAGCTCGTCACCATTTTTAATGGTGTCCAAAGGCTGAGTCTCAAAAAGCCAGGTGTGTGACCTTACATTGACCTTCGGCATTGCTTCCTCTTCAGGCTTCTTTTCGGACTTCTCATACAATACGTCCATTGGCTGGGTTTCAAATAACCATTTGCAAGTCTTGACATCCCCTTTGTGTGTCACTTCCTGCTGAACCGAGATATTCTGCTCCATCTGGTTAATGCAACCCAAGGGCTGCGTTTCAAAAAGCCATTTTGCCATCTTTACATCACCAGCTTGATCCTCCTGCCTCGTGATGCCTTTAATGATTTCTACTTTTGCCTTTTTATCACCAAATTGATCCAGAGGTCTGGTTTCAAACATCCACCTGTAATTTTGGACATCCCCTTTTGTAGACTGCTCCCTGCTTACAGTTGTGACCTCATGGAAATTCCCCAAACAGTCTTTAATGGCATACAGTGGGGTGGTCTCAAATAGTGCAGTGTTGCCTTTAACGTTCCCAGCTATAATGTCCCCCTGCATTTCAGTCTGGGGATTCTCAGCCTGAGAAATATCGGCAATCGGAATTGTTTCGAAGAGGTGCTTGTAGGATTTAACATCTCCCTTTTCAATCTCATCTACATCGCATTTTATTGCTCCCTCTGTCGTCTCTTTGCTGATGGTGTCCAGGGAGCTGGTTTCAAATGTATTTTTTCTGATTTGCACTGAGCCCTTCTCTTCGTTAGTCACTGCAATTTTTTTCAGACGTCCAACTTCGTAGCTGTCTTTCAGGGTGTCCATAGGCTGGGTTTCAAACAACCACATGGTGGATCGTACATCTCCTCCCATTATCTCCTCCTTGGGCAAGTCTTCAGTGGTAGATTCACCTTTCAGTGCGGCTAGGGGCTGAGTTTCAAACATCAGTCTCTTGTTCCCGACATCAGCTGCTTCCACGACGCTGATAGTTCCTTGAAACTTGTCTTCTTGGAGATTCTCATGAATAGCGCCCAGGGGTTGTGTTTCAAACATCCATCTTTTCTTGCCAACACCACCTTTCTGCGCCTCTTCCAGGGAGATACCCCGGATGACCTGTACCTTGGACGCGTCCTTGTTAATGACATCCAGGGGCTGAGTTTCAAACAGCCAGCGTGCTGTCTGCACATTATTGCTTTGGATCTCTTCCCTACAGATGGACTTAATCTCATGGACGTTGCCAGTGCTGTCCCTAATAGCACAGTAGGGTTCTGCTTGGAACAGTTTCACTGTCTTCTTGACATCCCCTTTCTGCTCTTGTATTTCTGACTTCAGCTTGAAAAAGCTCTGGTCTTCAACAGAGGTACAACGGCCTAAAGCAGCCAGAGGCTTGGACTCGAAGAGCTGTCGCGTTCCTTTCACATCCCCCTGCTGCATGGGGTCCTTCAACACAGCCTCTACTAGCTCTCCTTCTTCTGGGTATGTCTTACTGAGGGTGTGCAAGGGTTGCGTTTCAAACAGCCAGGTGGCCGTGCGGACATCCCCTCTTACTGACCCGCACCTTGAGAGTGCAGCAGAGTGTTGAGCGCCGTCAAGTTCCCCGGACTCAAAAATTGAGGAGGTGCCCCTGACGTCCCCTCCTTGTGGCGATTCCTCCTCCAGCAACTTCTTAGTCATGTGAGGATCCCCGATGTTGTCCAGGCTCCAGTTCTCAAATATCCACCTCATGGACTGAACTTCACCTTGGTAACCCGCATCTGCGGCTGCTTGCTTGGTTTCGGAGTTGAGCACCTCCACCAGCTCATCGTCTACAATGTCATCAAGGTTCTTCCTCAGCTCTGGGTGGATGTGCTTGAAGAGCCTCTTCAGCTCGCTCTTCTGTCGCTGTTGGTAGAAGGTGGAGAACATCTCCTTGGGGGGCAGCAGTGGGAGGTAGGCCTGGCTTTGCTCCCCTGGTCCGGGAAAATTCTCATGAGGTGCTCTTGGTGGGGGAGGGGGAGGTAAGTCATCCTCCCCTTTGGCCCCCTCTGTAACATTAATCTGTTGGCGTCTATCTGCCATTTTAACTGTAAACAAAAAGGAATTACTTGTGTTATTTTCACAACCAATTGAACAAATGTGTAATTTTAATGCATGCAAGGTTGGAAGCCATGCAAATTGCTGTTTAAGCCATACTGTACCTCGGTTAACTTGCGTAGCACTCAAAGGACGGGCGTCACAGAAAAACATCTTCATTCATGCCGAGGTTAGCGGGACTCCACAGAGGTTAGTAAAGCAGCCTTCACACAGATGGTCTGACTTCTTAACCAAGTCAGGTTTTTGATTGGTTATTTGAATATGTCAGAAGGAGTGACTGTTAACATGAGTCTGCTAGTGTACGGAGGATCCCACTGGTGTCAAATTTATTAGGATGAATCGGATTCACGGTGAGTCTTCTATCATGGTTTAATCCCTGATACATCTTTTTAATAATGACAGATTAAGAGCTTTCAGTCTTTATTATACTGTACTATAATTTAAGTGTTAGAATGAACATATTTAAAACTACATAATATGTATTAACGTTTTGTATTGGCACCAGCCCAGTCTGAATCATGAGTTATATGTACAGTTACAGTCATGCCACTAAAGCCTGAAAATGAAGATGTCCATTATAGGTTAATTTTGTATTCCATCCATCCATCCATCCATCCATCCACCCATCCATCCATCCATCTTCTCTCTGCTTACCTTACTGTGGTATTTTGTATTTAATATGTTTTTGTATGTTACTCTTGATGTATATTTTATAGTTTCTGCTTTTATAACAAACGACAAAATAGAGAAATGAATACTTGGCCAGAGGTGTATATGTTCCCAATTTAAGAGGAACTTGTTATACTTCTAAATGATCTAAAACTCTTCCTCACTGCCATTTTCTCACCTTGGAAGCATGATAGGGCTTGGACTACCGTACAGTTTTTGTAATGGTTTTTTTTTTTTATTAATGGGTATGATTAGTAAGCTTCCCTGCAGTCCTCGTGCTAAATGTGAGCACTCGTGTCTATACCTTGCTGGATTTTGTTGATTTTCCAGAGGTTTCAGTATGCTTGTGCACGAAGCTGCCCTGCAGGAATGAAATCACTTTTTAACAGATCAATGCAATTCGTTTCGGTAACACTTTACTTAAGGCCATATTTTTAGTACAATTTTATTACATTTAAATTTAATAATAAACACATTGATACAATTAATAATACATTCATAAAGCACATGGCTATAAATATTTATCAAAAGGCATAGCACATCATAGCCATATGTATTATGCATTATGAATGCTTCATGAAGCATAAAGCACTATAGATACCTTCATGATGTATTAAAATGCCCGATATAAGCATTATGGATGCTTTGTGCTGCATTATAAAGGCATGTTATACCCATGTTTATAATACTTTATGAAGGTGTTACAATTAATTATAGGAACAGTTATTAGGCTTTATGAATATGGGCTTCATAGAAAGTGTTACCATTGCTCCTTTTAATTTCCTGACTCATGTGCAGTACAGAATGCTAATCAGAAAGGCTCTAAAGTACTCCATAGAAAACTGAGACATGCAGCCAGTGGGAAGCCTGGTCCTTCACAGGTCTGGGGCACTAATTGTCATGTGCTCTATAGATAGCGGAAACAAGCAGCCAGTGGGAAGCCTGGTCCTTCACAGGTCTGGGGCACTAATCGTCATGTGCTCTATAGATAGCGGAAACAAGCAGCCAGTGGGAAGCCTCATCCTTCACAGGTCTGGGGCACTAATCACCATGCTTCTTATACGTTTGACATTGCACTTGTTTGACACCCTGCCCCCAACAGAGGAGAACATTCATTGCCCTGCCTTGACCCTATTGACCTCTAGAATACAGAGAGTATGACAGGAATGGGGAGAATGACAGGAATGAGGAGAATGACTTACTGGTTTTATGGGCCCGTCTGTGGTGTCCGCAGCTGCTGCTCTGGACAGATAGAGCAGGGATCTGTCTTGTAAGGAAGCAGGGGAGGCCTCTCGTCCGTGCAGAGATACGGGGTCTCTGAGGCGTGACTCAGACAGCCTGTTCACACCTGCTTGAATACGGAAAGGATGTTATTAATATCAGCTAATATAAGTTGCGGTCACATGTTCAATTACAAACATAGTCAATTTTCAGTTATCCAATGGGATGGGAGGGACCCTTTGGAAATGTGTCGCATTGGTGGAATTAGAATGGAATAGAATATAATAGAATAGAATCCATGGGAGGCAAGTGGTGATGTAAATACTTTAAATGAAATTACAAATTTGGATGAAACATTTACACCAGGGGTGGGCAATCGTACCCGCAAAGGGCCGGTGTGTATGCAGGTTTTTGCTGCAACTCCCTAATTAGATCACTAATTATAGGACTGATTGGCTGAAGAATTCTCACACCTGGTTTTGAACAGCTGATTTTAGGGTTATCCCGAAAGCCTGCATACACACCGGCCCTTTGTGGATAAGATTGCCCACCCCTGAGTTACACTAATGATTCACCCCTCAGATTGCTACCTACATCATATCGCTATGCTAAGACCAGTAATAAAATGCTAAGGTATTTATTCTAGATGCAGAGACAGAGGATCGTAAACCACTGCGAGCTGGGATCTTGGGATTATGAAGCAGTCAGAAAGGTCACATGCCTTTTCATAATTACATAGGTGATATTCAGTGGCTATGGATATGTCTGGATATTTGTGGATAATACTTCTGGAATACACATGTATAA
>JAODKN010000079.1:14213436-14231259 GCA_026774425.1 Petrocephalus zakoni
ATTACATAGGTGATATTCAGTGGCTATGGATATGTCTGGATATTTGTGGATAATACTTCTGGAATACACATGTATAAAATATATGCATGTATTGTTGACGGGTCATACAGAAGGCTACCCGCTTAAGATATTTTGTGAAATTACAATTCATTAGATCAATATTTGATCTTGAGATTTTAGTGGACATTTTCAGAAGTGTCTTTGTTGGAGAAAAACGTTGTCCTGTTGACAGCCATGTAATTTGTGCAACATTCCTTCCTGCAAAGATTCTTCATGCAACTTCAGATGTAAATGACGAGTAGTGACCAACACGCTGAGTCTATGTTCAGTATAGTAGGGGTCCAATGCAGTGTTATTAGTGTTGATTCTTTAATTTAGTTTTTATATTTATATTATTTTCACATTTAATTTGGAATCCGGATTAGTTTTAGTGTTTTTAATGTGTTTTTATTAGTTTTCATTTTAAAGATATATTTCTATTTACCTTTACATTTCCACCTTACATATTTTAATTTCAGTTTGTGTTACATATACTGAAAGTTGTAGAGCTAATTTATGTATGATCTTTATAGAATCCTGGATAAATACACAATACACATTATATACCAATTTCCTTGAAATTGGCAAAACATGTTCCAGGTATAACTAATGGTAATTAAAGATAAGCAAATGATTACTAGCTAAACAGTATAAAACAGTATTAAATTTTTTTTTTATTTCCATTTATGTTAAAGATAATAACCCTGGTCCAGAGTGCCCCGCCCTCTGGCATGTCCTGCCGGGGGTTTTTGGAATAGATGTCTGGCGTCTAGGAAAACAGGCCCCCTGATAGTGGGGTGTTTGTATAAATAGCAGCGGGCTGGTCCAGTGACCCTTATCCCATTGCTATTGTTATAGCTCGGAATGCGAGGCTGGAATCCTACCTCACCCCTAAAAGACCCCCGTGCAACATTGGGATGTACCTATTAAGGACCCGTCCCTTTTCAGCTGTGTGGAATGAACCTCTTATCATTTCTGTTCTGCGGGGCTCAGTGGATAATTTTAGCCCAAAGTGAAGTTGTTTTCTCCTACAGAAGTTGTATTAAACCGCCACATAACACAGCCCAGCCCACGACCTGCTTTGGCAGGGACGCCTCAACAACCCAGTGGAAAAGTTAGAGATGTGCAGACTCAGCCGGGCTGCCGCTCCAGCTATCAGCCAACAATGCCAGTGTGGCTCACCTCCAGCAGATCCATCAGCAGACATATGGGATGCAGTGGAGATATCCCCACCCGTCCCCACTAGCAGTGGACCTGCCATTTGGAAGCGTTTTTAATCCACTCTGGGACCCCCCTCCTGATTTACTTTAACTTTTTATGTACAGGCGTTTGTAAACCCCATCAAACGATATGCTGGCTCACTTTTTGAGGCGGGTGTGAGGGCTGTCTCCCCCAGGATAGATGCTAAAACCCTTCTAAGTCACACTAAGCTTTCCTAAGCTCTACTTCCCTCCACTTTTCACTTGGTCCTGAGTAATTTACAGCACGCTAGTGTAATCTAAATAACTCAGCCGCGTAATCCTAAAGGTCGGTCAGTATTACAAACAAATCAAGAATAATGATATGAGCTCTTATTAGGAATCATGCACAGTTCATGTACATGCTGATTGGACTGAAAATTGGAGAGAAATGCTATATAATGGCAAGGAAGCCTAACTTAAACACTGTCTAATGTTGTAATGATTACAGTGGCTGGCTGGTATTGTGAATTAAATACATATAAATGAATATTAGTGCAAAGAGAGACCCAGGTCTTTGTGATGGTCAGAGTGAGAGAGCACTCAGCAGCCCTGTCTGCCGTCGGGCCCATCTGCTGTCGTTAATAGCTACCTCTCTCCTCGCAACGGACAAAGAACACGCCACAGGCCGGCTCCATTCAGGAGCCTAAAACCGCGTTTCATAGCTGGGTGATTAGAGTGAATACCTAACCCTAACACCGGTTAACCCTTTGGGTTACGGCCTACAAGTTCACCTACATGGACCTGCTCGCTGATATATGGCTGTGCATCTAGGACCATGACAACAGACTCGGGTTTAACACTATAATATTTCAAGTCGATTTCTAACCGAAACCAAAAATTGTGTCGCTGAAACAAATGCATTAATAGTGTTGCAAAGCCACGGTAAACAAATCCTCCAAAACTTTAATGCTGATTCGTTGCTCCTGCTAATTTTAGAGAATACTGTGCCCTGTATCCAGCTACAGCTACTGGTAACTGACACACCAAGGTAACCAGTTAGCTGTTCCTGATTATGATTGTGGGTGCAGAGTGAGGCCTCTCCTTCTCCTCCCCGGAGCCCTGTGGAGCTTGGCGATGCACTGCTCTGCTCACTGACAGCTGCTACTCAGCTCCGGGGTATTTAAGCGTTTCAGCTGCTCGTCCTCCAAGCCCTTTTTACGCATCATGACACGCAGGCTCCCATCCATTGGCATCTTACCCAGACTATTTGCTGCCTTGCCTATGCAGACCTCACTTGGAAGATGGGTGTCAGTTGGATAGACGGATGGATGATTTCATCATTGCCAATAATATATAAAATAATATAATAAAGAATTTCTATGTAATATATTATTAATCGTTGTATTAATATTGCACACACATTTTAATACATTTTACCTAATGGTGCAGAATTCCTGAAATAAATATAATTGTCCTGGATTGTAATGGTCCTCTGGAGTGTAGGATCGCCTATCTGGACCTCAGCAAATCCCGACTGCTCATGCTGGGACGTGCCTGTCCCGTCAACCTCTTCGAGGTGGGCTGGGAGCGCCTCCTCCTTGTGGCTGGGTGACCTTGCTCGAGCATTAGCATTAGCATTACTGTCTGCCTCCCCCCTCTGCCCAGCCGTCTTGGAAACGCGGGAGGCGGATGGCAGAAACGCCCGCGAGGGAATGCGCCGCTGATGGCCGTGTGTCACGGGCCGCGGGCCGCCGACTTTGTGGAGATTTACAGAGGCTTCTTTGATGTGCGTCCTCCCGCTGCTCTTATTATGAGACTCAATGAGATTAGAGTTGAATGGCCATATCATTCTGGACTTCAATGGTTCCCTTAATGATTCCTCTTAGCCTAGCTTTCCAGTAATTCCAAATGGATTAAAATTACGAAATATAATCAACAGCAGTTTTTCTTAATACAAAGTCCGTCCTGCCAATCGTCAAAGCATCCTCTCAACTTTTAAAGACCTGTTTGCTTATATTGCTCTCGCCTGCGCGTTTTTAACCGGCACATCCGGATCATTCCACAAGCACGGACTTCAGGCGGTAAACGGCACTATTTAACTCTCTGAAGTGAGTTCTCACAAAGAAAGCGAAGCGTGCGGAGAAGGTCATTCTGGCCAAACAGGCCCCGGGTGGGAGAAGGTTGCTCGTTTACTCACGCAGGTTGGGAGGTTCTACCTTCTGCTCCCTGACTGGTCCAGTTGCTTGGCGCCGACCCGTGCAGTAGTGTGCAGTATCTGTGCCGCTGCTCTGCCGTCCGCCGCGGTCTCTCTGGCTCTCTATGGGCCCCTCTGCGGCGACAGCTGATTTTTATCAGCCTCGCTCCCCTGGACGCATGTAGCCAGTCGGCTATTTTTGGGGCGCGCTGTGACTGGTATTCCACCAGTGTGAGTCAATCACCGCTTCTGGTAGTGCTGGGGAGGGGGATGCCGGGACGTCCCCCTGCCCGTTCCCGCCCTCGGCCCTGTCACCGACTGTTCTGGACATTAGGGAGACCTGCTTGGTGACGTCATCAGGTGCTGGATGAGTCAGGGCACTGCCCACTAGCTAGCTCTGCATACCCCCCCGTGAAGGACTCTTACGCGCCTCGATTATTAATAGCTATGCTTATTCATATGAGCGGACATGAACTGGAGGAGTGTTAGCTGGCAGAAGTCAGAATACCGGATTACTCCAGACCTCCTGACGTTATAAACCGAGTCTTACTGCATGTTGTAATGTCTCCTTTAGTAACAAGTGCTTGCTTTCGTGAATCTGAATGTTCCCTGCGCTTCAAATTTCAGTCTTACCGCAAATATCGCACTAATTTCCTAATATTTATATTGTTTCATGTTGTCTCAGTCTTGTGGCCGCTCTGTGTTTTGTATAGCCGCAAGCTAACAAATTGTCATGGGATATCATCTTTTCGGCAAATAAAGGAGAAATGTTTTATAATGAGAAATTGTCCGAAACTTTGATTCGATTTGGTGGCTGATTGATCACAAATGACTTTTGCCAGATAGTTCTCAGAGGGTATTTTGGAAATTAGCGCATAAACTGATTTTAAGTTTTAGTAGCTGGTAGTGTGGCTCATGGTTGACCTGCACCTAGCTAATCATACAATTAATTTAAAGGAAATATAAGATTGAGAAAATACACTAATGCACACTTGGCTTATTGCTCAAGTGCGTGTTATAAATAGAGTGTCCGGCTAGCTGGTTCACCTTTCCTGGTGCTTTGCGTTATTTCCAGACCGTGATGGACGTCAACATCATCCTCCCCACACTTCCTGAGAGGACGGGTCAAGGAGCTCCGAAAGGGCAGCCTGTAACTGCTCCTGGATCTTGGGCACATGAGTAAGTGCCATTTGCTATAACTAGCAGCCTTACAGCATCTCACTAAGTGAGCATAGTTATGTGGTTACCCGTCTGTGCCTTCGGGCTATCTTTAGTTTCTCTTGTTTCTGGGTCAGGAAGCAAGAGCTACCATTAGCTTGACACATTCCACACCCAGGACCGCTATGACCTTATTTTAAAGGTGCAGTACCTACAGTCTCCTCAAGGGGGGAGGGGTCACATGACCTCGGAAGCCCCTCGAAATGGCCTCCGGCTCACACCGGTCGCAGGTGCTGGATGTGGAGTGCTCTTGTTGACAAGTGGCTGGATGTCTGGCCCCCTGTCTAGAGGCTGTTTGGGATGCCAATAAGCAACTGTCTGGCCTAACTGTCCTGGGGCCTGGGGGCAACAAGGCCTATTAATGGTACACAGCTTTTATCTCCCCGAAAGCCAGTTCTCTCCATGTCAGTTACTATGTACATCGGACTGACAGAACCAGAAACAGGTCATAATACTTGTTATAACGAACAATGTCCAATCTGAACATTTTCCCTCTTCTCCTCTTACCATAGAGATAGAATGTGTGTTTTCATAAATATACCATGATTTTTATATATATATATATAGTTAAGTCCTCGAGAATGAAAATCGCTCACCCAGAAGACCAGAGGCACACTGACATGGTCAGAGGTCCCCTGGGATTATTAATTTCAGTTCTGGACTGGGAAGGGGGTCCCTGGTGAGATAAAATTTCCGGAGTGGGTGAGGGGAGGTGCTCAGCCTGGTTGAGGCCCCCCTTTAGCGGAGGCACTGAACTGTCCTTGCTGAAGATGCTAAAAGCACCCACCCCCCCAGTACTCACCCCTCCCACGGCTTGGGGTCCTCTCCCAGGTCACCGGTGTCCCACTGATGGTCCTCCTCCTCTCCGATTTAACTGCGTTCGCCCTCTGCAAGGCAAAGTTATTTTCAGCGTTTAGTTATGACACGGCCTTTCCACACGGCCACATTGGGAACCTCGGTGTGGGGGGCGATGCGCGTGCTCAATGGGGGGGGGGGGGGGGCTACGTATTTGTGCGTGTCACCCCATCCTTGTACTACAAGATCACCACCTGCCAATTATTCAGAGACAAACTGCGATTCAAGCAACCTACTCATGAATAGTAGTGGTAGAGGAGGCGGAAAGAGTCTGATGACTATAGAAATGACAGAAAAAGTACTAGGTGTTACTTTGTGGATTCTTTCTAATCCTAGTGCCTGGGACATCTCATGGTGTGGATCTGATGAGAATATGTCTTGCTGTTCTTTGTATCTTGCTGGACATCACCAAGAGCTCCTCACCTGGACCGCGCTGTCCTTGCTGGCCGGTGTGGCAGTAAGACTCTGTGGTCCATGTCCCTTTGGTGACGGAGTGCAGTTGATTGAATGTGTCCTCTTCAGACCTGGGCTGCTGCCGAAATCCTTCCCGAGGGCAGCCTTGGACTCGAACAGGGCCCTCAGTGCACTGGTTCCAGTCAGGTCTCTCAGATGAAGGTGCTCCATAGACCGGCTTCGGGACAAACCGGAGTACCATCCGTTGGTAGGAGAATCCCAATCCTGTTGTCTAGCCTGGAAACTATGCAGCGTAGCCTCCATCTGGCTTTGGAAGGTCTCCTCTCTATGAGTAGCTGCAAGTAGCTGAGAAAACTGCAGGAAATGGAAGCACAGATGGTATAGATGAGCATTGATGATATAGAAAGCATAGATGGTATAGATGAGTATCGATGATATAGATAAGCATAGATGGTATAGATGAGCATTGATGATATAGATAAGCATAGATGGTATAGATGAGCATTGATTGTATAGATGAGCATTGATGATATAGATAAGCATAGATGGTATAGATGAATATCGATCATATAGATAAGTATCGATGGTATAGAAAGCATAGATGGTATAGATGAGTATTGATGATATAGAAAGCATAGATGGTATAAATGAGTATCGATGATATAGATAAGCATAGATGGTATAGATGAATATCGATCATATAAATAAGCATAGATGGTATAGATGAATATCGATCATATAAATAAGCATCGATGGTATAGATGAGCATCAATGATATAGATAAGCATAGGTTGTGTAGAAAGCATAGATGGTATAGATAAGAATAGATGAGATAGATGAGCATCGATGATATAGATGAGCATAGATGGTATAGATAAGAATAGATTATATAGATGAGCATCAATGATATAGATATGCATAGATGGTATAGATGAGCATTGATGACATAGAAAGCATAGATGGTATAGATGGGTATCGATGATATAGAAAGCATAGATGGTATAAATGAGCATAGATGGTATAGATAAGAATAGATTATTCAGATGAGCATAGATGATATAGATATGCATAGATGGTGTAGAAAGCATAGATTGTATCGATAAGCATAGATGGTCCTGGTGTAACTGGAAACTTCACATTAACTAGACCTTAATTACTACACGTAATGCTTTTATAATGCATTCATAGAACATTCAGTGCACCTTCATCTATTAATGCATATTAAAGCTGTACAGGAATCTAAGGATGCTAAGGTATACTTACATGCTGCTCATGAATGTTTTATGAATGCATTATGAAAGTGCACTGAATGTTCTATGGATGCATAATGAATGCATCATGCAGGCACAGTAATGCAAAGTGATATTGAATTTTATGGGTTTTAGATTACCAGCTCATAAATTTTGTGGGTTAGCTACCATTTGAACTTTCTTGTAGCAAAAGAAGAGGAAACAAATCCAAAATATAGCCATATAAGATTTAAATCCTCTAATATTAGTCGTTATTTGCGTGCAAAATCATCACACAAAGTTTATTCAGTTAGAGTGACACCTTTAGCTTGTCCTCCGAAGTTGTGTTTCTTATGTCAGCAGAGCTCTGATACCTATAAAACAAATTTGATGAAAGATATACAGATGAATAAAAGTTAAACTTTACAGTTTAAACTGATAAGCATCAACTAGCCTAAAAATCCTGTAATGTGAGTTTTGTGTTTAGTATTAATTCTTATACAGAATAAATTCTTTGTGCATTTTAGTGCCGTGAGAATGATCTTGACATCAGCCCGGGTAAGATGTCCTTGCTCTCCTCACTTACTTTTTTACTAGTTGGGAGACGGACTTCCTTCTCACTCTGAGGTCCGTGTCCAGCCATGACCTGCTGAGGCCTGTGGAGAGCTCCTTCATGGACTGAGACCTCCTCAATGTGCTGACTGTGTTCATGCTTAGCACCGGGAGACCCACTTTCAGGTTCCTCAAGTCCTGATCTGTTCTGAAACCTGGGGGGGGTGGTGGGCATTGTTGTGGTTAACCATCATGCTGCCTAACTGCATGCGATGGTAATTACAATTACAATTACAATTACAATTGAAATTATTTAATCTCTTTAGCTAATATTAATGCTATACTCGTCCCTTATTATTTTTGCATAATAATTGACTTATAAGTTAATTATCAGGTCAGTTTACTTCCTATCTTCAGTGTGATGGACAGTGTGGAGGGGTTTGAGAATGCGAAATGCCAGTGGGAATGATCTGTTGTTTGAGCAGATGTAAGTAAAAGCAGTTAATGCTACAGGATTATGGAGAGGAATACTCCTCTCCTGTTTACCATGGGTCAAAGAGTAGTTAGCTAGTGGTTAACTAGACATATGATTGCATGAATAGTGAATCTGCCTCACGTGACTTAGTTAATATATATCCCTCAAAAACAATCTAAAGCCAAAATACTTCACAATAATTCAGAATTTGTTGAGTGCTTTTTAACCAAAATGAGATTGCTATAAGATTAGTGGGACAATGGATCAGATACATTGAGTATTGACTATACCTCCCTGTAACATTCTTATTAATTTTCTCTTTACTTTAACTATACTTTTAATTTTCTCTTTGGTTTTTACTTTACTTAACTTTACTTTAAAGGTGTTAAGTAGAGCATAATATTTAAGGTACAACGTGATCATATTGATATTGACAGGTTACACGACATTAATTCGCGCAGTTCTGCCATCAGTCGCAGACAGTGATGATGCTAACCCTTTTTCTGCCTTTGGACACATTTCAGGCAAGTAAACAAACCTTGGCTTGGTCACTGACGAGACGCACGGCCCTAAAACTCCAGAGAGGGGCACCTTGACCTCCGTCGAGCTGCAGCTGGGTGCTTCGCATGCGAGGATGGAGAGAACGAGCCGAGCCTTGGGGTCAGAAGCACCTTGGTCGAGCCGCCTGCCGACTGTTTGCTTCTTCAGCTGGTGTCTGACGGCTTCCCTGCAGGACCTGAGCTCAGCGTCTCTCCTACAGAGAGCAAAGTCCTCTCCTTTGTCCGTCCCTCCTCTGTGTGTCAGGAAGCCGTCAACGGTTAACTGCGCTTTTCATTAGCGTGTTGCTAACGCTAAGGGGACTTTAGGTAGACATTGTCTTATGGTACTTATAGACTTATACTTAAGTGATGCTGACCTTCAGGGTGCTCACATAAACAGATGGCCACCATTGTCATGCATTCGCAGGGTGTCTAAGATGAAAAGAAATAATTCATTCGTACAGCTCAGCACTAAAGCCCGCACAGACAAAGGGCTGCTGGCCTGTTATTTTCCTGATTCTGCTGACCCCGGACAGCGCTCCCATGGGGGGCGGGGGGGGGGCGGGGGTTGCAGGTGACCCCGCCAGCTGCCTCAGGCCCACGCAGAGCGTACCGGCCCGAGTGCCACGCGTTGCATGTTAATGACATCATTCCACCACAACCCTGCTGTCCAACATCTGCGGGGGGGTCACGGTTCCCAGCGCCAGATGCGACTTGCTGCGTTAACCCCTTGACGGATAACGGGGAGATATTTACAGTGTGACTGACAAGGTTTCCAAAAGTGTAATAAAATATCCCACAGCCGACTTTCCTCTGTAACATGAAAAACATAAATTTCACCCTCTGTAAATGTTCTGGTCTTCCTCACCTCAGCAACATTGACCCAATAAGTACCATCAATCCGCAACGGGAGGACATCAGCCGGAGGATTCTGTAGCCTCTTTAAGTTCCCCTGCTTTGCTTGGAGTGCCTTCATTAGCAATGTCAGGGCGTTGAACGCTTGTGCTGGCTGTCCGTGCCCAGCGATACACCGATATATCGTGCAGCAGTTGGCCAGTTTATTATTTTTTTGCCCTGCATTCGCAGCCAAGTCTGCAACTAATGCGACAGGAATGCTAAGCGGAGGAGCTGATGGCTTGCCGCTCTGGGGTTGGGCCCCATACCGCTCAGTGTTTAGCGTTTTGGCCGGAGGAGATTACCTCACGTTTGAGCATGCAGCTGCTTAACAAATGTCTTTATTTGTAAATGGGCCGTAATGTTTATGTATTACAGCACAGCTGTGCAAGTTTGAAATATTGAGTCTAAGGTAATTCGAGCTTCTAGGACCTGTTAAACGGCAGTGAAGTTTCCCTTTACGGAGCGGTTAATGGTTGTCGTACTTCGTTAATGATGAGAGAATATGATGCCTTTTACAGTCCCTCTGGGAATCATTACATGTTTCCCTCGGTTTTTACCGTTTTTACAGCAGAATGTACAGCGCATTCACCTCTCTGAAAGTCTCTGGATGCTATAAAATGCTCCCAGCTTATGACTCAGATGATCAGACATTTGATCAGATCAGCTCAGGCTAAATACATACATTGTTTAGCTTTGATTTTATTTGAAAACCTACCTTAAATCATTTTCATAAATTTCTTTATTATTTTACACATGTATTTGGCATCTTTTTCCAGCTGTGTGTGGTATAAATACCTTTGAAAACAGTACATATTTACCCTTTGGAACTGTAGACTATATTACAATTATGGCCCTTTAATGATGAGTTCCAGGTCGCGGTTTTGTCGATGGTGAAATCGTGGTCAGCGCAGTATATTTTCTTTCTGCCCTCGTCTGGCGGGTTCAGGAACATGTTGTGTAGGAGTGTAGTCCAAAGTCACATGGGTTAAATGCAGAGGCCACATTTCATTGTTCTGCTCCACCTCTGTTTGCTCTACCCAGGAGATTCCTTGAAGTATACCAAGCTTATCCTGGTGCTGAGCTTGTTCCTCCTCATCCCTCTCTCCCCACCTCCTTGCAGAGCAGGGGTGTCAGTCCTAGTAGAGAACATAATGCTTAACCTGCTCATGGCTACCATAGATGACTGGTGACATCATCACTTATCTGAAGGTGCAGAGAAACGTACATCTGCTGGACAGAGCGATTCGCTCCTCATGAAGGCAACCATCCCACAGTATGTTTGTTTTGTTTCAGACTTCTTCCTTTGCATACCGTTCCCCTGCCGGGGGGCCACACATCTTCCGTCTGTTTATCCTGGTCAGGGTTGTTGGCAGCCTGGAGCCTGTGCCAATCAACAAAGGGCACAGGGTTGGAGGACACCCTGCATGGGACACCAGTCCATCACAGGGCACAGGGTTGGAGGACACCCTGGATGGGACACCAGACCATCACAGGGCACAGGGTAGGGGGGCACCCTGCATGGAACACCAAACCACCACAGGGCACAGGGTTGGGGGACACCCTGCATGGAACACCAAACCGTCACAGGGCACAGGGTAGGGGGGCACCCTGAATGGATGCCAGTCTATGACAGAGCACATCAGAGTCATTTATATTTAATAAACAACCTTGCTGCATGTTGAGCTGAGGACTCAGTGACTCGATAGCTCAACCGGCCAGGCTGTCCTGCATGGGGAAAAGAAGGGATGGCAGTACTAGCAGGACAATTAACCAGCCTCCGCCCTCCGCATTGTCTCCGTGACAGAAACGATCATATCTGTCAATAAGAGATGAGAGGGACTGCATTATTCATAGCTTCAGGTCGTCCCTTCAAAGGGGCGAGGAACAAAAGCTCCGCAAAGCAGATGTTAGTGACAGGACGGTGCCAGTTTTAGCTCTGAGTTAGCAGCGCACCCCGAGAAGCACTCATGACTCAGTGCCGAAACGGTCCCCTGTGCTCGCAGGCCCTAATCCCACACGCAAACAGGAGTCAGGGATATGCTCCCTCTGCTTGTGTTAATGATGTCCTCAGCACGCACTCTCTGCGTCTATAATGTCCACCGAGTGCACCGTCGCTTTCCGGCCACAAGTTGGTGCAGTTAATGCTTCTTATCCGGATTTTGAGCTCTAACTTTGGACCGGCCCAACTAATTCTAGTGAAAACATTTTGATCTCCATTCATCGTGCCATAAATATTCTGATGGTTTCGTCATAACTTCTGAGTCTTCGGGGGTCCCAAATGTGCTCTTAAATGAAATCAAAGCAGTCATCTTTACTTGTTATCAGTACCGTCTCTGAGATATTAGCTTGTTAGTTTACATTTGGGATCACTCAGAAAGCCTCGACATTATCCAGTCTCATTATTAATAATTTTGTAATGTCTTAAAATGAAGAGGCTTTCCAGCAAAGTCAGCAGGCCAGGAGAGGGCACAATGTGGCCACTGACAGCTGACATTTTTCATCATGCCTGCGAGGCTTGACAGGTCTATCAGATCCAGTATGATTCGGAGTCCCTATCTGAGGCGGGTAATTCAGGTCCAAAGAGTAAAAATCCAGACCAGGATTTTGTTTCAACCAACCAGTTGAGCGTTAAGAGTTCATCACAGAGTGCTCAACTAGTTGGTTGAAACAAAATCCTGGTCTGGATTTTTACTCTTTGTACCTGGATTACCCACCTCTGGTCCCTGGATGGATGGATGGATAGATAGATAGATAGATAGATAACATTTGTCTCATGTCACCTGTAAATGCAAGCTTATTATAACTTCTACAAATTAACATTAATTCTTGTCAGCTTTGCTGCACAATGACTGTTGGCACAGAGTGCGTTATATAATTATACTGTAATTGTTTTAATTATGAAATAGCTCAAAGTGGTAAAATACTCAAAGTCAAATGAACATATTTTTTAATCCACTGGGCTGTCAGCTGCTGCCCCTGGGTTGTTTCCAGAACATTCTCCCCCATAAAACAGAAGACTTTCCTGTCATGGGAGTAGTTACCTTCCTTGTGTACAGACAATGGCCTCAGTATTCTTTCAAGCTGCAGAAATCCTGGAAAGGGCCCAGCTGACGCTAACACAGAAGATGCGTTTGTGGCGCTAATTCCGCACAAATTTACAGTACCTCATCCATATTTCTTTCCACTTTCCATAAACCCCCCCCCCCCCACCGCACATGGAACTGCAGCTGAGGTTCAAACGATGGAATGGGTGGGGTAGGGGGGGGGGGTAGTTTGGGGAGCAGAGCTTTTAAAAACATTTCAGCCCCTCCCCAAACATGCAAGCCCTCTCCGAGTTTCCATGGCAGCCAGTAGATCAAAGGCTATGGCCCGTGAGAAGCCACCACCCGTAGAATTCTCTGGTGTTCCTGCTCCCTTCCGTGACTCCGGCGGGAGGAATGCGCTGGAGAATTCGGGAGGGGGGCTGCCTGGCTCTTCTGCCTGCTTTGAGATGATGAATCGGGCAGCTGGATCCACACGGGTGTGTCCTCGCCCCTCTGACCTCACCCTACATGCCCTGCAGATCACCAGCTGACCCAAATAAGCATATCTGGGTACCTTTGGCTATCCTACAGCTCGGTGTGTGGGACGATGTCAGATCTCGGATACTTCCTAAAGAAAATCAGGTCAACAGACGCAGCGGTGAACCTCCACACTAAACACAAGTCCCATAGAGAGTGAGAAGGAAGCTCAAAGCTGTTCCAGAAGGTTTTGTCATCAGTGAAGGAGGTACTATTCTCATAACTCTCTTATTTACTAAATTGTTCTCTTGTTACTTACCTTGTCAGTCAGATTTTTGAGCGGGGACCAATGCAGAAAGGTTTAATATGACATGTCCGGTTCACCTAAGAGATATAATTCCATTTAGTCCTTCACTGAGGCCCACCTTCTACACTTTAAACATATGTTATTTTTTGCTTAAGCTATTCTGATTTGCTTCTGTTTCCTGAATACAATTACCTTGTGGGTGGAAGTTTTTAAAAATGAAAGACAATGTCAGCATGTTGCCTCAGTAGGGAGCACAGCTGTCCCGACCCTAGACGTGGAGATTTTATTCCCACCCCCCTCTGGGTGTGTGCGTGTGTGTGTGTTCATGTGTGTGTTCTTTATGGGGAGTTTCCATTTATTCCTATAGGAATATCCCTAATTCCAAGTATGACATCCTTAACCCCTACGCAGCCCTAACATTAACCGGAAGAGGCCAACCACAATCCAAAGCTTTTGGCAATTTTAGTTTTTTGGCTGCAGTCACAGATTTTTGTAAACTTCGGGTTATCTTTGTGGGTACCGAAAAAATGTCCCCACAAGGTAAAAAGTAGCAGATTTGCGTCACATTGTGGGGACATTGGGTCCCCACAGTGTAATAAATACAAATCCACCCACACTGTGTGTGTGTGTGTGCGTGTGTACGTGGGTTTGCATTGATCACATTTGAGGACCAAAATGTCCCCAAAGTGTGGTAAAACCTGAAATGTCCCTACTTTTGGGGACATCTTTTCAGGTCCCCATTTGGATAACCTCAATTTTATAAAAATCAGTGAATGCGATCAAAAACCAAAAAATGCCAAAAGTCTTGTATTTGGGTTGGTTACTTATGGTTGAGGTTAGGGCTGGGTTGGGGTTAAGGGATGCCATGGTGTGATTCACCATCTCATAAGTCCCCGTTCTCTGCTAATGGGATCCCTGCGACGGGCTGGGATTCGAACAGGACGTTCCCTGCCCTGTGCTTCCCGGGATAGGCTCCCGGCCCAGGAAAACACTCATAAGTTAATAAGCAAAAGACGAATGAAGTAAAAGAGACATAAAAAGCTGGGAGGAGTTATCACTTTATAGGCTGTTAGAAATTTTAGGGCTGTTAGGAAAACAGAGCCCTCATCCACCCCCCCGCCCCCCCACACACACTACATTACGCCAAAATGCTCTAATGGCATTCCTGGTGTTTCCTGGTGGCCTGACTTTTTGTGACCTTAGCATTGCTCAGGTTTGATGCATAGAAAGGCCCAGATAATTTATGGGATGGATTCAGGGTGGGTGTGCATTCAGGTCTAATGTAAGATACTTTACACTTTATTGAATATAATAAGGCCTCAGTCTAAACTTCTCCCCAAGCTGTAGTGCTGAAAATGAACTGTGAAAAATCCATGGCAGGAAGCAGGAGGGTGTAATGATGGCCCACGGCCAACAGAGGGCCCAATGCCCACAGACAACAGCGTCTCCCCAACTCACACAATGCCGGCTTTTAGCTCCTCCAATCCAGGCGAGGATCTCAAGACAACAAGAGAGATGTTTGTTTATCTGCGGGGCAAACGTCAGCTTGTTCCAGTGGTGACCTGCTATGGGAGTAAGGGGCGATTTTTTTGGGGGGGGAGGGGGCATGTTTAGGATGGCCCATGTTTATTCTCATTCCATATTCCCTGAGTGAGGACTTCTGAATTTGCATTAAGCAGATTTATTTAACTGAAAAGTTAAATAAATCTGTTGTTTCTTGCTGTTTTCTTTATGCAGTACCAGACATGGGTACAGAACAAAGATGAAGCCCAGAGCCCAGAAGGCTGACACCAACTGACACCTCCCCCCCCCCCACTAAAACCTCTCGTGGTGACCCAAAAATGGAAGAGCCGGGTAGATCTGTCCCTGTGCTGAGGTCTACGCTCTCACCTGCACATGTATGTCTGTGTGTTTCATGGAGAGGCCCGTCCCTATATAAAAGACGAACAAAGGTATCTTTGAGTTTCTTAAGTATCCTAAATGTACAGGGCCTGTTAAATTATTGCACAAATAGTGACCCTGCTGCGTGGCACACACAGTGCATGACGAGGCTCTTGGTCACCTGTCATTGGCCACGTCCTAGTGCATCAGGCAGATACCGGTCTCCTATTGGCCATCTGAATCTCCTTCCCAGTCTATAAGATTCAGCGTGACGGCATGTCATGGGGTACCACTCCTAATAAGTGCAGACAGACCATTTGAATGCGGATCGTCCGTTGAGTGGCAGAACGAGGTCACGCGTGTTCTGTTTTGGTTACACACATGGCCCCTCTAGCCGGCGGATTAACCAATCGGCTGCGAGGATCTGCTGTTGGGGGCGTGGCCCTGGGTGAGGTGGCTGATAGTGCAGAGGCCTGGGAGTGTGAGTACTGAGTGGATAACGAGGGGCTCGTGTTACCGGCCCCTCCCTACCGGCTGGGTGAGGGGGAGGGGCCATGGCTGCTGGGACAGATGGGAAGGATCTGTATAGATACATGTGATGAGGCAGGGATGTGGCCAGCTGAGGGCCATACATACAGGGCCAGGTAATTGAACTGCCACTGACTCTGAGTCCCAGGAAATTCTGAGCATCCATCAGCTGCACTTTTATAACCTGCAGCTGGAAACAAACCCCACAGCTATTCAGTTATAAATAAAGTAACTCACTGTGCCTCCTTAGTGTTTCCTGGAACGGTTTGGAAACAGGCTCATTCATTTTTCTGTGACATTTTGGGCCAAAGCCTGTGCTGCCTGGGACAGGCTCCAGGCCCTCCTACAACCCTGACCAAGATAAGCAGTTAGAAGATGGGTGGGTCGGTGGATTTTGGTCCAAACTCAAAATGACTTGCTGGACAGGTAATGTTGACTACTTGGGTACCTTTGCCACAATTCAGGCTTTCATTGGTACACGTAGGTTGGGCGTGGTTTGGAGCTCAGCAGGTTAGGATGCCGAACCTGTCATCGGAAGGTTGTCTGTTCAAATCCCAGACTCAATCAATTTCAACAATGGGCCCCCGACACCCAATTACTCCAGGAATTGTCTAACCCTGTTTTCCCTCAAAAAATGTATGTCACTTTTGGTTAAATTCTTCTTCCAAATAAATAAAAAGCACCAGAAATGCTCAGTGTGTACTATCTTGCACTCACTGTGTTATTTTCTTCATAGAGGTCTGTTATTAATACCCTTTACAAGGCAACAAAATTCCTCCCCGAGCAGCACACGGAGCTGCCTTTTTAGAGTAGCGAGAAGAGAACGATCCTTCCTCTCAGCAAAACCGCTCTCAAATTACAGGTGCGGTTTTCGCCCGTGGCGACGCGGCTCCAGGGCGAGATGTGAAATAGGAGGACGTCCTGCAGAACGTGAGGCAGGAGCGTCTGGCCTGTCACTTTAAGAACTCCACGGAACTCTGCCCTTCCATTGCCGAGGGCGACAGAGAAAATACCTGCAGGTTCGTGTGCATGTGCACGTATGTGTATCCGCTGTGCGGATGACCTCTCATGTCAGTCCGTCCTCGACTGCAGCCCCTCCCCCAAGCTGCTAACCCTACCATACCTGTCCTGTTGTCTCTGATTATCTTGCCTGAGGTGAATCCCAGTGCCTTCTAAACACCCCCCGGCCCCCTAGGTCGATCATGGCCAGCTGCATATGCCTGTTTGCCGTGCCCACATATCTCTATTCGTTCACGTTAAAGTGCATATGAAACCAAAGCGTTCATACCATGCCATGCCTGTAGGTGGCAGTATTCCGATAGGGATCACCTCCAAAAATCTCACATCCATGCAATGCAGGGCTGTAATATCGCAACGTCCTCGATCCGTCATGGTGCATTCAGATAGGGTGCTTTTAATGGATCTATATCCATCATTTTCTCGGTAAGGCTTGACTCACTGACTCAACTGAGTCATTTAGTACTAATGAAACATCACGGGTGATGTGATTCTTAGACACACCTGGCAGAAGCTTCGCCTTGATTGCAGGATCATGCCTGTCGGAAGTGGCCTGATGTCATACTAAAATAAAAAGCAATTAGATTCATCAGCCCATGTAATGTTACACTCCTTACTTACTTAGAGTACACTTAGGATCAATATCCCAAAAACTGGGGGATTTTAATTTCCTGATGGTGTAAGTGAAAGGCACAAAGCAACATCAGCAGAACATGATGTCGTTCAACGGGGGGCGGGAACTCGCACGATATTGCGAGAACATGCAAACTCCCCACGCAGGTTTGGGGCCCCACTGAGCCCCCCGCACTACCCAGTAACCGAGTAGCGCTGATGATTTAAAACCACAGATGATCAGTGCGCTCATGTGTATCTCAACCCACAATGCACCTGAAAGTGGCTCTTTCCTCATTTGCAAACTGCAGAGGTGTCAATTTCAGGTCCAGAAAGTAAACATCCAGACCAGGATTTTGTTTCAACCAATCAGTTGAGCATAGAG
>JAODKN010000079.1:14267563-14277571 GCA_026774425.1 Petrocephalus zakoni
CCCACCAGCGGAGCCAACCCACCAACAGGTGGTGATCAGTTGACAGCTCCGCCCCTCTCTTCACCCGAGTGTCCAATTCATGCGGCCATAAGTCCGACGACACGACCACAAAGTCAATCATTGAACTGCAACCTAAGGTGTCCTGGTGCCAAGTGCACATATGGGCACCCTTATGTTTGAACATGGTGTTCATTATGGACAATCCATGACGAGCACAGAAGACCAAAAACAAAACATCGCTCAGGTTCAGATCAGCCCACTGCCATTCACAAAAATAGTGATGACTGTTAACTTCAGGAAAGTCCAGCATGGGAACTGCAAAGTCCAAGACTGCAAGCCCCTGCAGCAGTGCATACAGCAGGAATAATCATTGGGATCAGTCTCCACTACATCAAGGCCATTTTCCATAAACACTGCACCTGCAAAGTCACTACTATAGTGGATATAAAAATGTACACACCCCTGTTAAAATGCTAGGCTTTACGATGTAAAAAGATGAGACCACGATAAACCATTTCAAAACTTTTCCCACTTGTAATGTGACACTGACTTAATATTTGCCCACTCTTCCTTGCAAAAGCGTTCCAAATCAATCAGACTGCGAGGGCATCTACTGTGCACAGCCCTCTTCAGGTCACCTCACAGATTTTCAATTAGATTTAGGTCTGGGCTCTGACTGGGCCTTTCCAAAACTTTAATTTTCTTCTTCCCTGAAGCCATTCTTTTGTTGATTTGGATGCATGCTTGGGGTCATTGTCTTACTGAAAGGTGAAAGTCCTCTTCATCTTCAGCAATCTAGCAGATACCTAAAGGTTTTGGGCCAAAATTGACTGATATTTGGAACTGTTCATAATTCCTTCCACCTTCAGTTCCAGCTGACAAAAAAAAACAAACACGAAGCATGATGCAGCCACCACTATGCTTCACCGTGGGTATGGTGTTCTTTACGTCTTAATGAATGTCTTCATTGTGTTCCATGGTATATCAAATGCCATGGAAAATGGTGTACCCTTTCCCTGACTGATTCCTTTCAACAATGAGATCCCATTGATGCTTTGTAAGCTTTCAGTGGACCATGGCTTTTGCTGTAGGATGCAACTGAATAAATGCCAGGGAAATCCTTCTAGGACAGCTGAATTTTATTTGGGGTTAATCAGAGTCACTTTAATTGATGGCAGTTGTGTACCCAAAAAGACTGAATGCTGTGATTAGGATTAGACTATGGGTGGGCACACTTATACAACCAGCTTTTTTATAAATTTTTTTTTTCACCCTAACAGATTGGTTTGTAATTTAATTGAATTGTACAGGATATAGTTCACATTCAAGGTGGGAAAAATTTTGAAATAATTAAAAAAACATGGCATTTTAACAGGTGTGTGTGCACTTTTTATAACCACTGTAACACCGGGTGGAATATCTAATTTTTTGTGGTATATCAGTATATTTTGTAACAATATATTGGATGAGACAATACTGTTCATATTGTTATAAGTTTATACTAGATTAAAATTAGGCCATGAGTGTTCATTTTAAATTGAAAATGCAGTATTTCTTTGATTGCATTAACGCAATGGCATTTTGATACCCAAACTGGGGCGTATTAAGATTTTAAAGAAACCTTCCTAGTATTCCTTCCTGATTACCTTCAGTGGTGACATGGCATAGAATCCCAGAATTCTCAGCTAAAATCAGCATGTTCCGTTAGTATCTCAGGGGGAAGCTGACAGAGAGAAAGATGGCTCTACATTGTTTCTTGGATCATTTCAGTATAAAAAACTGACAGACTCAAAGGATAAAAAAGACAATTTGCGCTTTTTATTTAATTATATTGAAGGCTAATACCTTAAATTGAGGACCTTTCCAGTTAAGTGCACTTTACTAAATAGTTGTTATTGAACGTGGAAGGAAACCTAGAATTTGCATTTAATTTTGAATACACTCCGCTTAATTGTAAATTAAATTTTAATCTCACCCGTGACTTTGACAGAAAATACCAAGATATGTATCATGTATCATGATTCTTCTCAAAAATACTGAGATATGGTTTTTGGTCCATATCGCCCAGCCCTAACTACTAGCATTCAGAAAGATCCACCCCACCCTCCCCACGAATGGAATGGTGACTATTTGTCCTGCTCCCGTCTTGCAGAAGGTATAGGAGCATCGGAGCCAGTCCTGCCAGGTTCAGCAACAGCTTCTTCTCAGGACATGTAATACCCTGCTGCCCATTTTACCTCCTACCTATTCCTGTAAAATACTCCCCCCTTCCCCCACCGACACTGGTCAGTTTTTTTCACTGTTTACATACACATTGCACTATAATATAAACCCTTGTCCAGGCAACCTGTCTTGCACGTCAAGTAGTATGAAAACCATCTCTGCCACCTACAGTTTGCAGTTTCCATTGTGATCCTGGGGGAATGTGATTTAGTGCTGCTGTATACCTGTATACCGTATGTATGTCATGACAATAAAGCGCACAATGTGAAGTGGCGTGGAATACATTTTGTACTATGAAGACAACCAGATATAAAATACAGATAGGGAAAACATTAGGATGCAAACTGATTTATGTCCTGCCTGACCCTTCTGTTTATTCGTGGGTGTGGCCCGAATGAGCCATGGCTGCTAATCACTCACCTCTAGTTCCAGTCCTTCTATGATTCATACCAGCTGCCTCTCGTTTGACCCCTTGGTAGCCCTGTGTGTGTGTGTGTGTGTGTGTGTATATATATATATATATATATACACACACACCCTAACGTGACTCTGATTAGCCACACCTGTTACCCCTCGTCAGTCTTTATATTTTAGTACCTGTTTTATCTCGTCAGCCCCAGTCCAGTCATCGACGTCGCTCCTCCTGTCTGCCGATGTGCTTCCCCGTACTCGCCTTCTCGTTTTCATCCCTCGCAGTCTGATTTGTTTCCCTGCTCCCGTTCAGTTCAATAAACCCCCTTTTGCTTGCCAAACGCCTGGCCTCGAGCACTTCGTCTCACACACCGTGACAGTTATAATGATATATGGTTATATTGAGTTATATTGATTA
Source organism: Petrocephalus zakoni (assembly GCA_026774425.1). NCBI lineage: Eukaryota > Metazoa > Chordata > Actinopteri > Osteoglossiformes > Mormyridae > Petrocephalus > Petrocephalus zakoni. Next base: position 14,270,616 of record JAODKN010000079.1, read on the forward strand.
ATACCTGTGCTTAATTTTGCAAACAAAATGGGTGTGAAAAATCTTACAGTTTATGCTGTATCTACATGTCCGATAACAGATTTTATTCTTATTTTACACGTTTGGTGTCAGTAAATACAGAGACTCATATTTCCCCCAGTGGCAATTAATTAAAAAATATGCATATCTGTAATTTATCGTCTACATTAGCACAGTTTTACAATCTAGTCTTTCGACTGGCAGTCATTCCATTGATCTAAATAATCCTTGCTGGTTTAGACGCAAAGAACAATAACATGAGAAGATGCTGTAGGTAAATCCAGGGAAGAAAGTGCGTGCGGATTACATTTATGTTTGCTTAATAGCCTGTATACGCACGACTCTATTTTATTGCTGGTGCTTCATACAAATTAATTCACATTAAGATTGCATTGCGAACTAATGGGCAATTTTAGTTGTCTCAAGGTTTAATATCATTCCTGTATGTTTACCTTCTCTCGGTGCTGCGGGGTCCCACGCCGACCACATCTGCACGAAGAAGAAGGGTGCCCAGCACACTATGTACGCCACGACGATCACAAAAGTCATCTTAACCGTCTTTATCTTTGCTTTGGAAATCAACTTTACGCTGCTCACCCGAGAAAGCTCAGCGCCCTTTGACGCTGTAGGTGTGAGAGTTATACAATGATCTTTCCTTTTAAGTTTCAAGTTCTGCCATATCCGAAAGCTAATTAGTCCATAACAGATGCTCAGTATGGTAACAGGCATGATATAGATGGTGATACTAATCCACGTTACATATGCTTTAGCGCCCCAGGGCTGAACAAATTCTCCCCAACAATCATAAACTCCGTCGTCCACTTCCTTCAGGGAAAAGATGTACATTTGAGGAGTACTGAGTAAAAGGCTAAGAGTCCAAGAGACAATCACATAAAAGCGGTCCTTTCTCCTGCGCAAGGAGTGCAATGGCTGACATATCGCCAAGCATCTATCTATGGACATCAGGACGAGCATATAAGTTGAAGCAAACATCCCTACAACCTGCAGATATTTAACTAGTCTGCATAAGAAATCGGGTCCATAGAATCGAAAGGTGATGTCCCAGATGAGTTGTGGCAGGACTTGGAAGACTGCCACAACAAGATCGGCGATACTAAGGTGCTTCATGAAATAATACATCCGAGACTGGCCGTGCTTGGTGGTATGGATCGCCAGCAGGACACACAGGTTGCCGGCGAGGGCGAGGAACAGGACCAGTACGAGTACGGCCACCTCCACTTTGGCTACTTCTTCGTTACGCTTCAGGGCGTTCCCCGTCTGGTTGCCCCCGTCCGTGTCGTTGGTGAAACTTCCATTCTTCCAGGACTCATTTACTGGCCAAAAATCGCGATCTCTGTAAGTACTCTCCATCACGGTAAGTCACTGCCTTTAATTTCTGCTCTTTCGACTCTGGACCGATATGATCTTTGATAGAGCTGTCTATGCACATTAATTGTATTTTGCATCGATCTACAGCTATAGTAGTTTCCCTTCAAAGTCTTCTTTTAATTTGATGTGTCAAGCTGAGACGCGAGACTGCAACGGAGGGTGGGTTGTTTCACCCGGTCCAATTCCTCACCGAGTTGAACTGAGAGAGAGAGAGAGAGAGAGAGAGAGAGACCGCGTATAAATGTATAAATATATACATACACACACGCGCGCGCGCACACAAATCAAACAATATCACAATGATGACAATAACGATAAACACTTCTTTAGTTAATATATGCAAAGCCAACAATTTCCAAAACTGATTTATGAACTCACATTATTTTTTTCCCATCAGTTTCTAAAAGGTGTGACGTATAGCAACCCCCCTTTCATCGACACAAGTACTGCGCGTTCGATCCATCCTCCCCAAGACCAGTCTCTGCAAACAGGGATGAGGATTACGCGGTCGTTACGCCTTACGTGCACTAGGTGGACCTGTGTTCCACAGCAAGTCTCCTGAAACAACGACTGCAACAGGCCGAAGTTAGACGCCTTCTCCATTCAGCTTTTCATTTCGGTCGAGAAGCATGGCTCGATCCCCGAAAAACATGAAACCAATAGAAGTTCATGTCCCCTGAAATTCCTGGCTCATCAGTTTATTATCCACTAAGCAGAGTCAAATATTTCAACTCTATATATAATGAATAAGCTTAATTTCAAAGCATATTGGTGATGGAAGAATAAGGGAAATTGTAGATATGTGGCTGAAATAATGCCTTTTTACTAGACAGTCCTTGCATTCAGAATGTGATACGTCTTCATATTTATAAATATTATTTTGTTCCTGTTTTTTATATTGGATATTTCAAACACAATCCGGGAAGCAGGTGAAAAAACATTTGCACTGCCGTCAATTTCACTGACAAACTGGTATCCCACTGTAACAAAATTTGCATGGTAGGTCATTATTTTGAGGAAAATTGCACACTCTTTTGTAAAAACGAGGAGTTCACCTTTATTAATAGTGCACTGCCAGAAACAATTAACTACCAGCAGCACAGACAGGTGAGTCGACAATTCAAGCAGTAGTCAACTCAGGGTAAACATATGAACACCATGGTAAAATATTACATTACAGTACTTACATAACAAAAAATATAACACTAAGTATGTACAATAGAAACAAATATACACAGTACAGACTATATTACAACTAATGGTGCAGTGCAAGGCATGCGAATATAAATGTATCCGAGTCTCCTGCAGAGCCATAATATACATGTGGGGGTTAGTGTGTAGCTCATTTAATATGGAGAATCAGTCCTCAATGAAAACTCACCACTGGTCTAAAACTAGCAGTGGCACAGATGTGGAAGCGGACAATTTACAGGACACTCACACATGCAGTTACACACTAAGGAATTCTCTGCCAAACATTACACTGTTATGACATTTACTATCTAGACCAAAATATACATGAGTACACATCTTAATTTATAGTTGCCGATTTACGCATTCATGTGGTGCGGTGCAAAGCATGCCAGTGACAGAGTAATTAGCCCTGATGACTACCCCTGCAGCACCAGAAAACATTAGTAACACAATTTAATAAGAATTATTAGGGCTGGGAAAGTTAATGCATTGACACGTAGCGTTAATTTTACAGTGGTAATGTTATTGTTTATTTGGTCACATTAACTCATATGGTATTTTTAAGCCCAGATGGGAGAAGAGTAAGACCAAAGATTTTTTAATAGAGCCCTATAATACTGCTTTCTTGTTGTAAGCCACACAAGAGCTTAGGTTGTAACGTTGTACGAAATCCCAGAATTCACAGTTAATATTAAGACATTATTGTCTGAAGGGGAAGCTGATGGAGGGGAAATCCTTGTTACCTGGTTAATTTTGTTTCACAAAACTGCCGCACAGCAATAAATAGAGGAAAATAGAATAATTAAACATCGGCAGATGGCTCAGAGGATAAAAATACTATAATTTGCAAAATTTGTTTCTTATTGAAGGTTAATGCTTTAAAATGAGGATCTTCCCAGTTAATAGGTGCACTTTGAATGATTGTCGGACTTCTGTTTTTAGTCAGTTGCCAAATTGGATTTAGATTTACAGCTCTGGAAAAAATGAAGCGACCACTCTTTATATTTTTTTATATCTGCATTTTTAAATCCTGCTTTAATACTGGTTCTGCTGGCAGAAGGCTACGCTGAGCGGCAGGTTGCTTCCAGGTTCAAGACAGCAGTACGCAAGAACAAGGTGAAACAGGAGACACTGGGAATGACCAGAAACCAGCCAGGCAGAGGGGGAAGCGACTTTCTAATGCCAGAGATTCCCGTCAACTAATCCGACGGTTTCTCATGATTCGGCAGATTGGATGACAAGTCAAGTGACCTTAAAAAGGAATGGGAAACATTAAGTGATTTTAGGTATTAGTATGAGTCTCTGGCATCTCTTTTACATTTGAAGTTGAAGCCTGCCATTCCAAATAGGCAAATATTGGCCCAGTTCAACCTGAGCTACTGTTGGTTCCCATATGGTTAAAGTTTTAGGTGTATTAGCATTGTCATATTTTAACCATTTTCCCAAAATACATAACCAAAAATCTGACAGTTCAAATGAGACAAAACAAAATGAAATCTTTCAACATATGTGTTGGTGACCCACAATGTGCAATATTTTGTATGATAAAATGTATATGTTTGATTCATTCCCCCCCCCCATCTCTGTAATTCTTGCCCTGGATTTGAGGAACTACTTAATAGTAAACAGTACTATTAATTACACCACGGATAAAACTGTCAGGTTAGACAATGACATTTTATGATTTGAGTCTCTTTTCAAAATAATCTTAAAAATGAGAGAAAACTGATACATTATGAGTTCTTGAAAATGACCCATTCTCTATGTTAATACACTTCAATGTGTAAATATTTATGTTAAAATGTTCACTGCGATTAATCATCATTAATCACATAAAACTGTGATTAATTTGTATTTTTTTCATTGATTCATAGCCTTAATGATATTATTTATTAAATATTGCTATTTAATTTTTAATGTATTATTCGTTCATTAATCTTCTATAATGCTTGTCCTGTACAGGGTTTCAGGGGTCCTATCCCAGATACAAGACGTGCATATCATTCACATCTACAGGCAATTTTGGCAAATCCAATTCACCTAATCAATTGAAGCCTGGATTACAGTAAATCAGGTCTCCGGGCAGGAGCTCTAGTTTGCTTCTTTCAACAAGAGATTGCCGGAGTTGAGGAATTCCCCACAGATGCAGATCTTCATGCAGGAGAGTCACACACTAGAAAATAAACCCCACATAAGTCAGAAAGACACATTTGCTACACACATTTTGTTCTCCAGGTCTCTGCTTCTTAAGCCACCAGAAAGCTTTCCAGACTCCACACTCATTTGTTTTGTTTGGGATTTTGTCATCTTTTGCCTCTTTTAAAACACCAAATACACAGGGATATTCAGGAATTCCTCCCAGGTCTCAAAAACAAAGACAGGTAGCAGGATTTTTACACAATCAAAGCAAAACGAGATATATGACTGTATATATCAGCAGGCTTAACTATTTTTAATACAAAAATTTCATTTAGCATTTGCGGCTGTGATTTGCGGCTGTGATTCAGTGATGTGTTTTAGGGCACACATAAGCAATTATGTCATGTTGTACAAAATATCAGGCTTCCAGTGAATTGAAAATTATGAGTAGATGTTATACTTCAGGAAGAACATGACAAATATTTATTCATTTATTTCTGTTTATTGATAAATGAGTCACTCATTTAAGGCAAGAATGAACGAATTTGGCTAAGGCTTCCTATGGGGGGTATAGGATACAGAGAGTGAATATTAAGAACATTCTAATTTGGCTAGATCTGATACATTCATAGTGGATGCTGGGATGGAATTTTTTCTTTCACATTATTGCACCTAATGCGTCATCCATTCTGATGGAGAGCCTTTTAGAGGCACCACATGGTACAATACTTGTAGCTCTTAAAGCAGAATGTTATTTTTCAAACTTACTGTCATTTGGGTGCTGTTAGGAATGTGGGTGAAAGGCTGGATTTATATTACAGTGAAACCTAATATTCAAGGCTAACGTATGTCTGCATGACTCATTTTGCACTCATCCAGACAAATTTGCCTACCTTTTGGGATGTATTTTTTTACTATCTGCTAAGATATAAATTACAAACTATATGTAGATGTTAATTAGAATCTATATATAAACTAGACCGATATTACCATGCATCCATCTTCCAAGTTCTGATCATAGACTGGGCTGCAGGGATTCAAATTCAAATACGAATCGGGTAATTTAGAGTTCCCAAGTTGCTTAATAGCATATTTTCCAATGGTGGAAGAACACCAGAGTACCCAGTGGTAGTGATGTAGCAAAGACCATGTAAACCAAGAACAAGTCATTACCAAGACTAGAGTGTACCAAGCCAGAGACAAGACCAAGGCAGGGCGAGACCAAGATAAGACCGAGACCAAGATAGGGCGAGACCAAGACAAGACCAAGACCAAGCCAGAGCTAGACAAAGGCAAGATCAGAAACAGACTAGTGTTTGAGTCTACATAACACAACACACTCTAAAATGTGGGGCATAGGCACCATCTTGGGGCTAGGCAGTTTGGTGTAAAATTTGTGTCACAGTATAATTTGTACCATAGATGTTTTTTTTCTTAAAATTTCAATATAAATGCTTCATTTAGATAGTCAGAGAAAAAGGATGGAGTCCACATACCAAAGAAACAAATGTAACATTTTTGGTTGCATTTGAACTTTGAAGCAGAACGTTTAACACAGTGCTGTTTTAACAAACAGATGAATATTAAGCCATTGATGGTGAGTGGTCTTGACGGGTCTTGAAATAAAATCTCGAGCCCTCTATGTCCAAGACCAAGACAAGACAGAGTCAAAATAAAGTTGATTCCAAGATAAGAGTCTTGAGTACTACAACACTACCTGGTGGAGAACACTAGAGCACCTGCTGGGGAATACTAGAGTACCTAATGGAAAACACGACAGCACCTCCTGGAGTACACCGGTGTACCATCTGGAAACACATATAACAGGGAGGATATGAAAACTGCACACAGAGAGCAGGAACATGGAGAAATACAGGTAAAATTATAATATGCCATATATGCCTGTGTATCTTGTAAAAAATTGTGATAATAAATCATAGCAAAATATAATAAAATATAAAAATAATAAAAATCTCTAATGAATCTGTAATTGCAACCTGATCTGGGAAATGTTTCTCAATAATATCTCAATGAGAAACTAGTTTTCATTGCACATTATTCCCATACAATTTTGTAAATTCTATCATATTATTGATTGGAAAAAAAATAACCAAACAGGTGTGCTTGTGTGTATGACTGGTGTGCGAGTGTGTATGAATGGTGTGTGAGTGTGCCCTGTGATGATTTGGCACCCTGTCCTCGGTCGTTCCCTACCA
>JAODKN010000079.1:14338235-14350795 GCA_026774425.1 Petrocephalus zakoni
CCACACAACCCCACCCCACCTGGAGCCCTATACTGCCTGGGATAGGCTCCAGTCCCCCAGACCCTGAGCTGGAAGTGTGAAGATAGATACAATTTATTAACATTTCCTCTTTTCACAGACTTTAAAATGCTTTAAGAGAGATGTTAAACTATCGTTATTCATATAAGGTTTGTTTTTCCATCTGTGAAAATGCAATGCAGGATTGGGGTGTGTCTTTTCTTGTCATGGGGGGGGGGCATACACTGTTTCCCCCACAAAACTTTTATGATGCTGCCAGTTGCACCCACCAAGGTGGGGGCGGCAGCTAATAGCATCAGCATCAGCAGCAGGCCTCTATTTAACGCCATAGGAGGCAGGGGGTAACGACAAACCGCGACCCCCCCCCCACATGAGTGCGGATCGATAGCACCCACCAGCCGACTGTTACCGTGGAGACCCTGGGGTCCGTGATTCTATCGTGTTCTGTGCGCTCTTGCCCGGCTAGTGTAGCTAAAAGCACAGCATGGGCGACGTCACCAGAGCTGCTCACCCGCTTGAGTGAATCCATCCGAGCCCCATGACCGCTTATCTGCGTGCCCAAGAAGATCACAGAGCCAGGGTTATGATCACACCATCACAGGGCTCGTACAGACATCACTGGCAATTTTAAATATATACCTTAGCTATATTATACCCAGTATAACCTGTAATATAGTCCCAATTTATACAGCACAGTGGGTGAATATGCCAGAAGAAGCATTTCACTGTATGTTATATGAGTAGGACTGCATGTGACTAATAAAAAGCTTTGTTGTTCCTCGTTTAAGTGAGTAACTCTATGCTGACAGCAAATTGGAGTACCTGGAGGAAACCCATGAGGGTAAGCTGAGATCATGCAAGCTCTATGCATAGCAGAATCGGTAATCAAAGCCCCACCCCCTGGAGGTAGGGGGAAACACCCCTCCCCCTTCACTATGAACTGGGGATCGTGACCGGAATTCAATCCCAAATTAATTGTTGAGTTTGGGTTTCTATTCTTTACTCATCATACTTTGATTGCTGTGATACTATAGACCAGTTTTCCTGGCATGAACCCAACATGACTCTTTCTTTACTGAAGCATGTTACTCATCAGAGCCGTCACTGGGGTCACCTTTGTTATGTTATGTGGTTTGTGGTGGCCTAGTGGTGAGATTTGGGTTATAGACCGAGAGGGCACGGGGGGAATCTGTTATCCCCTCCAGCTACAGGGGAGTCCCTCTGTTCTATTGACTCCACCGAACTCGTGACTGAGACGTTAATGAGCAGCGCGGGCCGCCAGTCCCTCTGATCCAGCCTCTCAGCCTGAGCGGAGCGGCACTGTGTCCATTGTGCCAGTTCATAATGCCGGTGCGTAAATCCCCGTCTGGCTTGTAGAATGAGAAACACCTACAATGGAGCAAAGCCACTAAGACGGGATGAAATGCAGTCTGTATACAATGGGAGGCATGTGTGGCCCATCTTTATATTATGAAGCCTTTATTATACACCATTTAATACATGTATTTAAAAATGGCATGGAAGGGGTGGCATGGTGGCCCAGTGGCTAGCACTGTTGCCTCAGCCTGGCTCCATGTGTGTGTGGAGCTTGCATGTTCACCTTGTGTCACTGTGGGATTTCTTTGGCGATCTCTGGTCTCCTGCCCCCCACACTCCAAAAACATGCTAAGGTTCATTGGTCATACCAGTCATAGCCATTGGTGTGTATGAATGTTGTGGCCCTATATTGCAGTTATTATCCTCAACAGGTTGATACACCCAGAATGAGGTGTGGTTACAAGCCACACCCTTCTGATCAGGGAGCCAATCAGAACAAGTGGCTGTATTATAATTGTGGCCCACTCCTTTCATAGAGGTTATTACACCCTATTCATCCACTCATCTGCAATACCCTCTTATCAAATGCAGGATCATGGCCTGTCCCAGGAACTATAATCATAGGACTCCCTGGATGGGCAGTTGACCTAATCATGTTGTGTGTCTGGGAGGAAGCTGGAAAGTCATGCAAGCTTGGGGAGGACACGCAAACAGCACCAGGGGTAGAATTTTAAGGTTCAATTCAGGATTTGTGATGGTTAAATGCTACCTACTTATTCAGTCTATCACCCGTAATGCAGCTGTTATTTCAGATTCAAGAAATTCATAAACCTGGACTCTGGGGGAAACAAGCACCTGCAAATTCTTAGCGAGCTTCCTCCTGTGCCCCCCCTGCACACCCACCCGCACCCTTTTGGTTATGCACAACAGTGGAGGGTTCCTTCCTGTCTATATTTTGTTAACTGATTGCAAGGTGCATTGTGGGACAGCACGTGTGACGTTGCAAATCAGCAAATGCTCTGTGATAACTCAGAAGTTGACACAAAGGATGCCTGGGAGGTCAAAAGGAAAGATTATGATTATCATTAGACTGCCAACAGCTGCATCCATGACATTGTACATGCTGGCAGTATATGGCGGAGGAATCTGAGCATTTACCCTTTACATTTCATGCTAAAGCTGTTTATTTAAATCAATAAATAAATTCTTTCTGTCTGCTCTTGGATCAAGCCTGCCAGAGCTCCCGTTTTATCTCGGCCCATGATATTTAACACAGGTTTCCAAGGGAGTCGATCCGTTTCTATGGCGATCGCAGCATGCTTTGATTACATAATGGGATGCCTTTGATTATAGGTGTTCATAATCCTGCTGAAACAGGCTTGGCCGGCTCAGTTCATTCCTGTCTCCCTCCAGACCTTAGAGGCATGAAAAAAAGAGAGTGATTCTGCTTTGATTAGCTGTAAGGGTGCGTAATTTATTCAGCCTAATCCCAAAGCTAAAGATTAGCGGTTAGCAAAGTGGGGGCAGTGGCCTTCCTTAGAAGCAGAAGATCTTCAGGTACCTCCCAGGCATCATTTCTAATCTAGAGGCTGATTTTTATCCAAGATGACTCTCAGTCTTAGCCTGCTGTTTAAACATTGCAAGTTTGTTCAGTGTGATGTTTAGCAGATGAATGTGGTTGAAAGTGCCATCACTCAAGGGTTCAACAGCAGGGACTCTTCTGGGAGGTCGGGATGGGTGTCGTTAAGATTTTAACGGTACTACAGCTCTTACCGGTGCTGCTTATCGGTCCAGTACTTTAACGGTATTCTTATTGGAACTTTTTGAAGAAAAAATCTAATTAACAACATAATTAATATTGCTTTATTTAACAAATCACTATTATTATTCAACATATTTGCATTATTATTTAAGAAATGTACATAAAATGCAAAACTAAGTTGATCTTTAAATCTTTAAATGCAGTCAAGTCTTTCCATTATGGCTATTTAATTAATAGCATTAGGTAGTGAACTATATGTATCCTATGTATTTTTATTGGTGTTTCAGGGGGTGGTTTACCTACATGCTTTTTTCACTTTCAAGTAAAAATCCTTTTCTTTCTGGAAACATTTATAACATCCGTTTGACTGAATCATCCAAATTACTGAGTGATTTGAAACTGAAATTGAGAATTTATGAACTTCAGATTATGTTTTGGCCATCTGAGGTTTATGAATGCGCACACCCATAACATCCAGCCTGCTAATATTACTTTTAATTATTAACCCACGTTCATATTTTAGATAATCGTGTGTGTGCTGGCATGTGTAACATGCCTGGGGCAACGACGGATGAAGTGCCGTATGAGCCAAGCTGTCCAAAACTGTGCATCTCTCCGTCTGAATGTGATGCACTTTCGATAAATGCTTAGACAGATTGCTCGTGTTTCCGCCTTTACACGCAAAATACCCCTTGCAGTTTTGGCAACGAGCACTGTCCGCATTGATTCTAGTGAAGAGCAGCCGCACTTAGGATCTTTTAACTCCCTCCGCCATCATCGATCACTAGTCGCGGCTGCCAGATCTGCGGTCCCCGCCTGATCTGTCGGCGCATGCGCATCTGTTACGGTACCGCAGATCTGTACAGCACTATATTAAATTAAGATCTCTGTCCTATTTTTGAACGCAGGAACAAACTTTTCATGCAATACCGTCGACATAGTAAGCTGGCAAATACTCCTTTGACATGGGTGTTACATTATTGCTAAAATCATTATAATAAAATCAAATAACATACACAATCGTTTTTGTTAGTTTTAATTCTTTCTAAGTCCACAACGAGTTCGTGTTTATTTAAGTGCTTTACAATATCACATAAAATGAAAAGCTGCATATATCCCTGGCAGGCAGGCTGTACTGTCATATATTACAATGTCCAATAACGGATATTATGTTAAGTATCATGTGATTGTGTACGTATGCTTTTATATCTTACAATGCATTCAAATCTAAATTTGTGCACATACTATGTCCAGGTCCAGGTAATGTCAATATACAAATCACACACAGCCATAAGTGGAACAGAACTTTGCGCATCGCGCAGGCGGATCAGACAGCGGCACCAGCTTCTGTGCGCGTGTGTGGACTCGCGTGCTAGAGTTTCCCCAAGCATCGCGCACGCGAGAGAATGCTCCAGATTAACCTCTCAAGCAGTAATAAGCAGATTGGCCAGTGATGGCTAGTACTGGCTAACTGGAGAAGTGTGTTACATCATAATAATCATCTAAGCGCTATAGGCAGATTCCATCATCCAGGGTGACTTTCACAAATTACATTTTGACCATTGATGTGCAATGTTCATTCATAGTCAAATCAGAAAGAATACAACAGAAATCTTGCCCCCAATTCAGTTCCTTACCCACAATGTCGCAGTTAAGTGCTAAAGCCCCAGATTCATGCAGAAGTGACCTGCCCCACACAGTGGCAAACCTGGGGTAGGTATTTGGGTATGTTGGGTTGCACTCATGTGGATCACCCCAGCTGCCCATTGTTTGCTCCCTCATTAGTCTGATATAAGAGTGCTTCCCAGTCATGTGTTCCCGAGTCCGGGATGTCCGGGACATCGCCTCATAAAGACCCCATGTGGTCTTCTTCTTTGCCTGGTTCCCGTTCCCTTGACGCGAATACCTTATTGTTTTCCTTTACACCTGCTCCTGTCTCCTTTGTGTTTTGGAACATGACAATGGATCCACTTTCATCCGGTCGTTATGCAGCTGTACGCTGGCTGGCCATCAGTCACCCGGCTCTGTGTTTAGCGTCATTTTCGACTCCAGAGGTGCTTTTAAAGGGGGTAATGACAAGAACTTGACTCCGAGCCAGAGTATGGTAATACTCATTCAGCGCAGAGCTGTTAAAGGGTCCACCTCTGTGGAAAGGGACCCAGGAATATTAGCCCCCACTGTGTGAAAAGAGGATATTCCCAGGCATTAAAGGGGAGGTTTTTAGGTGATGATTATGCCCAGAGGCACAGGACAATAGCATAAACCCTGACCCTAGTCCTTGTAGGCCTTCTGGAGACAGTAAAGGTTGTCGACTAAGGGGGTGGTGCCGGTGAAAGCTGTTGAGCAGCCACACATAGAAAACAAAAGGCACATCACATGCACCTCCTCACAGTCCTACATGTCTTTTCTTATCATCTCTGAGTGATCGTTTTTGGGGAACCCCAGGCTGTCGATTGGGGGTGCCCCTTGCCCATGACGCTAAGACCGCTTAAAGCTGATGTGACGTCCTCCTTTAACAAACAGCTACCTGGCAGTGCAGAAGCCGGGTGAGGGTGTTAATTTTGAGGTAACATCCACGTCCCAGACATTCCATGTACTTAACATTTAAATGGTCGCAGTTGGAAACTCCCAAGTAGCATTTGACGCCTTAGCCCAGAGGATAGAAATCTCTCACGGTGATGAGGCATAAATGCATGGGAACTCTGTTAAGCGGTACTAGCATGCAGCCATTAACTAAACAATTGTTAGCTACCTGAAGTGGCCATTGAGATTCTTCTTGCGAATCGCAATTAACTGAACAGTGTGTGTCGTTAGTACTCCACTGCATGAAATCAGCAATAGTAATGTTCTTGTGGAAAAAAAATACTTTCATGGGTACTGCGTACTGTATGGTAGCACAGTGTCAACTGGGGTCTGTAGTGTTAATGCAGGATTCTGCAGGATTCAGCCATGCTGATGCAGCATTCATAAGTGTTGACACAGGATTCAGCAGTGTTGAGGCAGGAATCAGCAGAGTTGATGCAGGATTCAGCAGTGTTGACAGGATTCAGCAGAGTTGATGCAGAATTCAGCAGTATAATTGCAGGATTCAGCTGCACTGATGTAGGATTCAGCAGCACTGATGCAGGATTCACCATTGTTGATGCAGAATTCAGCAGTGTTGATGCAGAATTCAGCAGTGTTGATGCAGGATTCACCGGTGCTGATGCAGAATGCAGTACGCTGCTTTTTCCCTCAGGCAGTGTCTCTTCCACATTGCTTCTTCCCTCAGGCAGTGTCTCTCATTAACCAAACCAATCTCTGAATGGATGTTCAGTTAACTGTCATGTAGTGAAATAACGACCAGCATAACCAGTGAACTGATAAACTTTCTCTATGATTATATTCTGCACTCTTGCACATTATGCAACATACTGCAAACTCTGTATACATATTGCACTCTTGCACATATAGAGTTGACCTGGCTGCTACTTAATAATTGCACTAATTCAAATACACTTTGAATTATTATATAATTTTTATAGTTTATATTCATATTATAGTTATACTACAATTATTACTATGTACACACATACACATATATAATTACATGTTTAACAATATCATTATCATCATTACTGCTATTGTTAAAATTAATTATCATATAGTTATCATATTGCCCAATTCCCAATCCAGTGTTTATTACCTTTCTGTGTATGCCTTTGCAAAATGTTCTATGTTCTTTGTAATGTCCTCTAAAAGCACCACCAAGGCAAATTCCTTGTATGGAAACATACTTGGCTAATAAAAGAATTCTGATTCTGATTCTAGCAGCATAGCTGCAGGTTTCAGCAGGATTCAGCAGTGTTGGTGCAGGATTTGGCAGTGTTGATGCAGGATTTAGCAGCATAAATGCAGGATTCATCACCACTGATACAGTATTTAGCAGCATAAATGCAGGATTCAGCTGTGTAGTCTGTACTCTGTAGTCTTCATATACGATTTAGCAGTGTTGATGCAGAATTCAGCAGTGTTGGCACAGGATTTGGCAGTATTGAAACAAGCATAAATGCTTGTTGGTGCTGAATTCAGCAGTGTTGACACAGGCCTCAGCAGTGTTGATGTAGAATTTAGCAGCCTAAATGCAGGATTCAGCAGAATCCTGCATCAACACTGAATCCTCCAGCTACACTGCTGAATCCCGAATCAATGCTGCTGAATTTCCTGTGGGACTCAATGCTTCTGTTAGACCAAATCCCATGGCTAACAGCATGATGTCATCAATGCAGGATTCAAAGGCAGTGATGCAGGATTCAGCAGTGTTGACGCAGATTTCAGCAGTACTGAAGCAGAATTCAGCATTGTTGATGCATAATTTGGACATTTTAACAGCATTTAGCGGCATAAATGCAGGCTTCAGCAGCATAAATGCAGGATTCAGTGGCACTGATGCAGGATTCAGCAGCACTAATGCAGGATTCAGCAGTATTGATTCAGGATTCAGCAGTGTAGCTGGAGGATTTATTGTGAATGCGGAATTCGACAGTGTCGAAGCAGAATGTACAGTTAATGAATTTTTATTTTAAGTGAGTCATTGGTGTTTAACATTTGCTAAGTGTCCCTTGTTAATATCATCTCTCAGTCTCTGGCAGGATCACACTGAAAGCGCTATAGATCTATGTACCGTATTTTTCAGACCATAAGATGCACCGGACCATAAGAGTAGGGAAATGAAGAAAAAAAAGATTCTGAACCAAATAGTATCTCCAATATCCCATAGACCATCTCTCACCTATACATAAGTTTTAACCCTCTTCTCACCGGCATAAATTTTTTTTTATACTGTATATATATAATTCGATTCATGGAGCTCCATCATGCCTCCATCGTGTCACTGTCATGCACGTTGTCACGTGCCACGGGCCTTACGTGCATGGCACTGCCCCGTAAAAACGTAACAGAGCGGTACACTGAAAGCTGTAACCGCTCCTCCCCGCCGAGCACTGGGAGGAGGAAGGACAGCGAGCAGGAAATGGGCTAAGAATTACGAATAAAACGGAGAATATGCATGCACATAAAAGGTGGGTTAGTCCTAGCATAGGGACCAGCACTTTACTGCATATCTTCTTCTATAAAGCATGTGAGTAAAGCAATATTCGGACCATAAGACGCAGTGACTTTTTCCTATATATGCTTCGTACACATATATGGTGAAAAACCCACTCTAAATGTAATTGTCTGTTTTCGTTTGGCTTTTAAACAGATCATGTGCACATGCTGCTATAAATCTTCTGGGGGCCTTCAGTGGGAGGTGTTTCAGGCCACATTACGGGAGGAGAGAAATCAGAAGCCTTCTGGCAGGGGTGAATTATGAGGACAGCTCAAGACTTGTAGTGCTAACACTGGAGTGGCCTGAGTTATGGTTTCTGCCGTTCAATTGAATTTGGTCCTTAGAGACCTTTAAAAGTTCATAAACAGCTGTGGGAATGAGTGAAGGCTTTAGATAACTGCTTTGAACCTCTCAGTGGCAGTCAGTGTGAGATTAAAGGTTATTCTATGATGGAAGAGCACTTGGATGTGTCAAACGCAGAAACAGAACCTACGGCTGCTAGTCAAAGCATTTGGATAACGGGATCCATTACGAACCACTTGCAAAGCAGACTTTTAATTGGTCTGTGAGAACTTGTGATGTTTATATTGCTTAGGGTGATAACAATGGGGGTTGGTCTTTGGTTCAGTGGATCACAGGGTCAGCCTATATCACCAGTTACAATTTTGTGGTTAAGGCTGAATATGGGTTAAGTTTGTCATTGTTGGGATTACAGTTATGCCCACAGAAATGAACGGAATTGTGTGTTTTAATGTAATGTGTGTTTGGTACTCTTTTTTATAATTCACATCTTTGAATATCTTTGCATTTAATAGCTCGCCAAATGATGTCCTTCATGGCCATGCATTGCCCGAAAGGCAAACTTTAGCCAGAGCCAAACCGCACACCATTCTCACTGAGGAAGGCAGGCAACAGGAAAGTAAAAAGACAATCTTCCTTAACGACATAAATTTCTCAGCAGTTCCTCTCTCCTCGGCATCAGGAGCTGCATCATCAACGCATGTTTTCACCAGCTGTTGCTGGGATCCAAATCCCTTTGCTTCTCACCGGGATAGGAGCTGACCTGGTCCGTGGTCAGACCTGGAAGAACAAGCTGGGTAGAGTGGTCAGGAGTTTCTCTGTGGATGTATGTGATCCTGTGGGACTCAATGCCTGTGGTCAGGAGATTGTTAGACCACATCCCATGGCTAACAGCATGATGTCATCATTGAGCCTTTTAATTAATTAATTAAGTCATTTTAGTCAATTTCTCATATGTTTCTTTTGACCCAAAATATCCTGATAATGAATGCCGAATAGGCTGGTGTGTTTTGGATGGGTACCTCACCCCTGAATAATATGGTTAGAGAACCATAGTAGTTAAATGTGACTGAGGTCCATATTAAGGGCACAGCAGTGCCTGAAATCAATGAAAGTATATCCTCTATATACTCTGGTAAAAGCACTTTCAGCGGAATCCTTTAACAAACTATGTCGGTCAAGCAGTTTCTTGTTCGGAGTGTATCTCTCTGATCCGCTGAATCCTCACTACATTTCCTTCCAGTTCTTGAAATGCATTATGGTCACTTTCATCGTCAGTCGCTGTTATGCCTTTTATAGGGTTATGAGAACCTGGCAGGAGACACAACGAATGTACACCAGGGAAAAGGCTAAATCAGTGCAGGATTCAGCCAGAGACTGCTGAAGGTCATGGCGGCCTGGACAAGGACTGGACACAGCAGTTAGATATGAGTGGGTACTGTACTCATACATGGAGCTCTGGTCTTTTCTTTTTTTCTGTGTTTATACACAGCACTACCCTGGGTTTTCAAACTTGTTTAAGACAGGGACCCCCAAATGGAAACAGAGTGGAATTAGTCGACCCCTAACACTAATGCCTGAACATTTAAGTATCTAAGAACTAAAGGCAGGGAGCTAAGAAATAAAATTTAATTTTTTTTTTTTTCATTGCCAGGATTGTGTCAATTTGAATACCATCACTGGCTGGGTGCAGTTACACCCTGGTCAGGAACCCCTGCCCTACTGCATAGGCAATGTTGGGAGATGGAGAGCAGGGAGTAGCTACGCGCATTTGAGTCCTCTGTGCTGCGGCAGCTGATTTTACAAACTGCGTCCAACAATGGTCACATTGGTTAATAACGAGTAACACTGATTCACAGTCACATGGTATATTTGGGAATAGACCACGCTCTCCCTGTTGCTTTTAAGGTGTGTGAAATCATGGGATGGCTTCCCACCCAAGCTGGTACTGTGGTGACGTCACACCCTTCATAGGAAAAAAGAAAATCATCAGTCTACTTTCCAGAGACCTTGTGCACAGGGGCATAGGAGGGGCATGGATGCCATGACAAGTTTTGGGGCCCAGCCCTTTGTACGGGCTCCAAAATCCCCCCACTTGGCAAAACCAATTCAGCGATTGAAAGTGCAACCCAAGCAGGGGGCCCAAGATGACAGATCTCTAGCTACTTCCCTGTTTGCGCTGCTTCCTGCTGATGGCCCCGCCCATTAGTATGTACAGACAGGAAGTAGAGGGGCGGGGTCTTGACACAAACATCTGCAGATAGCTGCGGCTAAGGGCCAACTTAGGGTCCTTTCTGCTGAGAAAAAAACGTTCACTCTGGGTTTAGTTAAACACTCAGGGATTCTCCAGCTACTCGCCTGTAAGATATTTATTTAAGACTCTGCTAATGAGTTTTTCCCTCTAGATTAAACCTATTATAGCTGCATTCTAGTCACATTTCGCACAATAAAATCAGCTGTTTCTCCCGCTGTGCTGTTGTCTGTGTGATAAGCAGATTACCGCCAGTTTAAATCAAATTTACCAATTTCATAACCATAATGTCCATCCATCTTCTGGCTGCTTATCCAGTGTAGGGTCATGCTGAGCCGGGAGCCTATCCAAGGCAGCAGAGGGCAGGGGGGCACCCTGGATGGGATGCCAGTCCATCACAGGGCACGAGACATGGGACTCCCTGGACAGGATGCCAGTCCATCGGAGGGCACGAGACATGGGAGTCCCTGGACAGGATGCCAGTCCATTGGAGGGCACGAGACAGGGGGAGACCCTGGATGGGATGCCAGTCCTTCACAGGGCATGAGGCAGGGGGACACCCTGGATGGGATGCCAGTCCATCACAGGGCACTAGACAGGGGACACCCTGGATGGGATGCCAGTCCTTCACAGGGCACGAGACAGGGGACACCCTGGACGGGATTCCAGTCCAGCACAGGGCACGAGGCAGGGGGACACCCTGGATGGGATGCCAGTCCTTCACAGGGCATGAGACAGGGGGACACCCTGGATGGGATGCCAGTAATAAAACTGTTACGTACATGTAAATGCGTGTGCATATGTGTCCAGACTTGTCTCAAATTGTAAATCTCACACCAGCCAGCTGATCAAAGTTAGCAGCCCTGAAGTTCTATACTTACATTCCTTAAATCACAGATAAAACAGCAGGTTTAGCTGCAAGCCACTGCAGACACATTCCAGTACCAAAATAAGAGCCATTGCTCTTTTCAGAAACGCTACATGCAAATAAAAATGTGCACAATGTTTTTTTACGATTCTCACGCCAGTGATAAATATACACAGGAAGGAGATGTTCTTCTAACCTAGCTTTCTTATTTTCTTTATGGTTGGGGTGTTGTGGCACGGATGCAAAAAATATTGCTGGCTGAATAGTGAACGATATATTACATGTATGTAATATATATGTATTATGTACAGGGGCTGACATAAGTGGTACGCAAGGACGCATTCTCCCTATAAAGGTGTAAGGTTTATGATACTCAGTAATTTCATCATAACGGCCCTAATGCGTTTATACGCCTATGTGCGTTTGCACTGTTATAACAAGAAACTACCACGCGTTTTACCATTTATACGGTGATTGCGTACTTGCATACCACTTATGTCAGCCCCTGATTCTGTATATATGTATGTATATACACACACACGTGCGCATGCAAAAATTAGACAGTCACACTAAGTCACACTATTTGTTTTTTATGTTTTTCTTTGCATTCATTAATTTCCCCCAAACTTTTGCAGTTGTGGGTGCTGATGTCAGGCTGCTTGTTTAGAACTGAAATACACACTTTCATTGCTTTAAGGTAGAACCCAGTCCAAGCTATTAATGATGGGCGTGTTTGTTGGATTTCCGAAGTGAGATGACAGTCTGAAGGTCCAGGTTTTCCGTGTTCCTGTCTAGATCTCAGTAGGTCCACATTTTTCCTTGGTCATTAGGTCACAACCCAAAATTTTCAAATTTTGACCCAAATTTATTTCACAAAAGAAGTGCAGTAATAGTAAATAGAACACAATGTATACATCAGCACATCTGTATATCTGTCCATAGCACATCTGTATAT